>JAYRCH010000440.1:0-600000 GCA_037179445.1 Phengaris alcon alcon
CTGGTGGGGACGACCTGGGAGATTTCTTTGTTTTGTAGCATTTTAAGTTTGTTGAGTTATTATTTTTTTGTACTTACCTACTTTTATGTTACAATTGATTTTGTTATCATAACTAGTTTTTAATTCTTCTTTTTAAATATTAAATATGATTTGATTCTATATTATTAATTACAGTAGTAGCGGAAAAATTGTGCTACAATTTTTTGACTAATAGCACCTAAGCATTGAATATAATAAAAATATTAAATCACCGTAGCATTGTGGATACTATATATTACACTAACCCCAAAATTTTATAGCCACTTAATGTCAACTTTATGCTTATACTTCTTCGTCTTTACATATGAAATTGCCGTTCTGCAGGTACTGGCGCTGGCCATTTCAAATCGAAAAAATTTTTGTTTGGCTAAGAATTCTAATTTAAAATTAATTTTATTTTAAAAACATCGTGCAGCAACGCGGCACAAGCGGCACGCAACATCAACGACGTTTACGGAGCTAACACTACAAACCAACTCACCACTGTTATAGGCTTGCTTGCTTCCGTTCTCGAAATTTCGACCTGAAGAATGAACCTCGCGGTCGTCCGAAGACTTTGGTCGATATGACGAATTAAAGGCGATTGTGGAAGCTGATGATACACAATCTACGGCTGAATTAGCAGCAGCTTTCGACGTTATCGTCAAAACAATATTGGTCCATTTGCGCCAAATTGCAAGGTGAAAAAGCTTCACCAATGGGTGCCCCACGAACTCAATGATCACCAGCGCGAAGTACGCGTCGAGACGTGCCTTACACTTTTTACACTGCTCAACAGACACACAATTGAATTGTTTTTGAAAACAGACACAATTTTTTTTCGATTTGAAACGGCCAGTGTTGCAGAAAGGCAATTTCATATGTAAAGACGAAGAGTATAAGCATAAAGTTGACAGGAAGTGGCTATAAATTTTGGTTTCAAATTTTAGTCTTACCGGAAATTAATTGCTCAACTTAAACATAAATATCTGGGGTTAGTGTAATATATAGTATCCATAACGCTACGGTGTATTTAATTATTTTTATTTATTTTCAATGCTTAGGTGCTATTAGTCAAAATCTGTAGCACAATTTTTCCGCCGACTACTACTGTAATAATTAATACGAGGGCCTGATTGATAAGTTCCGAAACGACAAAGAAAAACTTCAAAATCTATTTTAAATAAACTTATTTCTCAACGTAGTTTCCTTCTACCTCGATGCATTTAGTCCCAGCGCTTCTCCAATGCCGTTACACCAGTTTGATAAAATGTTTTCTCCAACCCCTCAAAATACTCGTCCACGGCAACAATGACTCCTTCATTTGATGAAAATCTCTGGCCACCTAACCATTTCTTCAGGTTTGGGAATAAGTGGAAGTCGCACGGGGCCAGATCCGGGGAATAGGGTGGATGCGGTAGCAATTCGAACCACAATTCATGAGTTTGGCGCCTGCAACCATTGACGTGTGTGCAGGTGCGTTGTCATGGTGGAACAAAATTTTTTTCTTGGCCAAATGTGGTCGTTTCTTCTGGATTTCTTCACTTAATTTTAGCAGCACAGCTTGCGTAGTACTCTCCATTTATTGTTTTTCCTTTTTGCATGATAATCCACTAAAATAATCCCTCGAGCATCCCAAAAAACAGTCGCCATCACTTTGCCGACAAATCCGTTTTTGCTTTCTTCGGCGCAGGTTTTCCGCTCTCAGTCCACTGCTTAGATTGTTCTTTGTCTCGGGAGTATAATGATGTATCCAGGTTTCATCGACTGTTACATAACGCCGCAAAAACTCATTAGGATCTCGGTTAAACAGCGCCAAACACTCCGATGAATCGTCCACTCGACGTTGCTTTTGTGTCTACAGTGAGCAAACGCGGCACCCATCGCGCGCAATTCTTTTTCATTCCTAAATGTTGGTGCAAATTATTAAAAAACGCGTTCAGATGAAATGCTCACCCATCTCTGCTATCTCTCGCAACTTTAAGCGCCGATCGTTCAATACAATTTGTAAATATTTTTGATCATGTCCGGATCAAGTTCGAATAAATTCAAATTTGGAGTTCTATTTTCAAAAAGATGCCAGAATATAATGTAATATTCCTTTTTTGCGTATCATTTTTTTAAGTTCGTCGTTTCGGACAGTTATCAATCAGCCCAGGTATAGTAATCAAATCATTATCATCACTGGTGATTGTTTATTAGTTACACCCATCTATATTGATTATTTGGGGAAATACCACGGCCTCTCAGAAAACTGGCATAAAATATAGCTTGAGCTTTTTTGCGGAGACAGTGACAATACCGGAGGCTTTCTTGTATTATGTAACAACTTTCTTAAAATGTGTTTATAATATCATACTTAATGAAAACAGCTAAAAAGGGAGAAAATATTTATTTGAAACAAAAAATTAAATCCTACTTCCAAAGTAATAAAATGCACAAAAAATTATGAAATACATCGTATTTTCTTAATAATTCCACATTTAAATTCGGCAAAAAATTTTACCAGCCAACTTGAACGCGAGTTCTATAAAATATAGTTTTTATCAAAATATTGTTTGGGTTGGTATCGACTTCAAAATTATGATGATTGAGTAGAGAAATAGTTAAAGTTTTAGCCGAATTTAAAAGGGGAATTATTGAGAAAATAAGAATTATTTCACACTTTTTTGTCCATTTTTATTACTTTGAATGCCGGTTTTCGTTTTTGGTTTTAAAAGAATAATAAATTACCGAAGTTAAATTGCAATGAAATTCAGCTGTTTTTATGATCAGGATGTGACACTGTTTCAAACAAATACTATTAATAAAATAATTAATAGGTATATGAGTTATGACCCATATCATTAATAATTTTTATGGCAAAACCTTTCAGGTGTACTACATTGCCTGTTCGGTTGTGCTCCGTCCGTCTATTACAAAAACCAGTTTATATTTTCGATTTTTTTGTTTGAAAATGATACTGCAATATATCATTTTATTCATTTTCCTATCTAAATCAGGTAATATTTTGTGTATTACAATTTTAAATGAAACAATAATTGCGCTTGTGTGCTTACAAAGATTCAACTGGAAAGTCTTACCTAATTTTCGTACCTATTTGTTTAAATTGTTTTTAACTTTTTGTTTAAAATTATTAATTGTTTTCCAGTATCGCAAAATACCGTCAAATTATTGAATGACGACTTTTTTAACAGATAGTTATAGATAGATAGGTTATTTAAACTGGCCCTTAATGACGACTTTTTGCTTTGCCGACAAATCCGTTTTTGCTTTCTTCGGCGCAGGTTTTCCGCTCTCAGTCCACTGCTTAGATTGTTCTTTTGTCTCGGGAGTATAATGATGTATCCAGGTTTCATCGACTGTTACATAACGCCGCAAAAACTCATTAGGATCTCGGTTAAACAGCGCCAAACACTCCGATGAATCGTCCACTCGACGTTGCTTTTGGTCTACAGTGAGCAAACGCGGCACCCATCGCGCGCAATTCTTTTTCATTCCCAAATGTTGGTGCAAATTATTAAAAACGCGTTCAGATGAAATGCTCACCATCTCTGCTATCTCTCGCAACTTTAAGCGCCGATCGTTCAATACAATTTTGTAAATATTTTTGATCATGTCCGGATCAAGTTCGAATAAATTCAAATTTGGAGTTCTATTTTCAAAAAGATGCCAGAATATAATGTAATATTCCTTTTTTGCGTATCATTTTTTTAAGTTCGTCGTTTCGGCCAGTTATCAATCAGCCCAGGTATAGTAATCAAATCATTATCATCACTGGTGATTGTTTATTAGTTACACCCATCTATATTGATTATTTGGGGAAATACCACGGCCTCTCAGAAAACTGGCATAAAATATCGCTTGAGTTTTTTTTACCGAGACAGTGACAATACCGGAGGCTTTCTTGTATTATGTAACAACTTTCTTAAAATGTGTTTATAATATCATACTTAATGAAAACAGCTAAAAAGGGAGAAAATATTTATTTGAAACAAAAAATTAAATCCTACTTCCAAAGTAATAAAATGCACAAAAAAGCATGAATTACATCGTATTTTCTTAATAATTCCACATTTAAATTCGGCAAAAAAATTTACCAGCCAACTTGAACGCGAGTTCTATAAAATATAGTTTTTATCAAAATATTGTTTGGGTTGGTATCGACTTCAAAATTATGATGATTGAGTAGAGAAATAGTTAAAGTTTTAGCCGAATTTAAAAGGGAAATTATTGAGAAAATAAAAATTATTTCACACTTTTTTGTCCATTTTTATTACTTTGAATGCCGGTTTTCGTTTTTGGTTTTAAAAGAATAATAAATTACCGAAGTTAAATTGCAATGAAATTCAGCCGTTTTTATGATCAGGATGTGACACTGTTTCAAACAGTTACTATTAATAAAATAATTAATAGGTATATGAGTTATGACCCATATCATTAATAATTTTTATGGCAAAACCTTTCAGTTGTACTACATTGCCTGTTCGGTTGTGGTCCGTCCGTCTATTACAAAAACCAGTTTATATTTCGATTTTTTTGTTTGAAAATGATACTGCAATATATCATTTTATTCATTTTCCTATCTAAATCAGGTAATATTTTGTGTATTACAATTTTAAATGAAACAATAATTGCGCTTGTGTGCTTACAAAGATTCAACTGGAAAGTCTTACCTAATTTTCGTACCTATTTGTTTAAATTGTTTTTAACTTTTTGTTTAAAATTATTAATTGTTTACCAGTATCGCAAAATACCGTCAAATTATTGAATGACGACTTTTTTAATAGATAGTTATAGATAGATAGGTTATTTAAACTGGCCCTTAATGACGACTTTTTTTGAGATCCTGGCTTTTTAGTTCTTTAGGGCAATCGGTAGATACTAGATAGGCTAATATGCATTTATTACTACTTATAAGTAGTATCTACTATCTAGATTCTAGGCTAAGGCCTAGATTTGAAGTATTAAAATCATAAGTCTCATGATGGTGGAGAGGTAGGTACTATCGCAGTCAAGAAACTCTTTCTTCAAATTATATAATTGACCATCTGAGATGTAGTCTTATAGACAATAACTTTTACTTAGTTCTAATGTAAACTCCTCTGACCATAAATAAGTATATTTTGAAATTAATAAACACGAAAATAAGCAAATTAAAAAAATAAAATACAAATCTATTAACTATGAACAACTCAGCAAATTAATGACAGAAGGTATCAGTAATGAGAATTGTAATTATGAATTAGTAGAACAAAGCTTAGTATCGTGCATCAATAAAAGTAAGGAAATTAAATTTAAAATCGACCTCGCCAAGACTGGATAAACAAAAATATTATTGAAGAAATAAACGAAAGAAATATACTTTGGAAATACCACAAATCTGACCCTAATGATTTAGTAAGAAGGGAAAACTTTATTAAGAAACGTAACGAATTGTCCAGTAGAATACAAAAAGAGAAATCACAATATTATCATAAGGAATTTAGCCAATGCACATACAAGCCCAAAAATTTGGAGTCATATTACATTGTAGTGTATATTCTGTTATCGCTCTTTTGACCTCACGAATGAACAATTGTAATTGCAAAGAAAGTAACTTTAGGTACCAAATTAATACTTATTTTTAAGTAAGTCAGGGAGTATGTTTGTTAGCACCGTGTGAGAGCGTTGACGCGATAGATGTAGAGGTCAGAGTGCTAAGTGTGAGTCGTTCTTTTCGCATTCGATCGTGAGCGCGTTTGGCGTTTACTAGGAATTTATATGTGATTTGTACAGCGCTACCTAGTTGCAAACGCGACAACTAGGTCAAATCACATACAAATTCCTAGTAAACGCCAAACGCGCTCACGATCGAATGCGAAAAGAAAAACTCACACTTAGCACTCTGACCTCTACATCTATCGCTGTAGACTTAAGTCAACGCTCTCACACGGTGCTAACAAACATACTTCCTGGCTTACTTAAAAATAAGTATTAATTTGGTACCTAAAGTTACTTTCTTTGCAATTACAATTGTTCATTCGTGAGGTCAAAAGAGCGATAACAGAATATACACTACAATTAAATATGACTCCACATTTTTGGGCTGACTAACTTCGGGTGACTTTCAGAAACAATGAAACTCGAGGTAGCACTCGGGAGATAGAATCATCAGATTTTAAGATAGAATGTACTTAATTATTTTAAATTATACTATCTACGTTTGCTTAAGTATTATTTTTATTCCGTTTTTTTACAACATCGCATTACTAATTAAAAATAATTATTTACTAATTTATACATTAAAAAAAGAATTTCTGAGGAAAACAAAATTAAAAATTTTAAGTACCCCCGAATTGTCAAGCATTGAGCGAGCTGATGATGTTTAATTATAACTAATAACATTCTCGACCATGTCAGCTTTCAAACTAATAAAACTAGGTCAAAATCGGTTCATCCGTTTGGGAGCTACGATGCCACGGACAGACAGACACGTCTAAATTATAACACCCCTCTTTTTGCGTCGGGGGTTAAAAAAATGAAAAAATTTCGGCGTAATATCCCATGAAACAATCTATATAAATAAAAATGAATTACCGAAATGTTTGTACGCGCATAACTTCCAAACGACTGCACCAAATTAGATAAATCTTTCTTTTACGTGTTCGTTATTGTCAGGAGAAGGTTTGCATGAAAAAAAAAAGAAATTATAGCAAGTTATAAATATTTGCTATTATTCCTTTTAATATATTTTTTATACATTTAAAAATCTCCGAAAAGTGAGTGTGCGAATGATTTGTCAATAGGACGGTACGAAGTTCGCCGGGTCAGCTAGTATACCTAGTATATGAAATAACTGTATCCCATTGTCTCACTAAGATGTGACTTGTTTACCACCAAAATTCAAAAATGTCACCTCTAGCCGTCGGTTTCCCGAAAAAAGATCAAGGGTCAGTGGCGCACCATTGTTTGATGCAGGAAGAGTCCAACAACACACAAAATATATACGGCTTGATGAAAAACAATAGGCACTCTACAAATACGCTGAAACAGTATTTACTGTAACGATTTACGTCAACATACAATTTGCTGTAGGTACATGAACCTGCGCCTACTATATAGGTACTAGACAAACGAGAGACTTGGTTTGAATTGTCATCCGTTTTGAAAGGTTCGTCGCCGAAATTCCAAATTTATTTAATTTAACAACTTCTATACATTCAAAGACACCAACTGTTATACTACTTTTATTTGTTAACTACAAAATCATCTATTTATAACAATCGACGGGAATCTTGATCATAGAAGTGGGCTACAGATTTGATCTGTGGTTTGGGCCCACCTCTATTGGACTGCTAGGCAGTGGCGTAGCGAGCTTCCCCATGAAGCCCGGTATCAAAAAAATTTGGGGCCTATGTTTTTTTTTTCGGGAAGCTAAGCCTAAGAGTTTACTTAAGTGAGATTGTGTAATGTATAAATAACATTTAACGTGTTTTTTGTGACACACGTTCGGAGGCCCCTGTAGCCCAGGGGTCCCATATAATAATTGATACGGCTGATACAGCGATAGCTACGCCCCTGCTGCTAGGCTGTATTATACTCGTAGACACAGTATAAATAACATTGTGGGTCAAGATTGATCCGATTCAGCGTCGGGTCAAAGTCAGGCCCTTGCGCAGTCAATACACTCGGTGTCATCACATTATCAATTATTTATAATCAGTTGCACTTTGCAAAGTGTTTTTCCTTTTCGGGACTTGCTAAATATTTTCATTTCAATAAAAAGATCCCTGTAGCCTGCAAAAGTATTAAGGTCAGGAAGAAGCTTACGAATTCGACTGCTAAGTGCCAACCAAAATTATGAATGGTATGAATGTATGTATGTACGTGGTTATTTTTTACCAACTTCCAAAAAAGGAGGCGATTATGTATTCGGCTGTATATATGGCTTCGGCTGCATGTTCAACGATAATTCCGCCGCGTGTGGACCGATTTTCAAAATTATTTTTTTGATGTAAAGGGTATAATCCCAAGTTGGTTCTGTTTTTAACAAAGTGGTGACCTGACATCGAGGAAACTCCTCGAAATTTATATGGACACAAGGTTATTTTGAATTTTTCTGAAGTAACCCAAGCATATGCTACCAAAAAGTAAGATTTTGCACCAAGGTATACCCTGGACCCTGGATGGAAGTACTGAACAGAACTCCTGACTCCTTATAAATACCATGGCTTCTCAGAAAACTGGCATGAAATAACGCTTGAGTTTGTTTTGCCGAAAGAGTGAGAATAGCGGAAGCTTTTTTGTATTTATAAGTTTTCTTGAAATCCGTTCATAATATAATTTAATAATAATAGATATATATAAATTTAACTAAAAATGGGAAAAATTATTATAAACAAAAAATTTAAACCGACTTCCAAAGTAAAGTTGCACATAATAGTATGAAATAAAACTTATTTTCTAAATAATTCCCCTTTTAAATTCGGCTAAAATTTTAACTATCTCTCTACTCAATCTTCATTATTTTGAAGTCGGTACCAGCAAACTTGAACGTGAGTTCTATAAATATTGTTTAATCAGGATATTCTTCGAGCTGGTATCGACTTCAAAATAATGAAGATTGAGTAAAGAAATAGTTAAAATTTTAGCAAAATTTAATTATAGTCAAAGTATTCAAGAATATACTTTTTGTTACAAAAAAATAAAAGCAATAATTCTATAAGCAGCTCATTTAAAAATCAATACAACTAGCTGGCAAGTTCTACATAAAATATGTAGTAACTAGCTGGTGCCCGCAACTTCGTCTGCATAGAAGTAACGGAAACGGAACCCTTACCCTAAGATAAAGTACCTTATGTTAGACCTTATAACATCAGCTATCTTCCAGTAAAAGTCCCGTGAAATCCCGTGAAAATCGGTCCAGCTGTTTCAGAGATTAGCCGGAACAGACAAACAGACAGACAGACAAAAAAAAACTTTTATTGTAAGCACCGTATATACTTTCATATGCATATGAAAGTATAGCAAAAGCTGTTAATTTTAAATTACAAACAGACACTTCATTTTTATTTATTTGTATAGATCTATAGAAAAAGATGTAAGTACACTCGATATAAAAAAACTTGAGAGGTGTCAAGGGACACCCGGATGGATATATATATTATATATATCAGCTATATATGCCAGTGAAAGTCCCGTGAAAATCGGTCTAGCCGTTTCAGAGATTAGCCGGAACGAACACACAGACGGACAGAAAAATGTTAACAATTTATATTTTATTGTAAGTACCGATCATACTTTTAAATGCATTAATTAAAAGAAAAGCTGTTAATTTGAAATTACAAACAGACACTTCAATTTTGTTTATCTGTATAGATATAATATTTTATATTATACAAAACAAAAAATGTATGTATTCAAACGCAGAGTTCGTGAACTGTACTTAAAATCATTGGCAGACTAGAAATAGACTAAAATAAATAAGTAAATTATTTAGATATCTTATTAAGTTAACCCTTAACCAGGCCTCGGACAAATCCTGTAGTAACTATAATTTTTTTATAGAATTATATGAGCAACAACGTTTAGTTTAGACATTTCATCGATTATATTTAGAAAACTAGCAAAAAAACTTAAAAAAAGCATGTGGGAAAACATAATGCCATTGCCGGTCTAAATATTGACTTTTATATATAAGTACATATATAAAAATCAAATAAGGATGTCTGTTATTTTGTTAGCATATTTAGCCGACTGTTTTTTTAACCACTTTCTAAAAAAAACGTTAGTTTTTTAGAAACTGGGTTTCAATCGAGTGTATTATACAAAAAAAATATTTTGGATTTTTCGCATTTCAAATAATTTCCTAGGATGTTGAACATCATATTTTAAATGTTGTTTTACTTGTAAATGATAAAAACGTTAAAAATGAAAAATTCTTTATTTATGTAATACAAAACAATTTTTTTTATATTGTAAAATAAAATAAAATATTATATTATTTAATAATTAATAAAAAAAATTATTATTCTATCGGATTTTGACTTTGGTGGTACAATTTCATGCAGGGGGTGATACACAATGTTACCTTACAAATTTCACATTCATACTTTGATCGCTTTTCCTGCTTCCTTGTGCTACAAAACCTACATCGTTTGTACGTAGACAATGCCAAAAAATGACTTCCTTTTTGCCCCAATCTTATTTCATCTGGAACCCCAAAAATACCACCTTTTTTGTTTTTGTATACCACCGAATTTTGTTTCTTGTTTGATATATATGCTGATATATACGTTACGTATTATGAACCGTAATCTGAAATCGCGATGTATGTTCACAATGGAACACAATGTGTAATTTCTTCATCAACACCAGGAGCAAGCAGTTCAGGCAAGTCAAGGCATGATGTAGACAATGGGACACAAGGTGGAGTTTCCTCGTCAGGTCCTTTATAAGATTGACAAGCATCGTCGTCTAATATCTGTAATAACTGTCGATTTGACATACATTGAATTTCGTTCAATTTTTCGTTGAATGATTTTGGGACATAATCTAAATATACGTCTTCATCTTCATTATTTGCATCATCTGATGAAACCATCTCTTATAGCATATTTTCAATCTAATAATCTTTTAATACCTGTAAAACAAAACTTCAGCTAAATTAGGTAAATACTGACCGACAAATCAAATGTCGATAAAAGTTTACTACTACCCATAATCTATATTTCATTAAAATAAAACGTTATTTCTTCTTTACTTGTAAAAAAAAATGACCCTGAGGAAACTAAAAATAAAACCCGCGGCAAAGCTAGTGCAAAATAAAGATTTCATTTCAACGGGCAATGGACACACAAGTCCCACAATAATCAGGCCTTGACAAGCTAAGGTCGTATAGTTCCCAGATGTTTTATTTTGTTATATCATGATATTTTTCAAGTATCTACATATAAACTACGCATATATCACTAGAAAAACTCAAATTCTACAACATATTAAAAAATTGCACGACTTACCTTTCTCCGATTCGCCATTAGAAGTAAAATACGATGCACTTTTCAAAAAAACTACGTTTTCCCAGACGACCGCAGAAAAAATTGCCGTAAAAGTGACATTGACATTCCGTTCCAGTTTTTTTTGCTGTGTGACAGTTTTTGACACTTTTGACAGTTTGTGGGAAAGAAAGAAAAGCTACGCTACGCTTTTTTATATCTTTACTAAAACCTGGCAAAAACCACCAAAAATCGATGTGGGAAACGTTCAACCCATAGCCTGGATAAGGGTTATATATTATTATGATTATATAATAGGTCTTTACCTATGAAATTGCCGTTCTGCAGTACTGGCCATTTTAAATCAAAATAATTTTTGTTTGGCTAAGAATTCTAATTTCAAATTATTTTATTTTAAAAACATGGAATTCTGTTTTCAAAAGTAGTCATTTGTTTATTGATTAGTGTTCCATTTTCATCGCATTTCAATCTTTTTTGTCATCATGGATACGTTAAAAATTCGAGTAATTATGGAATATGAGTACCGTCGTGGCAGCAACGCGGCACAAGCGGCACGCAACATCAACGACGTTTACGGAGCTAACACTACAAACCAACGCACCACCTGTTATTGGTTTGCTCGCTTCCTTTCTGGAAATTTCGACTTGAAAAATGAACCTCGCGGTCGTCCGAAGACTTTGGTCGACAATGACGAATTAAAGGCGACTGTAGAAGCTGATGATACACAATCTACGGCTGAATTAGCAGCAGCTTTCGACGTAAGCTTCAAAACAATATTGGTCCATTTGCGTCAAATTGGCAAGGTAAAAAAGTTTGACAAATGGGTGCCCCACGAACTCAATGATCGCCAGCGCGAAGTACGCGTCGAGTCGTGCCTTGCACTGCTCAACAGACACACAAATGAAGGAATTTTCAAAAAAAAAATGGATTCTGTTTGATACCCGCAAGCGCTCAGCTAGTTGGTTGGGTCCTGGTTCAGCACCTAAACAATTCCCTAAACGAAAACTTACCCCTAGAAAAGTAATGGTCACTGTTTAGTGGTCTAGCGCCGGTGTGATTGATCACAGCTTCTTACCAAACGGGGTGAGCATTATTGCATTTGTGTACTGTGACGAACTGAACACAATGATGGAGAAGCTGGCACATCTCCAACCAGTATTGGTCAATCGCTCGTCTCCGCTACTCCTGTACGACAACGCGCGACCTCATACTGCACAGCAGACGGTCTCCAAGTTGCAAGAACTGGGGTATGAAGCTCTCCGTCATCCGCCCTACTCACCAGACCTTGCGCCTACAGACTACTACTTTTTCCAGAATTTGGATAACTTCTTGGCGGGAAAAAAATTCAATACCCGAGAGGCAGTACAAAATGCCTTTGAAGAATTTGTTGCCTCCCGTCCAGCAGATTTCTTTAAGAAGGGCATCAATAAACTGCCACTGCGTTGGCAAAGATGCATTAATTGCATGGGTGATTACTTCGATTCATATAAATAAAAAGTACATGAAAAAAATTCGTTTAAATTTTTTCATACAAAACAGCAATTTCATAGGTAAAGAACTAATATTTAAAATATTAAGTAGTAGTAGTTTAATTTTAAGTATAGAGTTATACTAGTATTTATATGGTAGTATTTATTATTATTATATATTTAATATATACTCAAAATGTCTAAATCTATGTTTCCTTTTAATACTATGCACCTGCGCACACTGTCTCTGCATCACCCATAGGTTGGCTGGTAGAAAATGCCACAAGGCATTAAGCCCGCCTCTGTACCATATTGTGTGCATAAAGTATAATAAATAAAATAAATAAAAAAAAACAAATAGTTGAACTAAGCAGTCAAAGATGGCCGAAAGCACGTCGAATAAATGCCGATAACAGTCACAATGTGTAGTTTCTAAATTTTACATTATTGTCTAGGTGATAAGGTCGTTTTTGTATCATTCTTAATAGTCGTTATTACATTGTAATTTCGAGTGGCAAAAAGTGTCGTGCCTATTTTTTCCGTCTAGCCCCCATTCGCAACGCGCCATATGGAACTTCGTTCCAAAATCATGATATTGTAAAAGAGAAATTGTGTGTCGTGAAACTGGTTCTCTCTGACACACATTAAGGAATATGGAATTATCTTTTAAATACTTACATCATTATTATGTAATTTATTAGGAACAAACTATTATGTACGCAGCATGCTCAGTCTTCTCCATGGATTTACCATGGAATGTTAGTCATATTACTTACATAATCTTATGCTTTAAACGAGACAATCTTGTATATGTATAATCGTAATCTTGGCAACGGCTGCAAGTATTTACATGAAATTTACTATGCAGGGAGTTCTGGGGGGAGATCGGTTTAGGTAGGTTTTATCCCTGAGAAACTACGCATTTTTAAGCTATATATTTTTTCTTTCATTGTGCAACAATATATTAATAATATCGACTCTACAATGTCAGTCCAATTGGCAGTTCGGATAATATTAGCGTTGTTCAGAAATTTCTAGTGTTGGTTCGAGCCCCAGTAAAATATTTTTGTGATTCTTATTTCTTCAACTTACTTCCACAACACGGGAGGAGGTTATCAATTCGTGTGTATGTTTTTTTGTTGTATGTGTGTTTTTGTTAATGTTCCGCCGCTTATGGACCGATTATCGAAATTCTTTTTTTAATTTAAAGGGTTGACTCCCAAGTTGGTCCCATAGCTCCCAAATGGTAGACTTGGTGATGGGATCCATGAGGAATCGAGAGAAGTCTTCAAAATTTATAGGTATTTTGACTTTTTTTGAAGTAAGTCGAGCATATGCTATCAAAAAGTGAGTTGCGCCAAGGTATACCCTGGATCCAAAAGCACTGAACAGAACTCCACAGTCTTTAAAGATAGACGTTTCGAAAATTCAACATTGTTTAAAGATTTACAAGCATATGTCACTATTACATAATTATCATCACTACCACCATCATCACACCATAAATAATCATATGATACTATTATATGATAGGTCATTACTTATCTTAGTCTTTTACAAAAAAATCTCGATACCTTTGAACGTTTGCTAGTCCCATCATCATCATCATTATATATTAAGTGTCAACTGTTACATCATTTCCGCTGACAACTTTATTTTTAGGTAACCTAAGCATATTATGTTAACAAAAAGTGACATTATATCAAGGTATACCCTGGTTCCAAAAGCACTGAATAGAACTCGTCAGTATTTAAAGATGGAAACTCGTACACGTTTGGAAATTTCTGGATTATTTAAAGAACTGTTGTGAAGATGAATGCGAAAGGTCTGCAATGTCAAACGTCTTCTTTCAAAGTCTTCTTGGATAATATTTAAAGTCTAAGCGTCCAACGAAGAGACCTTTTTCAAAAAGTTTGTGCAGCTGTGGAAATTGATTTGCAAGAACAAGAAAGCCAATCATTGTTATTCATCACCCGTGGTGCAGGAAGTGGAAAGTTCGTCTTGAAATTACTCGTGGAACATATCAAACGGTGTTATGCACCTACAGTTGACATGTTGCTCAATACTACATTTGTTGAGGTGGAATATTAAATAGGCGTAGATGCATGTCAAATATCTGGCAAACACAAGACAACGGACAAAATTTATATGGTGTCACTTGAAAATTTAAGGATTATTCACCTGCATCTCCAAGAATACAAAAAAAACAACGATCTGAGACACGGGGCCGGCCGATTCAACATTAGGCACTTTTGACTAATGATTTCATTTTTAAAATCGTGTGTGTGTGGGACTTCTTGCTCCAACCAACTTCATGGAGGTAATCGACGTTGAAATCACATGTTTATGGTATACTAGACGTTGCTCGTGACTTCGTGCGTGCAAAAGGAAATCCCGCAGGAACAGTACATTTCGCCGGGATAAAAAGTAGCCTAAGCATCTAAGAATGGTTATTTCTGGTAAAATTTTCGTTGTTCACGTATTGGTCTCGGGTTTGAAACTCGGTCAGATTAATATTTTTGTGATTCTTTTTATTTCCTTTCTCTTACATTTTTATTTTATATAAATATTTTTTCATCCGAATAAATCACCGAGCTTTAATAATATTATAATATCACTAAAAAGAAAATAAAAAAATATGTAAACCGACTTCCAAAGTAAAAGCAATAACATTTTTAAAGTCACTAAAAAGTATGAAATAATAGTCGCAATAGTTCCCATTTTAAATTCTGCTAAAATTTAACTATTTCTCTACTCAATCTTCTCATTTTTGGAGGCGGTACCAGCCCAAACAATTGTATAAATCCTTTAATATAAAAAAAACATTAATTTTAACACAACAACGTCCATATACATACAATTAATATTTTAAAGAACTCACGTTCAAATTGGCTGGTACCGACTTCAAAAATTAGAAGATTAGGTAGAGAAATAGTCAAATTTTAGCAGCATTTAAAAGGGGAACTATTTCGACAGTTATTTCATACTTCTAAGTGATTTTTAAGAATGTTTTTACTTTGGAAGTCGGTTTATATATCGTTGCTTCAATTCAAAACTACCACAAATCAAAATTACCCTTTTTTACAGAAGAGCCAATCAAAGATTAAGAACTATTTATTGTCTAATACTTTCATAATCTATATCTAATATATACATATTAAAAAATAAGATATAAAATCTAATAACTAATTAGGAACACGTCTTATGAGATCACAACATACAGTAATTTCAAATATAAACTTTGTTAAAACGTTTGTTACTTAAACTAAGTACTCACTTCGTTTCTCTTAATTATATATTTTATAATAAAAATAACATCCTCATAAATTTTCAAAAAATGATTCATAATATTTTGGAACAATATTTTTATTAATGAGATTAAGAATACCCTGTTTCTTTGCTTGAGTAACATTTGGTTTTTGTGTATAAAGTTTCTTTGGTTGAGTTATATTTTCAGATCGGTTCGTTCTCTGCTACCTGCCTTTATTTAGTGTGGACACTGATTTAAATTCATTGTCTCGATATGAAGTTTTATATACGAACTTGTTCTTTTCATATTTCATTATAAGACTTTTCAGAATTTCAGACCATTTAATTTTTTCTCTATCGTCATTAGTAGTATAGTTACCGCAAGCCAAAGGTTTTAAATCAACAAAACTATCATGAGCAAGTTCGTTAAATAGTTAGTCTTATATAGATAAGCGTGACATATTGATCAGCTACATAAATGGGCGATGATTTTAAATCTCCAGCTTTATTTTTTTGGATAGTGGAATGAATAGCATCTGTGTAAGCTAGGAACTTACACATACGACTTTGAGCTGAGGGAAGTAGGTATATAGGTTAATGTGAGGGCTGGAGAAATCTGGGACTGACCTTATTGTTGAGCTGGTGGTTCTGTATCTGGGCGGAGGTTTCTTCTCACTACACTACACAGCTGTTGAGCGGATTATCGATAGATTTATCGCGGTTCGCCGGCGAATTTGGTATTATATTAACGAGCACAAATAAATATGCGCACACGCGTTCGCGTTCACTAGGTTTCGGGATGAGCTGAAAATGCATCCGGCGCGGGAGGGGTTCTAAATGCAAGTGTTCGTCACTCTCTGACAGCGCCCCTGAGTCGGTCGGCCATACATCACGTAGTGATGTCCTTTGTGTTTATTCTAAACGTCGCGCTAGGGTTGGCGCGAACAGCATCTCCTTCATTTTATATGTGTCCCTTAGTTAGAAAATTATGCTTAACGCTCTAAGTTTCTCTCGTTCTGTCAAGGTTTTCATTTTCAACACAAGGAGAGGTCGTTTCAACACTAGATAAACCAACGGTGGGAACGGTGGGACAACGGTGTTGTCGGTGTTTAACTGTAAGTCACTTGGTTGACCATCAATATTTTCAGATTCAAAAATGTCTGCTAACGGATTACTACGCCAGATTCTGCAATCCCTTTATTTAAATCAGAGGGTCCAGGTTCAGAAGATAATTTTTGTGAGCGGTTTTTCAGCAAGAGATTTACATTATATTTATCCGAGTCTGAATCACTAAAAGCTAAGTCTTGCCAAATTTGAAAATCCGAATCTTGAACACTATCTACACTATCACCCGAAGAGAAATCTGAACTAGAGATAGTGGAACTTGTAGACACAGAACTGTCGCTATCATAATCGCTTTCTGGAATAACTACGTTTGGTTTTCTTTTTAAGCATGTTGAGACATCATCAAGTAGAGACAAACTGTGCTGACTGCCAGGAATAGAATCACTATCAAAAGACTCATTCATAGACACATCTGATTTTTCTAACATTGGATAGTCAGTTTGCGGATATTTTTCAAAATATTGATCATGATCATTTACTAGTACTGTTTTCTTCTACCATGTTGAGTGTTCTGTGTACTCTTCTATTAATATTCTGTAAAAAAATAAAGATGTATATTTATACATCTATAAATCATACATCCACATATCCATATATCCATGCATCCATACATCCACACATCCATACATCCGCACATCCATACGTCCATTATTTTATACATACATCCATTATGATATCCATACATCCATTCATCCCCACATCCATACATACAAACTTTCGCGTTTATAATATTAGTAAGGACTAAAAGACAGTACAAATTTTGTAATTACCTTTGATTACAATACACAAAAAAATGTTAAGTATATAATGTAGGTATATATATTTTCAAAACATGACCTTCTCGATTATGTTTTGAATTAAAACAAAACTGTTTTAAAATTCAAAACGAGTGTATTTCTAATAAATAAGGTAATTTTTATTTGAAGTGATAATAATGGAAAGATTTTTTTTATATTCAAAATAAACTATTTTTAATTATGGTACCTCATAATAAATAACTTAAATGCAAAACTAACATATTGTCTCATAAGTTTAATTTGATTTAAAATTTTAAGTTCATTTAAGTATATTTTCTGTGCAAAACGACCCGTTTTGTAATATGGTTCTTTTGATTTAATAATATAATCTTACTTACGTGAATCCTTTCTTCAAAACAGAAGTATTACGAAATGTGGTTGTTTTCTATATAAAATTATTCAGAAACACTGATCAAATTTTGAGTTAGGGTACTTTTGAACTTAAGAAACGTGCTACCAGCTCGGCAATCGACGCGCAAATCACAATATGGCGGTTTAGAATATACTTCGCACGTTAAAAACAATAAAAAAAACTTTTGTGTTGTTTATGCGTGTTAAAATGCAAAATCAACGAGTCTTTTTGAATATAAAAATATGAACTTAACAATATGTATTTTTGCAATAAAAACATTTTTAATTATTTTTTACTTGTGGTACTTTTGAATTGAAAAAGCGATATATTTTTAAACATTTATTTATTTAATCCACTAGAGCTCCGAGCAAAGCTCGGTCACCCGAGATTTTTACTGCATTCATAGTTATTACCACCAACGAAAACATAGATCATCTGGCAAGAGTTTAGGTAAAGAAATCGACAGAATATATTTTAAAACTCTGAAATTCTACAGTCTACAGAACCCACACGTAAAAACTCCCAACGATTTTACGAATCTATTGACACCTCATTTATTAAAATCGGACCAGTAGTTTAGACGCTACGAGGGAACAAACATACATACATAGTACATACATACATAGACTGCCAAAATCATTACCCTTCCTTTCGGCTTCGTCGTAGTCGGGTAAAAATATACATGCATAAATAGTACAAAAAAAATACACAAAATATATATTATATTACATCGAAAGGAGTAATTCCTATCGGTTGAATAAGAGTAATATTTTTTCTTAAATCTATTGATTAATAAATAAACAACCTAACCAAGAGCATGTCAGGACATGTCTAAGGAGGGTTCCGTAACTATTACGCGTTTATAAACGTAATAAAAAAAAAGATTTTTTCAAGTTGCTTCAAAAGTCACTGTCCGATTTAGTTCAAAATAATTTTCCTAAAGAGTAGCATGATCTGTCAGGATGGAAATTTGTAAGATTCTTGGTCTTATAGTTTAGAAATGACAGTGGGGGGCCAACTTATATACAACTTTCGAGGCCGATTGCTCAAAAATAGTTGACTTTATAAAAAAGTCATGTATGAAACCTTGCCTTTATTTTAAAAGACCTATTCAACGATACCACACGAGGGGGTAGAATAAAAAAATCACGACGGACAGAGTGAAACTATAAGGGTTCTTTGAGTATTACAGAACCCTAAAAAGGGCCAAAAATTATTGGACAGATGGAAAATTTTGCGCTCTCTTCAATCTGCTTGACTAAAGGTCCGCTTAACTACTAAATCTACTACTGTAAATAAGTATGTTAAAGCTGATATAAGAATGACCAGAAAGTAAGAAGATACGACCAGATAAGACTCAATATGGTTAACGATACCAAAACAACTACCTACTAAACCTATTTTGATTATAAATTAATAGACCACGAAAGTGTGCAGTCACAAGGCTGTTAGGGTTGTGGGCATGATCATACTTCACGTATAGGTGATCCGCTCCTAACTAAGCGCGGCATATGACTCCGGAACCTCGACTCGCGAGCGAGAGATACGGAGCGAGTCAACCATGTTTTTCTCGCTCCGATTGTATGATTCAGAGTGAGGCAAAAGTATTCAGTTCATTCGTTACACAGCATTCAGATCGGTTGGCAATGTCACCCTGTATTTTGAAGTGCGTATATAACGCCTTCAGAGACTTTTTCTTCCTAAATTTAGGAAAAAAGTCCCAAGTTGGCATCACAGCTAGACTGCCATACATTTTGTATTGATAAGATAAGAAGCTCTACGCGCGTAGGTTTACGCACGTATTTTGCCTTTCTGGACAAGGTCTCAACAATATGACCTAGAAACTTTAACTCCGTTATCAAAAAATTCTGCGTAACAGCGCGGCAGATAACTGCGAGACTGTTTTGGTTTTTCCTGTGTGTATTAGCCCTAATAATAATTGCTCGTTTGTTGTTAATTGAATTGTATGAGAAAAAGTAAACATAATAATAAATATTATTGTTAATTGTTTCGCCCAACACCACTTTCGTGCAAAAAAAATCTGATCATTTTTCATCGGTAAGTATACTGTTACGGGATTATGGTCCGATATTCGGAGTAAACGCAAATTTCCTCTGAGGGAGTTTAATCGCTACGAATTTCCATACCACACCAACACAGGTTTGGTCTTCCAACACGTCAAAATGTCCAAATCGTAAGCACTCGTAATCGTAATTCGTAGCCGGAGTCGCAGATAGTAATCGCAATTTTCACTTTAGGTATCGCTCGAAATTAACTCGAAAAAACTCATAGTTAACTGAACTGACTCATCGTCACGTACGTCGTCTCACACCGTGCCCGTGAAGGGGCCTGGGTTGGCTTGTTGACTTGAATGACGCGCTCAGTACGAAAACTGGACGCATTATGCCTATTTTTAGGGAAGCCGATCAAAGAGGGAATGATGGTGGCGAGGTCCGAGGACGGCCAAGACCTGCGGACGACTCCGACGACGCGTGGGGTCCTGGTCCGGGGACCAGGAAGCGTGTATGGGTCCACTTTTTTTTTTCGAAAGGGACTACGCTAAGGGTCAGGTTAAGACCGCTGTAGCTACATCGGACTATAACTAGCCTGGTGGCTAGTTTATTAGGTAAGAAACGATGGGAGGGTTTGACCCTCCCTAACATCACCCGGGTGATGTTCAGACCGGATATTGGGGATAGCCACGGATTGTGAGCTATTGTTATGAGGGGAGACGCCGGGGGTGTACCACGGTGTTACGTGGAGACAATAGGGTTTCCACTCGTCAAACTTCGGGCGCTCATAGAAAAAATGCGCCGGTTTAGGTTGCCGGCGCAGGTTTAGGGGAAGGGACAACGATCCAACGGTGCGTGTTGGGGAGCAGGGAGCGCGGGCGTGCCGCGACAGCGTGGCTCTTCGGAGTCCCCAATGACTGAACTGACTGCAGTAGCGGGCCCCCTTTATATATCGACGATACAGTTACTAGAAAGTTCGCGGAATAGAACTTTCTAGATCTTTCTACATAGTGTTAATCTAGAACTTTCGAGTCGGGGTGAGAATGGGACAGTGCACGTTCGAGAACGTTCTTCTAGAACACTACACATTTGAGCGCCGCGGCCGTAACATACTAGAACACTCTACAAATTGAAGCCGCGTAACATTATTAATACCAGCTGTCCCGACAGACACTGTTCTGTCTTTTCTATGAACGGGAATGAATGGTGGTAGGAGGGTAAAAATTTAGGGTTGCATTTTTTTAATGCCTTCATCATCATATGTAAATTGTAAATAAAATAAAAATTGTCGAAAAAAATAAATATATTTAGGGGTTGAAAAATAAACACATACTTATTTAGCGGAACACAAAAAAAAGGTCCATAATTAAAAAATATGGTTTTGTTTTACTTAAAATGAGATCACATTAAGAACAGATTTTGCGAGTAAAGGCTATTTGTGAAAAATTGTACATTTTTGAACTTTTCATGTAACCAGGAAAAGTGAAAATTAATATTAAAATAACAATTAATTAAATTAGAAAAATGGTGATTAATATCACGTATTTCCTCCACGTGCTCTTATTAAAGTTTCTACCCGTCTAGGCATACTGAGAATGTTGTTATCGATGGTCTCCTGGGATAGTCTCCGCCATTCCTCAACTAGGTACGGCGATTCGCAGTTCACCCACGTTGGCAGGAGCTGGAATTCTGGACTTAACTTTTCTTTTCAGCAAGTCCCAAACTTGCTCTATTGGGTTCATATCCGGTGATCTCACCGGCCACTCACATAACAGTGATATTCATACCATTAAGATAAGCTTGAGCTTGAGTTACCCGAGCGGTATGCGGCCGAGCATTATCATGCATAAAAACAAAATCGTCACCGATATATGAGGCAAACGGTACGACATTTTCTTCTAAAACTTCTCTGATATAGCGGTCTGCAGTCAGACTCCCTCTGTCAATCACTACCAAGTCTGTGCGAGCTCCCAAACAAATGCCCGCCCAAACCATTATTGATCCACCACCGTATGCAACTGTAGTTTCAAAATTTGTCTGAATGTATCGTTTTCCTTTGCGTCTGTATATTCTTTGCCTGCCGTCAATTTGATTTAAGAGAATTCTGCACTCATCACTAAACAATACCTTACTCCATTGGTCCGCGTTCCAAAGTCGATGTTCCTGAGCAAAAGTTAACCTGTTTCTACGATGATTTACCTCGAGCCTTGGAGCCTTGGCGGGCACAAATTAATCCAAACTAGCTTCTTCGAACCTTCTTCGCACCGTACGCTTCGCGCTGTCACTTACGGTTACACCCCGCACTGCTTCTAACTCATGTCGGGCTTGGACGGCCGTCAAACGGGGGTTCCTACGTACACGAAGCCGAATGAAACGATCATCCCTACTCGAAGTGCATCTTTTTCTGCCTTGTCCTGCTCTTCTCACATAAGTACCGGTCTCCCTGAACCGTTGGATACTGCGATGGATCGTTGAAACTGGTCGACGAAGATCTCTGGATATCACTCTGTAGGTTTGACCATTTCTTCGCATTTCGAGTGCCCTGGCAAACTCCGTTGGGGCTAAGTCAGGAATAATTCAGTCCTCAACTCCAAAAAGATACGCGATTAAAAAAAAACTAACAAAAAACAGTATTTCAATGAAATTTTAAATCAAACTGGAGCGAACTTCGAGTATTTCTTCCTTCTGAGAAGGAAGAAATACTCGAAGTTCGCTCCAGATAAGGTGTATTTGAATAAAATTAAAACAATTGCATAAAATGTGATGTTCAGTTGTTTTCTTAATTTGAAAATATTTCTTTTTAAATTAAATGACGTATAAACCAGCCAGCAACCTTATATGATACTGATATCAAACCTTTATTTTATGTTCCGCTAAATATGCCGGTGTGTTTAGATTACGATCGATTGCCAGACCTACCGAATATGCAAAAAAAATTCATAACAATCGGTCAAGCCGTTTGGGAGGAGTGTGTCCCCGAACACTATGACACGAGAATTTTATCTATTATTAAAAAAATACGACGACCTATATATATATACCCTGTAGCTCAGTGGTTCAGCGCGTTGGTGCTCAAGCCGGGGGTCGCGGGATCGAACCCCGCCGAAGAAACAAAAAGTTTTTCGTGTTCCTGGGTCATGGATGTGTATGTATTAAATATGTGTATAGTATAATAAAAATCTTAAATATATGTATAGTACAAAAGTATTAAATATACTTCCCGTTTTCTGGTACCTGTAACACAAGTTCTTCGGATACTCAGCCGGGGCCAGATTGGCGTGGTGTGAAGCGTCCATAGATATTATTATTGTTATAAATATGTGTGTAAAAGTGATTTTGGCCATAATAATTAATATAAAAACATACAACAATCATTCTATACTCGTACATGCACATCGCACACGTGCAATTTCAAGATTTTTTTGTTATAATATACAAGTTGAATCTATTACTTACATAATAGCCTGATGTGTCTACTGTATTAGTATTTTATTTAAATTTCGTCAATCTAGGTCAGCGGCTGCAGCTGATGAATCAACGTGCTGGTTTCTTTAATAACAGATTATTATAATTAGTCATTGTAACCATCAGTAAATTAGTTGACTACATGTAAAATATTTACCGACACATTTATAATTTCTGATATTTGAGGTATTACTACTAGTTATATGTCAAAAATATAAAATTTTATGTGTAGCAGTGGCGTGGGGTATGTAAAACAAAATTAAATAAAACATACACTCATGTAATCACATGTGTAGTTTTGTAATAGGCTCTAGATGACTGATTTTTTTTTGCATAAATGAAATTATAGTACTCTTAAATATGAGTAAGTTCTCTTCAGATATTTTTTTATATATATGTATGCTTTCAACCTACGTCGATCTGGTCCCGTGCTAAGTTCTTGACAAACTTGTGTTACGGATACCAGAAAACGGAAATATGTACAATACTTTTATATTTAGGATTTTTATTTTTATACACATTACCAAGGAACACAGAAAACTACTTATTTGTTTCTTGGCAGGATTCGAATTCGGAGCTTGGGCGCCAATACTTCGACTGAGCTACAGAGGTCGTCAATTAAGAATATTGTTAAAAGTAATAATTAACTTGTTCACCAATAATATGTTGTGTAGTTTTAGTCATAACATTGTTATATATTATGCCTTTTTATATATATTTAAAAGAACTATTTTCCATCTTTTTGATAAAAGATGGAAAAGTTTCTTACGCCGGTTCTTCTCGCCGGGCTAGTTCCCGAACCGGTGGTAGGCATCATGTAGATCAACGTTCAGAAAGTGTATAAAAATACCTATTTTGAATAAAAAATTTTTACTTTGACTTTGACTTTATGTAGAAATAATAAGTGTAATAATAAATAATAATATAATAAATATAATAATAAATAATAGCTAATTATTTTCGATTATTAAATTTTTGTAAAAACCTATGGGGATGGCAAAATAATCTTTATAGGTTAAAATTACTTTCTTTTCTACTGAAGATTTAAAAACAAAAGCTAAGGAACAAAAGCTTTTGATGCCCTATTTTGAAACACTAAAAGTATTACGTAAAGGTATTTCTATATCAATGTATATCTAGGTATTCGGATGTAGGGAATTCGTTAGTAAATATTAGTTTAAAAGAAAAATAAGGCCGAATTCCTACATTCAATTGAATGGAATAGGAAGATTAGTACTTATTATTTACTATGCTGTCGAAAAATAAATCGGTAAAATCTCAGAAAGTACAGTGTAGTAAGTAACATTTATTGCTTATAATTTATTTATCGACACAAAAGCGAGAAGAGGTTTGTATTTGTTTTTTGAATTAACATCGCAAAAGAGGTAACTTGTTCAATTTGAGAACTTACGTATTTATTTTTCGAGTTCCAAGCTGTAAATGTTACTAAGTATGTTTTTTTACTTCATTAGAAGACACTGTGTCGTTTGAATTGTCTAAAATAATTATAAGTACTTATTTATAATGATTATTAATTTCGACCATTACTAATAATTCTTACAAGTTATGTTGTGATTAAATGTTATGAATATAATAATTAATGTGGAATTGAATCAACGGTGGAATTGTTTTGGTCAATCTATGACACGCAAATAGTTGCGTTATTAGAAACATTTTAAGTAACCTCCCAATTGTCAAGTAGTGACTGTAGCGGGCTACGACCTCTTGATCCTCCTTCCTTCTTACGCTTGAGAGTTGATTATAATAATACAGCAACAATTCTCATATTCCCCTTTATTAGTGCTTAACACAGATACGTAATTACATATGAGATATGTCTAACACAAATACGTCTACAGTCTACACTGAGAATAGCCTTTTACTTATCTAAAATAAACTAAATAGGCTTTACTTCATGACATCTGTCAATATGACATTGACAATTACATCTCATAAGCTTACTGTTGTCATTATGCAACAGTGACCTAGCTGATGATGATGAATAATAGTTAGGAACACTCTCGATCATGTCAGCTTTCTAACAAAAAACTATATCAAAATCGGCTCATCCGTTTGGAAGCTACGATGCCACGGACAGAAACACAGACAAACATACGCCTTCTGTTTTCGTCGGAGGTTAAAACTTGAAACTGGCCCGAGGTGAGGTTTATTTCATTTAAATTCTGTAATGAATACCATAATATAAATACCTAATTTACAGTAGCGGAACTCAGCCGTGTCCTTAAAATTTTTACCTACGATTGAGCGTGGCCGAGTGGAGCGCTAGGGCTGGTACGTCTACAAAGAAGGCGTTGACAGTGCGCAAGCGTCGCGGCATCCGGCACAACGAACTATAACTCGTTTGTCCTAAGTCTAGGCGGCGCGGAGGCAGTGCAGCGGCGCGGCGCGCGGTGTTACGCTCCATGCTTCTGCTATTTGAGGTTTCGTTTGTGGCCATGTAAATGACGCGTATGTGTGCATGCGCCGATTCGGGCGGTCTAGTATGGAGATGGTCTACTGTATATAATTTATATTGTTGTTGTAATACTAAGCAATTATTACACGTGAAGCGGAACAGCAATATTATAATCTAAGCGGAACTAGACATTATCAATTAAAACTATTATCAATAAGGTCAAATACGTCGAGCGGGCCCTCTGTCCTCTAGCTCGTAATCTGACATAGTTTTTTTTTAGCCACTGATACTGTATTTTTCCGAGGCGTTATTTTTATAATTTATCGTAATATTATAGTGGTCACATAATGCTCGTACTAGGTTAGCTAGGTCAGGGGCCAGGGTGTGTAACCCTGTTCGCGTTCGGCTCCCAACCTTCTGCGAAGGGCTTTCCGAGGGCAGACCAGATAATAATTAATTAATGGAGCTATTATGTGATTGTGATGTAGGGCGCGCGGAGTAAGCTAGTCGAAGAGGCTTCGTCGACGAAGATGAAGTTATGTGAATTTTGAATAATACCTTACCTTCATCTTATTTAATAGTACTGTTTATCAAAACTACAGAATTTACCAAGTAAAAGACAACGGCTGCGCAAATCTACGCGAATGACATTTTGAAAGTTTTATTACAACTTCAATACAGCAATATAATCGCAGGTAAGTGAAAGTAAGACGCGTTGAGTGCCCTGCAAATAAATTTCTAGTTGATGCTTGTAAAACTTATGTAGGTGTGAAATTTCTATATGTGCTGAGTAGGTAGGTATAGTTAACAGCCTTCAGTGGTTTAGAGCTTGGCTCTCGACTTGCAGGTCGTGGGTTCGATTCCCGTATTGGAAAAACAAAAAATGTTTCCATGTTTAGTTAGGACAATGCAGGCTGATCACCTGATTGTCTGACAAGAAAGATGGTCCATGCGTCGGATGGTACATGCATGTAAAAAGTCGGACCTGCGCCTGGTCTCTCGCCAGTCGTGTCGGTTATCCGTCCCACTGGGTTACGAGAGTAAAAAGGAAGAGTGCTCTTGTGTACTGAGCTCACATTTGGGCACTAAAAAGTTACTCCTGCGTAGCTGGCCTGGTTTCAATGAAACCGGCCACCGTCACCGAAATCGATGTGGGGAGCTATTATTATTATTATGGTTAATTGTATGAGTAACATAATGTTTCATGATAATAATTATATGTGGTTTTTATTGTACGTATGTAGTGCGTAGCTACACCCGCACTACATACCTACATGAAATCTTGACAAAGCGCTGTTTTCACTTTTTTATTTGGTCTGAGATTGCGGTGATGTGTCCGAAGTTTCCAGAATTCAGATATGGAATATCAACTGTCCGATACGCAAAAATAGTTAAATGAAGTCACAATTAATTCAGTGTCGTTTATATTATTATGATTTATATCATTATTTTGCCTGGGGGCTTTAACAACGTACAAGGCTAGAAAAGAATAAATGTAGTTATAAGGTTGACATTTCCATAATATTGTACCTAGTACCTACTTTATCTACGCCACTGCGTTCGTGCGTTCAACACAAGCGGGTCAGCCTCCAGGAGTCAGGAGTAGGTATTTTATTTGACACGCGTATTACCATTGGCAATTATTCTAGGCCTTTCGGCCCACCGCAAGTCCTTATGCAACACCTCTCCCACTACTCACTAGAACTTTCTTACAGACGGGTAGGGGAAAATCACAGGCAATCTAACCTAACACACCAATGCAATTCACACAGAAATTATGCACTTCAATTCATGTGTATTCATAGACGTATGTATATTATAGACGAGGCATGTCGAGGCAAAAACTGTCTTCACTTAAATGGACCCACTTTTTAAGTTTTTGGGGCCATTTTGACATTTGATGTATGGTGAAATCAAGATGGCTGACATTTGAGGTATGGTGAAAACCAAGATAACAACTAGTAACTTTTTCTTGTATGAAAATTTGTTATGTCAAATGTACGTCATAGCCTATCTTTAGTTTTGAAATCTTTTTGTGTATTACTTAATTATTTTACAGTGTGTGTCGCCTCGAGTTTAAAAGATTTTTGCCGCAGATAATAGGTTTAATTTTACCGACACAGCACCCTCCTTTATGGGCGCAACCCAAATTACATACAAAAATAACCCCTCTTTTTGGTGATGACTGATGTGTAATTTTTGTATGATTATTTAAGAGATTTTTTTTTTATATTTGTAATTGCACACTAAAATTTTGTAATTCTATACTTTCAACGGCTGATGGTCAGTAGAATGAACAAACTTAAATTGATGTTGTATAATGTATTTTCCATAAAATTTCAGCAAGGGCAGTAGGGTGACCTAAATTCATTCATCTTTTTAAGATTTACCAACTTTTAAATACTTGAGATATTACACAAATGCTTTTGTATATTTATTCTATTTTTATACAAAACATGTATAGAATGTATTTGTCTGTATTTGTTTCTCTGGAAGCGGAATAATCCCAGAGATATAAAATTATTAAGCGTGATATACCTTCATATATCATGCTTTTTTTTGCAATTTTATGTCTCTGGGATGTCTGGGAATTTTATGTCTTTCTCATGACTCACATTAGAGGACCTTATAAGGATAACTTTTATTTTAGTTACCCTATGCAAGTATAAATAAACAGCTACGAACTACGTATGCAGTAACGCATAAATAGAACAAGTAAATAGTTCAAGAACACAAAATATTAGACCATAGTTATTACTAATGCTCGATAAAAGCATTCTTTGCGTCACAGATCGATAGCCGAGCTATGTTTACCTCGCCCAGTAACTCGTTCCAGTGACCGTATGACATATATTATGTGTTAATGCCATGCATCTAAACTCGTTTATGGTCATATTATTCACATTTCAGCCCCACAAAAAGGTAATTATTAGATGTGAGAAAAAAAATGTGAGCTCATCGTGAGATTTTAGTCAGATTCTTTATTTTTAGGGAGGTACATACAATTTTCATGATATAAAAAAAATTTTTTTGGGTGGGCTTTAGAATAGCCTAAAATAATTAATTGTAAAAAACACGTCAACCTCAAAAATACCCGGCGTGAAATAACGTTTGTGTAGTTTTGGGTTAGTTAAGAGCTTTTATTACGTTAAAAACGTCTTCAAAGTGGTAACACGGCCTCACAAAAATCCGGCGTGAAATAACGTTTATGTAGTTTTGGGTTAGGTTAGGTTAGAACTTTTTTATCACGTTTAAAACGTGTTCGGAGTGGTAACACGGCCATACAAAGACCCGGTGTTAAATAACGTTTGAGTAGTTTTGGGTTAGGTTAGAACTTTTTATCACTTTCAAACTTTAAAGTAGATGGGAGGAGCAACCCACTCCTCCCTTAATATTAATTAAATATTTTCACTAATTGCAGGAAAATTGTCTGTAAAGGTACAATTTTCAGGTAAAAATTTGTAAATTTTTAAACGCACTTTTCTCAAAAACTATTCATCTCCTCACCCTGGGAACGGTGGAGGGGGTTAGGTGACGCTTCGCTCTTCTTTTCTTTTCCCTTCCTCTCACCTATTTAGGTTACCCCTTTTCTAAAGTACACAGTTTTTTTTAACTTATGCAATCATCTATATTCTATTATTATGATAATAATTTAGCTAGAAAATACCTGAAAACTACAGTATCTTGTGGATAAGCCACGTAAGTAGGTATTTTGTTTCATGCACAAAAATAGCCCACGGAAATCACCCTTCCTGATGCAATCACAAATGTCTTGAAAACAGGATATTGTAATACCTATGTCAGATCCAGCTTCGCCTTGATAAACAAAACAACCAAAACAAATAACCCCTTATCTTGATACAATATTTTTAAAGTTGACTGTCCGTTGCATGGTACACCTTATCTATTATACTTTTGTTTGGCTTGATACAGCTAACAAGAAAAAAAATCGAATATCGGTAAACCCACAAAAAATTCTGTTAAGTAGTATTGTCCGTTGCATGGTGCACCATATAACCGCGCCGGCCGGCTCGCGATCCGCGCGCCAGTCGAGTTGCGACACTCGAGGAAAGCGCTGTCTAAATACTCGCGAGTTACAGCTCCAGATTGTGAAAGTATACCCGAATGCACTGGTAGAAAGTAGAAGGTTAATATTTTCATTACTTGTGCGTTGTTTGTTGATGTTGAATTTGCGATTGTGTGGTATGATTTAGTGTTTTTTTTTTTGAAATTTCAAACTGTATGGCTGAAAGTGAAATGCTTCTGCATTTATCGTCACGAAAAACTGTATGTGTTAATAGATTTTTTTTATTTTAAAATGACAATAAATAATTGAAATTACTTTTATGATCTGTTATAATTAAAGAAAATGTTATAATCTTATCTACTAAAATCTATGAATGATCCGATTCCTAAAATTTGTTTTTATTGGCTTTTAAAGTTCTAATTAATGTGTTAAAAATTATAAGACATTTATTTAAATTTTAATAGCAAAACATTTTATTTATCTATTTAATTAACTTCATGATTTAATAATACTTTGTGATTGGCTTATTTATTGACTTCAGATATTAGTAATTAGGGTAATAAAATAATGTTACATAATTAAAATTAAATTTTAAGCAACAAAATTTAGTCATCTCTTACAGGAAAATCCGGTATGCAAAAGTCAAAACGTACAAATATTATAATGAGTTTTGTTCTGTTATTTTTTTGTGTTTATTACATTTTATTGATAACGAAAACACCTAGAATAGCAATAAGATGTACCTATGTTGTTTGTTAGGTCTTTTCATTTCTCAACTCTCAAGTCTCAACATCTGCACACTGTCGTTTTTGTTACTTGCACTTGCACCACAAAAATTTTATCTAAATAATTGGTGAATATTTGAATATCATGTAAAACTACTAATTAAGTGTATTTTAATATCAACTACCTACTAATTACATTAGTACATAACTGCCCTCTTTAGAATAAAAATAGAAGTATTTCCTCGGCTTAATTAACATGCGGCAAAAGTCAATTTATTGATTGAGGAGATTCTTTTCAAAACTTGACATTCCACTTCTTATCTTTTTTCACAATCTGAGAAAATAGTTAAATAATTAACTTTTGTTTTCGACTTCCATATGGAATAATCTATTTCTGACGAAATCATGAATTTTAATCTTTTTTTTTCTCTGGTTTTCGCCCAATAAAATTGGACGAAAACTTGATAGTAAAATAAATTAGAGTTTAAAAAAAAAACTAAAAAATACACGCTTTTATAGAAAACCTAACTAAAAAATAAAAATAAAATTTAATAAATTTGGATTAAGAATAGTGTAAATGAAAAATAAATGTTTATTATTGTAAAAAAGCGTGGGGTGCAGTGTCTTCACCTGTACGTTTGTTTGTATGTAACCGACTCCAGAAACGGTCAGATTTCGTTTAAGTGATTTTTAAGATATTATCAAAGTGAAGATCCTTCTCATATCTGCCAACAAAATATTTATAACTATTGACACTATGCACCCCACGCTTTTTTACAATAATAAACATTTATTTTTCATTTACAATATTCTCAATCCAAATTTATTAAATTTTATTTTTTACTTTTCAGTTAGATTTTCTTTAAAAGCGTGCTTTTGAGTTTTTTTTAACTATAATTTATTTTTTGCTTTTTAGTACGATTTGCCAAAGAGTAAGTCTGGAACTGCACGCATGCGTAGTTCGCGCACTAGTTCTATCTCTCTTACTCAGACCTGCAGTCTCATGTTGAGGTACAATTGGAGAAGTATAGGACAAGGTTTCAACTTGCCTCAAACACCTGCTCTAAATTTCCTAGTAGCTCTCCATCTATAAACAGCTGATAACGCCGCGCTGGAATAACGGATTCGAGTTATCTTTGTAGCACATGGTATGCTCGTGCCTATACGTAAAACACATGTTAATTATTATCTAGCTTGTTAATTTTAAATTGTTAATAACTACAATGTAGTTATTAACCATTTAAAGTAAACCTACCTTTAAGGACTTACTTGGATGATTTTTTTTTGCTTCACTTGATTTTTTTTCCATAAATATGAATGTACTTGCTGTAACTTGATTTTTGTGCTAAATGTTTACCTACACAGAAACAGAAATTAATAAGAAAACTACCCAAGTGCAAGTCGGTCTCGCGCTCGTAAGGTTCCGTACAATACGGCAAAAAAAAACACTTTTGTTGTATGGGAGCCCCATTATTGTATTCTGTTTTATTGTTTGTTGAGATATGTTGTTGCAGCTACAGAAATACATATATAATAAATAGCTAAGGAGATACAACATGGTGACAGACGGATAGACAGACACTGAAGTCTCAGTAATAGGGTCCCGTTTTCCCCCTTTGGCTAGGGAACCAAAAGGACCTAAATATGTTTTTTTAGTCAAGTCAAATCAGTAGTCGCTATTATGGTTTGTATACTACAATATAAATTAAAATTTGAATATTGAAAATCATTGATTAATTCTATTTTTTTTGCATTACGACTATGAATACTTTTTTTTCTTGAACAGTAAATAATAAGACATAATATTTTGTGCGTCAAACACTCATCTCACTCGTCTCATTATTGTTTTCGTCTTCAAGGAAGATTAAAAATGTTAAGAATTGATATTCATTATACAATTTTACCAATCGATTCGACAAATTTTTTTTTTTCTATAGATGTGTCAACACTCAACTCAACTAACTCGATATAACTCGAGTTGAATTCTCCTTAACTCGCATTTGGGCGGGCGGTAACATGGCGGTTATGCATTAAATGTACCAATTTCAAAAATTTTACTCAATATTTTTTATTTTACATAATATACATTTACCGTTCAATGATTGCGAAGTTAGCTCCACAATATGCGTAAATACAGCTGTAGACAGTTAATTATTCAGCTGTTAGGTATACCTACCCTACTAGGTCCTAGGTATTCATTTTTGTAAAACTTAGCTTTATCTATTAATATCTATTATAAAATTTTGTTTGTTTGTTTGCATTGAATAGGCTCCGAAACTACCTGACCGATTTTTATTAAATTTGGCAGATATATAGAATAGACCACAAGGAAGGACGGCTACATTTTATCGCGGAAAAATGTATGGTTTCTGCAAGATTAGCTTTTGCGCGCACAAAGTCGCGGGCAACAGTTAGTTATCAACAATCTTACGTAATATTATATAACTACTTACGCCTTTTCATCCATTATTGGATGATTTATACAGTATTCTCCGAGCGAAGTAACCACTCTTGAAATTCTGTAGTGCCTGGGACAGTCAGTTTTTAAACACGACACAGTCAGTCAGTACGTGGTACACGCCACAATCTGGGAATCGAACCTGCACTCTCTCGAGTGCGAATCAAACGGTCGACCCACTAGGCCACTGAGCTCTTAACACAGAGTGTTTATTATAGTCTTTATTTATTATTTTTTTTTTTTTTAATATATTATATATTTTAATATAATATATAATAATAATAATAATAATAATATATAGTATTTGTATTAAAAACAATATTCTAATTATAGTGCCTAGGTATTGAACCTAATATTTATAGCTTGGCGAGTCATTAAAACTTTGGCACTAGATTGGAAATCCACTGCCAATAAACTATTATTCTTATAAATACGAAATTCAAATATTTTTCCAAGAAAGCGATTACGTAAGAAAGTGTATTCTTGTGTTATCAATGAAATACGTATTTAATTTTCCTATTATCTTTCTATGCTTAAAATATTTTATATTTTAGTGAACAATCTCGATTTATTGAATGAATGATTATCACGTTATAATTACGATGACTTAAAGATTAGATTAATTTATTATATTTACATTAATGCTGAAATGTTTTTGTTGGCGGAAATTGTCGATGCAGTTACCTTATGAAAAATTTTACGCAGAACCTCGCGATAACGTTATGTTTACGCCCCTGTCAACTAGTTCCTGCTAGGTCCCCTGTGCAGTTGCCATCCACAACGGCAACATTAAAAGCTACAAACGCATAATATTCCGTCTCCGTTCCATCGCGGGTAAAAAACACTAGGACTTAAACTTAGTAATATTTTTGTGGATACACTGATTTGTGCATGTGGCACAGAAGAGACAAGTGTCGTCTTAATTAATCTTTTAATAATTATACTGAATAGATAATAATTCTTGATACGTTTAGCTAGATTTAACCTTGAAATTTGTCCTTTGAAAATTGGCTTAGTAACCTTGCCATTCAAAATCTATAATGTATATAAAAATAGAGGTGTGTGTCCCTATATTTCACTTTAAAGCTGAAACTGCACCGCGTCGCAGACGCATATTGTCTATATGTCGCAATAGGTACAAACAAGGCTCCTAAAACCCATCGTGCACTATGATGGTTACAAGTTGATACCTATAAGATTGTAGATGATACGGGGTTGAAACATGTAATTTCTAAATATGTGTGATTATCATTAATCTAAAATGATTCAGTTCCAGAAAATTTTACAATGATGTAGAAATTTCTTGAATGATCTAGAATATTCCAGAATGATTAAGAAAGCTCTAAAATAGATGCCACGGTTCTGAACGATCAAGAATGTTCTAGATTAATCTAGATTGCATGTAATTTTCTGATCAATATAGAATGTTCGAGAAATTCCTCCAATGATCTAGAAAGCTCCAAAATGTATCCCAATTTTCTGATCGATTATTATTAATATGATGTATCGTTCTAGAAACTTTTAAAATTTCCTGACATTTAAAAGTCGAAAACAAATAACTATACAATTAAAAATGACCCAGCGAAGGGTTCACACAGCTAGCTATTCACAGCTAGTTATACTAAACTTAGATATTAAAATAATATCAATGAACAATGGCAATTCGCATACCTTGATAAAGTTAGATACTAGGAGGAAAAGTTTTTATACATTGCCATTGATGTTGTTCTCACTCAAGAACTGCATTAAATACATTATTATCACTTGATAATAAATATTAGATTATCCAGTTACTTAAAACCTGTCAACATCCTATGTGAATCTAGGCAGTATGCTCTTAGGTTGTAACTTGTACTTCTTACAGGATCGGCGTGGACGAGACACAAGCAACTGCGTTGCGACAGTTGACCCACTATCATATTATACATTTTATAAAGACTCTTATGTATCCGGCGTAGCCGTTCGCGGCAACTGAAAATGTTTGCAGTCACGGTCGCTTGTGAGTGGCCCGTCTGCACAAAGTCTGGATATACATACTTTTTGCTTAGTTACTAAGTACAAACTACCTACTACAGTCGCGTAACCTGTTTACTGTTTGTCTACTTACCTAAATCTGTTTTGGGATTACAATCTTCATTCGCGGTGTTTTATCAGACGATAAGAAAAATTTATCAGAAAAAAAAAACAATAATGTCACCACTACACAATGAGATTACATCCACGATATAGAAGTAAACAAGTATTAGTAACAGTGCGTCATAAAATAAAAAACCTTTAAGCCCCCAACAAAATCAGAGGGGATTTATAAGTTTGACGTGTCTGTCGTGTGTGTCTGTTTGTGTTTGTCTATCTGTCTCTCCGTGGCATCTTAGCTCCCAAACGGATGAACCGATTTGGATGTTTTTTTTTTGTTTGAAAGTGACCCGATCGTGAGTGTTCTTAGCTAAAATTATGTTGCCTATTTTTTCGCACAAAATTAAATGACATAATTTAACTTGGTATAATTTAATTTGTCCTAATAATAGTTACGCATAATATTAATTTGGCATAATGATATTATAATGATATCTAAGCATTATTTTACAAAGCATAAACATATTTAGGCATAATGATATACAATTATGAAAAGACTTTTTGAACGCGATATAAAGTTCTAACCTAACCTAACTCAAAACTACACAAACGTTATTTCACGCCGGATTTTAATGAGGCCTTATTACCAATCCGAAGACGTTTTGAACGTGATAAAAAAGTTGTAACTTGTAACCTAACCTAACCTAACCCAACCCGTTACGTTTTGAACGTGATAAAAAGTTGTAACCTAACCAAACGTTATTTATGCCTAACGAGTTGTGCCAAAAAACAATTATGCCAAAGTATTGTTATGACAAAAAAAGCCTAATAAGTTATGCCACAATTAATTATAACATAAAACATTATTCTAAACGATAATTATGCCTAATGATATAGTATGCCAAGAAACAAGTATGCCAAAGTATTATTATGAAAAACAAAATTATGCCTAGTGAGGTATGCCACATTAAATTATGCCCAAAAAATAATGCGAAAAAAGGGACCGTTATAACCCTATAATAATTATCATCAGTCACTGCTGGAATATACGGGGGCTACTTAAAATTTTTAGTTTTGTGTTTTTGATAATTATTAAACAGCCTCCGTGGTCTAGTGGTTTAGAGCTTGGCTCTCGACTTTCGAGGTCGTTGGTTCGATTCCCGCATTGGAATAACAAAAAATCTTGTTTCCAAGTTTGGTTAGGACAATGCAGGCTGATCACCTGATTGTCTGACAAGAAAGATGATACATGCGTCGGATGGGCATGTAAAAATTCGGACCTGCGCCTGATATCTCACCAGTCGTGTCGGTTATTCGTCCCACTGGGTTACGAGAGTAAAGGAAGAGAGAGTGCTCTTGTGTACTGCGCACACACTTGGGCACTATAAAATAACTCCTGCGTAGCTGGCCTGGTTTCAATTAAACCGGCCACCGTCACTGAAATCAGTGTGGGGAGCTATTAATTATTAAAATAATTGCAATTCATAAAATAGTAATACATATTTATGGATTACAATTTTTGACATCATCGTGGGCTCGTGAGTTAAACTCATAGGCACAGAATCGAATCCTGAAATCTTTGATAAATGAAGACAGACACTTTTTATTTGGTCTGACATTTAAGTATTTCGTAATGCACGTGCCATAATCTTACAAACGCGCGACGAAAATCTCATAATTATATAGCAACTTACACAATATTTACTATACCTACAATAGGCAACTCAGAGACGAGGCTTTTGTCGACTCTTCGTAGCTTATGAAAGAAGGGTTTCGACTATAGCAACTAGGCTTATGAACGAGTAGACGTACATATGAAACATATGAAAAAATTTACTTAATATATCTCCAGCTTAAATAATGAGATACTTAAGTATACAAATTAATAATGAAGTAACGAGCAATTAACCATCAAAATAAGTTAAGTAATAATAGGTCTTTACCTATGAAATTGCCGTTCTGCAGTACTGACTATTTCAAAACAAAATAATTTTTGTTTGGCTAAGAATTCTAATTTCAAATTAATTTTATTTTAAAAACATGGAATTCTTTTTCCAAAAGTAGTCATTTGTTTATTGATAAGTGTTACATTTTCATCGCATTTCAATCTTTTTCGTCATCATGGACACGTTAAAAATTCGAGTAATTATGGAATAAGAGTATCGTCGTGGCAGCAACGCGGCACAAGCGGCACGCAACATCAACGACGTTTACGGAGCTAACACTACAAACCAACGCACCACCTGTTATTGGTTTGCTCGCTTTCTTTCTGGAAATTTCGACTTGAAAAATGAACCTCGCGGCCGTCCGAAGACTTTGGTCAACAATGACGAATTAAAGGCGACTGTGGAAGCTGATGATACACAATCTACGGCTGAATTAGCAGCAGCTTTCGACGTAAGCGTCAAAACAATATTGGTCCATTTGCGTCAAATTGGCAAGGTAAAAAAGCTTGACAAATGGGTGCCCCACGAACTCAATGATCGCCAGCGTGAAGTACGCGTCGAGACTTGCCTTGCACTGCTCAACAGACACACAAATTAAGGAATTTTGAACCGCATTGTTACCTGCGATGAAAAATGGATTCTGTTTGATAACCGCAAGCGCTCAGCAAGTTGGTTGGATCCTGGTTCAGCACCTAAACAATGCCCTAAACGAAAACTTACCCCTAGAAAAGTGATGGTCACTGTTTGGTGGTCTAGCGCCGGTTTGATTCATCACAGCTTCTTACCAAACGGGGTGAGCATTACTGCAGATGTGTACTGTGAAGAACTGAACACAATGATGGAGAAGCTGGCACATCTTCAACCAGCATTGGTCAATCGCTCGTCTCCGCTGCTCCTGCACGACAACGCGCGACTTCATACTGCACAGCAGACGGTCTCCAAGTTGCAAGAACTGGGGTATGAAGCTCTCCGTCATCCGCCCTACTCACCAGACCTTGCGCCTACAGATTACTACTTTTTCCAGAATTTGGATAACTTCATCTTCTCTTCTTCTTCAGGGAAAAAAATTCGATATCCGAGAGGCAGTACAAAATGCCTTTGAAGAATTTGTTGCCTCCCGTCCAGCTGATTTCTTTAAGAAGGGCATCAATAAACTGCCACTGCGTTGGCAAAGATGCATTGATTTCATGGGTGATTACTTCGATTAATACAAATAAAAAATACATGAAAAAAATTCGTTTAAGTTTTTTCATACAAAACGGCAATTTCATGGGTAAAGACCTAATATATTTTGCTGTCGAACCTAGTGCTGTATTGTAATACGAACAATGCGCGGGTGGGAGTTGGGACTATAGCATGTGTTATCACAGTAGCCTTGACACCCTAAGGCTACGAACGTAAGAGTGTTATTCTGTGGTCGCGTCAGAAATAACAGCACTGTAGTAGAACAGTGCGCTAATACATTAGAGCTGAAAATCGTGTAGAGATGTCAAATCTGACATTTGACACTTGGCACTTCGATTTTCAGCTCTATTGCATTTGAGCAGAGTTCTATTTACATTTTTTTTTTGTCGTGGAGGGCTAACAGTTATGTATTCTATTTGTTATCAACATCAGCACCGACCATAATATTTTCAATGAAGGTAGGGGAGACCGAGGATAGTTGACTTACTTTTGGATTCAGCTCATATATCTTGGATGTTTCAATTAATATAAAGAAAATAACGGTTGTTACAAATAGAAAAACTAGCCAGGTAGTAGTAATTATTAATTTTAATATATATTTTCATTTCGAATATCGATACTTATTTATTCGATTTTCTATACCTCTACCTCCTGGTCAACCTGTCCGGGTTAGTTGATTATAAGTACGGGGTAGGTCGACCTAGGCAGTAACTTACGTAAATAAAGAGGATTAAATGAAAATAAAACACTATAATTTAAAAATGGTAATAACTCTTTCTATCACTGATATCAATTTACTTGCTTTTATATATAAACATTAATCAACATACTTGACCTTTTATAAACTAAAACGTTATTCTTTTAGAAAACGTACTTAATAAATAATATTAAAAACTTTTTATTTGAGAATCTAAGATTGAAGTCAATCTAAGATTTTAGACACGTTATTAATTTCCGGCGTTAATCTACCACGCACCACGCTAGACCACTTCGGTCAGCAGTTAGCACACAATAATTAGCATCAATACGTATGAGATATAACGAACCTACTTACCTAGTCAGATATAGGTAATCAAATGTTTATTTAAAAGCAGTTAGCCTCAGCTCTTATCATGATTTTATACTATTGAATGTTCGTCTATGTAGACCACACATACCTGTCTGACGTCTGTAGAAACCTAACTATAGATTGAGGCCGCGGCGGCGTACAGAATAGTGAGAAAAATAAACATTACACACCACACAACACAAGTACTGACTGCACACGGCGGGTTCGCCTTCTATTTGAATAGATTCAAATTGAAGGAGGACCCGTCGTGTCTCTGTCAGCCCTATAGATAGATATGATATGGAACAGAAATTGGGCATCGCGATAACGGGTGAGGGTCTGCCTAGCATTCTGGGGGGGGGGGGGGGGGATAGAGAGGGGTTTCTTAAGTATTGCACTAAAATTGGGCAAACGGTTTCCAAAAGAAACAGTAGTGGTGTGTAGTGCAAATTCTACAAACTGTGATATCAGGCTATAAGTAATAATTATTGTAATTAGAGTATTTAAACTGAGGTTTTTTTTTTTAATTGTATTAATTGATCGTATTTTTTTTTTTTATTGTATAAATCAAAAGTATCGTATTAACTTAAGAATGTATGTAGAAAATGGTAAACAAGTATGAGATAAAAATTGTTTTGGATTTTAGTTATTGAATAATGTTTTTAGAATTGTTTTGTATGACAGAATCTGAGAAGTAAGGCATTTAAATGAAAGTTGAGATTGTAAATAAATCAAAAATTGTCAAGTCGTCGAAACTGAAAATTGTAACTAGTTATTAAATTATTAACAAATGTAAAAGAAAAGAAAGAGAAATGATTAAAAAAAAGCAAACAACGAGCCCTGTCAATGATGGGAGAAAAAAAAAACTTTAGATTGAGTAAATGAGTACCCAATGAGCAAGGTTGCTCATTGGTTGCTTACCTACCAATTATGACAAAGTAAAATCTTTAATTCCAAGGAAAAGCAAATTCACTTGATGCCTCACTTTGAGTAATATTATGGTTATCGCAATATCGAAATTGCATCATAATCAGAAATGCTATAATATGTTACACAACGTACATATTTGTGTCACTCGTTTTAAACGTCAAAATTTTTATTTTCAGATACCCGATCTATTGCAACACGATGATAAGGTAGTCGCGAAACTTGCATTGGACAGTTCGGCTCTAGCGGTGACAGTAGTGTAGTGGGTCCATAGTGACTGTAGTGAGTCCGTAGTGACTATAGTGGGTCCGCAGTGGGTTATAGTGGCTATAGTATATCAGTTAATGTGTGAAAAGGACTCAAAATGACCCCTGGTGTTATCGACGACAGCGTGGCTCTAAGCAATAACAATGTTGTACCTCTTTTACCTAGAAACACGGTGTGTTTAGAGTTTAAAAATATATCGTGCGCAGTGAAATCGTTCAACCTCAGTAAACTGCAAATTGGTAAGTTCTGACTAACAATCTCACTATTAATGTTATTGAATTATAATTTAATACTGTCAAGATTAGCTGTTATATCACAATACCTTTATTAGATTACTTACTACAAACAATAAAAGGGGTAGTGAGTAGTTAATATAAGCAGGCGTTTCTTTGCGGATATCCATATAGCATACAATTTAATGAATATCCCGCGAAATATATAAAATAATTTTTCGTGGGATATTGCTAGATATATTATTAATTAAATTGGGATAGTGAGTGTTTATATATATACTAGCTGTTTCCCGCGGCTTCGCCCGCGTAAATATACTATCGAGTATCCCGCGGGAACACTGTACTTTTCCGGAATAAAAAGTAACAATGGATTTAATTATCATTGCAATACAAAAGAATGGATATAAATTAGAATGACCTCATATTTGTTTTTTTTATTACTTGTTATAATTTGATACCTAACTGATTCATGTTTATCATCTTTTTTTATTTTAGTTGATATGTGCTATTTTTATAAAAAATCTAATAAAAATAACCTAACCAAGAGCATGTCAGGACATGTCTAAGGAGGGTAAGGAGAGTTCGGGATTTTTCAAATTACTTCAAAAGTTACTGTCCGATTTCATTCAAAATAATTTTCCTAAAGAGTATTTAGCATGATCTATCTGCATGGAAAATTGCAAGTTTCTAAGTCTCATAGTTTAGAAATGCCAGGGGGGGGACCAACTTATAAACCACTTTGGAGGCTGATTACTCGAAAATGGATGACTTTATAAAAAACTTTGTAAAGAAATCTTGCCTTTATTTTAAAATACCTTTTCAACGATATCCTACGCCAATAGGGTAGAATGAAAAAATATTTTTCATCCCCACACTTCACTTTTATGGAGAGGCACCCTAAAATTTAAAATTATTGTTATTTTATGATGCCAAAACCGAGATATATACACAGTATTTAACTATACCGAATTTCATCTATTTATGTTCATAATGAAAGAAGCTAGAGGCGCGGACAGACAGACAGACGGACGGACGGATAGAGCGAAACTATAAGGATTCCTTGAGTATTACTGAACCCTAAAAATTAAGCTCTTCCTAGTGCAGTGGGTAATTAATATTTATAAATATATAGGTACAGTAGACGGGCGACAAACAATCGCGATTTGTCGCCGCCACGTCGCAATACAATACAAACTCACGACCGGCATCACATGTGACGTGTGTGCCAACTGTCGCTTACTCGCATCGCGGTCGTTCGTGAGTATTTGTGACCCGTCTATGCCGAGCCTTAGATAAATCATAATAATGTAATATAATTGTAATATAATTATATTATATATATTATTTATATATATTATTATATTATATTATAATATAATCATCATTTTCGTACCTAAATTGACATATGTGTTACGGTGTTGTCAACTGTGGAAGTTCCCTCAACTTCTCAAACAGTTGGATGATACCATAAGACTAACGCTCTCTAATATTTTGAACACAAATTTCGATGACCGCGCATGGACTCAGGCAACGCTTCCAGCTAGGTTCGGTGGCCTGGGTGTTCGAAAGCCCTCTGACATATCGTTTCCGGCTTTCTTGTCCTCAGTCCACGCGAACAATAGTCTTATCTCCAAAATACTACATCACCCATCCTACTCCAATACAGTTCCCTTTCTGGACGAGGCCAAGGACGCCTGGAGCGCAACTAGTGCTTGTAGCGAATTGCCTGACAATACTTTTTCCCAAAGGCTCTGGGACGAGCCACTCTGCAGACTGGTACGGAATAATCTTCTTAATACGTCCTCCAGTCCTGTGGAGCAGGCTCGCCTGTTAGCTGCGGAGAAGTGGGAGTCGGGCCTTTGGCTACAAGCATTACCGTCACCCAATACAGACGCATTGCTGGATCGAACAGCTTTCCGGTTAGCCACTTCCCTGCGTCTTGGCGACACAGCGATGGGGGACGACGTGGGGGGTCCACGTCGTCCCCCATCGCTGTGTTTGTGGCGCAAACGTGGACAGCCTCGGACACCACGGGCTGTCCTGTCAATGAAGCGCCGGCCGCATCTCCCGACATCACTGCCTGAACGATCTCATCCGTCGGGCTCTTGTCACCGCCGGAGTGCCAGCTGTGCTGGAACCCTCTGGTTTGCGTGCGACTTGCGTGGATACACTTGCTCCGCCCCATGTCCAGGGCACCTCTAGTTCTGCAGGTGCGGCCGCCAATCAGATGGAAAAACTCAAGCGGCGCAAATATGAGAACCTTAGTGGGGAGCTCATATTTGAACCGTTTGGGGTTGAAACCCTAGGTACATGGGGTCTGGGTGCGCACAAACTTTTCAGAGAAATCTCCAAAAAACACATTGAGGCCACCCGAGACCCCAGAGCCGGCACCTACCTGGCCCAGAGAATAAGTATCGCAATCCAGCGAGGAAACTCTTTGAGCCTTCTAGGCAATCTGCCTGGTGGGGACGACCTGGGAGATTTCTTTGTTTTGTAGCATTCTAAGTTTTGGAGTAGTTATTTTTTTTTTAGTACTTACCTACTTTTATAGTTTGTAAATATTTTATTTCCTGTATTATAATAATGTTAGATAACACATTGTTTATATGGCTAATGCGTCTGCTAACAAATGATTAAGCAGCCCAGAATGCAGAGACGGTGTTAAATGTACCGAATGAGTAACGTAATTCTTTACGATTTAATGTACCTACTCCGCTTGTTGTTATGTAGCGTTTGGCGTATAAGCGTTATGCGTATAGGCGCGGTGCAGACGGACCACAAGTCACAATTTACTAGCTACCGAAATTCAAAAACTGTACACTTCAAATAGATATTAGTACAGTATGTATAGCCTATCGCGGCAACTAAAATTGTACGAAAATCGTTCAGTAAGGGTGACCGGTAGCGGTCGCTTGAGACCCGTCTGCACCGAGCCTAAAATTTATATAATATATAAAGCAGATAAAGAAATTTTAGGCTCGTTCAAATTTAAGATACTTAAAAACATGTAATTAAATATGGTGTATTGAAATTGCCTTGTCAAAAAACGTTTCCAAAGTGCATATTAAAAAAACTACAGTCGGCACCAATTAAATGTCTGCCAATTGGTTCACTTTAAATCGTATTTCTCTGTCGATGTCACCAAAAGGGCAACCCTGGAAATACGTATAGAGGAGCGAAGTTATGAGCCAGAATAATATCATTTTTATAATTACTGCTACCATTTCATTGCTGTCCACTTTTGGAGCATCAACTTCCGATCGATATCTAGTTTTAATTGCGACTAAAAGTAGCTCAGAAAGAACGTTTGACCTTAATTGTTTAGTTGTACAGCTGAGGACATTAGTTGATACACGAAGGCCGAAACAATACACTATACAGCGCCAACAAAACACGTCGATAACGAATGAAGGTTGCCAGTAGTCATATCGATAATGTATACCGTGCATGTCATTTACGTTCAACGTGATTTAGGGTTCCATACATACATGTTCCTTGTACATTCCATACATGTAGTAACTAGACATAGTGAGCTAGAACTGGCTCCCGTAGCACAATCGAAATGACAGCCGCTTTAAGGGCAACACCACACTACCACAGCCGGGTCGTAGAAACTAGCGACTATTATTAATAGTAATAAAATATAGTGCTCCCTAAAAATTAATATTAAACTATGTATTAATATTTTACTTCCTTCTAAATAGGTAATTTTACAACTGTCATTTTTCGTGTTAGTATACTTGGCTCTCTGGCTTGAACGCCAACGCGCTAACCACTGAGCCACAGAGGTCATCAAAGTACTAAATAATCATAATATAAAAAAAAATATAAATAAAAAGAAATTTAAAAATATATAAATATATAAAAACATAATATATATAAATCATAATAATCATCACTAACTCTTATCAAGTTATCACAGACTGCTACAGGGCCGGTTGTAGGGAATTGTATTCTAATTTCTATCGGTCTATGTAGGAAACTTTCAATGTAACTTGTAACTGTTGGAGGATAATTAATTAGTAAACAATAGGTTATTCACAATATTTGTTTGATTGTTAGTTGTTTGTTTGCTCAATTCATATTCAATATTCATGCCCCACGATTGTTATAAAAGTGATTAGTAGAAAGTACATAATATCTAAAACGATAACAAGGTTCTAAAAGAATGAAATGTATGGCTTTCTACCATATGGACTGAGATCCCAGCCCGCCAGACTCCCCTTATATTCTGATTGATAAAATATATGTCATATCGTAATATTAGTTGTGTACAATGAACGTTTGTATACTTTACTTACATTCTGATAGAGTATCAATCTTATTTTTTGGATTTAGAATAACGTAAGGAATAAAACTATTTACTTAAAGTTATTTTTCTCTAAATTAGTATGAACAGAGATATAAAGGTTGGAAGTTTAATGATTTTATTTCTACGTGGATGATTTTCCATATTTTTTTTATGAAAACATACAACATAAAAATACAACATAAAAATAAGCAATTCGTGTAAATTTCACTTTATAATATTCATATGTTCTACTATAATATACGTTATAATCATTTCAAAGGTTGTAAGAAAAGTTAGTACAATTTTTTTGTACCTTTGGGGCCCTGTACCTGAGAATTGGCCCACCGCACAATCTGGTGGGTATACAAACGTTATACTACTTACAGCTACTAATACTGCAATGTGACTTACATTTTATAAGTAAGAATATAAGGGGAGTGTGGAGGGGCTGGGATCTTAGTCCAATACATTTCCTTCTTTTAGAATGATATGGCAGAAAGACATCACGTGATTTGGCGACGAAGTAGGTCAATCACATAAATTTTTATTTCTATAAATTTCCTACCGTTTTTATATTATATTGTTATGCCTTGTCCAAAGCGGCTTTCAGACTACGCTATAATATGATAGCATATAGTATATAGCTCATAGCACAACAATATCGCGCACCATGCATTGTTATGGACACGTTCACACTACTGTACTATATCTTATTGGCTTACTATACGCTATAAAATGGTGCGATACGCTGAGTTCATGGCGTCCCGCAAGCGAAACGAGCGACACAACCATACTGAGCTTGCTATATACTATAAATGCTTGCGATAATATCGCGTAATGTGAACGCCATGCTATATAGTATAGCATTCGGTCCTTTTACTATATAGCAAAATAGTATAGCGTAGTCTGAAATGAGCTTAAGACTAAGGGTCGTGCTTTACACTGCTCATAATAATGAATAATGACTACAATAGGTTTAGTACTGGTATATCCGCTATATAATAACATCCTACTTCCACTATGTGCAAATGTACGATATGCCCATTACATATACATCCTCACGCAATACCAACATTCAACAAACAATTTCAACACCGGGCGAATTGAAACTAAGTCCTGTTATTACGGCAATCAATGAAGTGCCAATGTTGCGAAATACTCCTTAAACGTACTTATATTATTTACGCGGACTTGTCGTGAAATCCACATTTACCGTTTCGACTTAAATGTAAGTTTTTGTAAAGAATACAAAGAAAACAGTATAGGTACTCTATATATAACTCCGAGGAAACTAGGAGGAAAGAACTTGCATTATAATCAAAAACAGTTTTTCTTAAAATTGATAGGTTGGGAGCCCGAAAATACCGACGATAGTAACTGCACCTGTTACTTAATTCCCACAAGTTCTAGAGCCTTCGGTCCAATCTAGGATGGCCTACAATCTTACATGCCCATTACCGGTTTCGTAGAATTCACTGTGCCCGTTTTCATATAGGGCGCGTATAACTTTGAACGTATAGTATTTAAATAAAGTGATGAAAATTATTGAGTATCTGTTGTGAAAACACGCCACATTTGTTTCTAAACGTTGGATCGAATAATCGTTTGCCTTGCAATCGATGTTCTTGGGCAATTTTTTTATTTCAAACAGCACATTGGCATTGTGTTGAAGTCCTTAGTGGACTAATATTTACCCATATTATCTAAAGAGTAGTGTGTACTGTGTGGTTTTCACACTTAAAAGCATGTTTCATCAAAAAATTAAATATGGGTCGTAGGTACATATTGAAGTAAAATTGAGAGTGCGAAATGGTGCCAATTTTTGTGACTGCAGCGTACGGTAACAAATCAAATGCGGCGTCTACAGAAGCTGTGCTCTCATAAGAACATTTAGTACTTTTCCTATTTCCAACATCTTCATAAAAATGTATTGCAATTCCATGCCTCGTTTAAACTCGAGAACAAAATTACGGAGAAAATACTAAAAACGACGATTGAATTTTCCCACACTAACTGTTCACTGTGTTCGATTTGTCACTTGACTCTCAAATATTTATAGCTGCGTTCACCAGTTTCTTGTTGGTGCAGTTATTTATTTATTAAAGTTCATAGTTAAGACAGAACAACGTGTGTCGGGACAGCTAGTTTGAAATATTGTTAGTCAACTGAGTCAATGGTACATGTTGGAATATAATCGTAGGTTACACATTATGAAATAACTGTGTCGTCAGATTTCTAGTGTGATTGTGCCCTAGATTTAGTACTAACGCATCATACTACGATAAAACCTTTTTATCGTCATTATAATACGTTAGCAATTCAATATCAGTCGGCACTGGCCTAATTCAGTATATTTTATTACGTATGTAATATAATATTTAGCAAAAGCACAGTTTTATTTTTATTTAGCACTGGACTGCAAAAGTAAGTAGGTACCTAATACATTTTTTAATATTTTTTTTAGTCATTGAAGTAAAAGATGTTTAATAAAAATAGTTTTATTACAGATTTTACTAGTTTTCTATAACTAACAGAAAGCTGATAAACTTTGCTTCTTATTTAAAATCTTTAATTTCTATAGTTTTTTGCAGGCCAGTTGGTATATTTTTGTCATACAAATAAGCAATTCATATGCACACAATGTAACTACAAGCTGACAAAACCCAACTTTCAGCCAGCTAAAAATATCATTTTTGACGTCAGAATTGTTAAATTTAACTTTGGGCTTCCTCCAAACACCTATACTTCAAATGTAGTCTTGTAAATGTAGTCCAAATACGAACTATGAAAGAACAAAGAATCGCTCGCACATGCCATCTCGATAATTTGTAGCCAATTAACAAGCAATTCGATTTAACCAGTGATTATTACACATTTTGACCTGACAATTAATCAGAGGAACTACTGTTCTTAATTAATAACGTTTTGTTTTAATTGCATTTTAATTAAGGAAGATGCGTTGCGTTTTTCCTAATAGCTGTTTACGAGTTTTAATTGTTAGGTGTGCTTATAAGTATGAGTAGTAAGTATGAGTACTTATAATCTCGCGCTCATACTGGAATCCAACTGCGAATTAACAAAAATAATAATTAGGTACGTGATTTGGGCTTCAGACTGATGGTGCATGAATGCGATACACCTAATGCTAGAATACATTTTTTATTTTTTTGATACTTACTATAATGTACATGTCAAAATACGTCATGTTTGTTTGTTTGTTTAACAAACGACTATATATTTGTTAAAAAATTACAAATATTGTCACACGTCTGCTCGTGCCTCATGACTATCCAGTGTACAATGTACACAACAAAGAAGATCGCGAGACATAAAAAACTAATGGCCGCTACACACCAAACTTTTTATAGTAACGTTTTTATCGGTAAACCTAAGTCTGGCAGTTGGGACTATATCACAGAGTAAAAATATATACTTACGTAAATATATTGTCCGGAATCCGTAAGACCGGGGAAAATTCAGAGCACTGAAAATAAAACTCTGCGCTCATACAATAGAGCTGAAACTGGAACACACAAGTGTCAAGTCAAATGTCAATGTCATATATGACTGCTCGACACTCGACACTTCCATTTTCCAACTCTATTGTATTCGCACAGAGTTCTATTTTCATGCTCTGAATTTTCCCGGGCCTGCCCAGATTCCTGGATCATATTATAGTTCCAGCCTAAGCCAAACTATGCAATTTTATCGATCGTGTGGCAAATTGTTACGATGAAACATAAGGTGTGTAGCGAGCTTAGGTATCCAAGCCAAGTCTCGACTTTTTATTACGTCTCTTGTGTAGGACGAAAATAAAATATTAAATACGAGTAGAAATCTCTAATCATATTATATAATATTATGTTTCCTTGTCTACCAGATGTTAATTTTAAATTTTGACGAAGATAATATTATAATATCATATTATGCTAACCTAATTATTATATAATTAATAATTTTATCTAGTTTATTACTTATACAAGGTTTTCTTCTCTATTATCTTGCAATAGGAGCATACTTACTCAACGCAAAAAATATTTATATAACATTATATTTCTCAATTGCATTAAATCTGTAATTTACAAAAACAAATGTGATAAGCAAAATTTTAGCTTCAATCACGCTATAGGTATTGAGGCTACAGATGGTGCAGCGCTAACTTTACTGATAGTACAAGAACAATGACCCACTAACGAGTCGGTTCATTTTTGTGCTTGCCGGCGTAAGTGAAAGTTAAGTGACGGTCCGCGTGTTAAATTACCATCTAGTTTCCGGCATACTCAACAAACTTTCTAGAAGAAAGTAAAAAAATCTTATTCTTTAAACGAGACGATCTTGTATATATTATAATCGGTATCTCGACAACAGCTTCAAGTATTATCATGAAACTTAGTATGCAGGGTGTTTTAGGGGAGAAAAATTGATCTAGCTAGGTCTTATCCCTTAGAAACTGCGCATTTTTAAGCTATATATGTTTTTTTATTTCGTTGTGCAACAATATATCAATAATTTCGACTCCCTTACGTCAGTCTGATTGGCAGCTTGGTATGCGTATCTACGTATCCCGGTAAAATAAATATTTTTGTGATTCGTATTGTTTCTTTTATATATTTTTTATTTTTTTTAATTATTTTATCGTTCTACTAAAACACCGAGTTCTACTAATATTATAAAGAGGAAAGATATTTGGTTTGTTTACATTGAATATAGGCTCCGAAACAACGGGACCGATTTTGATGAAATTGGTGACATAAGATACTTTTTATAGCGGCAAAATACACGGTTTTCTTTCGCGCGCACGAAGTTGCGGGCAACATCTAGTAAAGAATATTTTTGCAAATAGACCTACCTCGTACCTAGGCGTTTCTTAAGCATTTTGATTTTCTTTTATATTGTAGAAAACTTTTAGTATATTTTTATGAACCCAAGCAGAATCCAAGAGGGTGATTGGCAAACCAATCTCTTATAAAATTACACAGACTTTGTGTTCATTATCCTTACATAGAGGATCGTTGCCATCCTATAATTAAGGATATGATGACTTATTCCTTATTATTCATAACACAAACGGACTACAAATTTGATCATGACGTGTGTATTATTGCATATTAATTATTTGTTTTACGCCGGTATACATCATCATATTATAAGAAGCTGTTTGGGGCTTTCACACAAGATTGCAAATCGGCGCGATGGGAACTTGCAACGCAGAAAACTATGATGCGATTTCATGGGACAAGAGGTTTTCCTTAGATAGATAAAAGAATAGAACTCAAATCGTACTGCATAATAACATCTTTTATAAACTGAGAAATGAGATGGGCCGTGATAACTTGTGCTGACTTCTTTTAATATTTAGAGTACTTCGTACGAGCGAAAGTTAATCTCACGGACACCGTAGGTTCTTACAGATCCTAGATAGCTTGAGTGGTGATAATAATAATACAGCAACAATTGTGATATTCTTCTTCATTGGTACATATAAGAGATATGTTAACACAGATACGTATTACATATGAGAGATGCTTAACACAGATACGTCTACACTATATACAGCCTTTTGGCTAACTAAAATAATCTAACTAGATAGGCTGTGCTTGTGACATCTCTCAATAAGACATTTCTACATTTTATTACTACTTTATTATGCAACAGCGTAAATTTTTCGCGACAAAAGTAGCCTATGTCCTTCCCGTAGTCTAATTTATATCTGGCTAGCCATTTTATCAAAATTGGTCCAGTAGTTTCGGAGCCTATTCAATGCTAATAAACAATTAAACATACAAACAAACAAACTTTTCCTCTTTATAATATCATAAGGTATGGAAGTAACAATTATTGGTAAGAAAATATAGCATGAATATTATTATTTTTAAACAAAAATTAAACCGACTTCCATGGTAAAAATGCACAAAAAAAATTAAATTAATATCATTTCTTTTTAAACTCAGCTAACATTTTAATTATTTCTCTACACAATCTTTATAATTTTGAAGTCAAAGTCAACCCAAACAATATCCTGATAAAACAATATTTTATAGAACTCACGCTTAACTTGGCTGGTACCGACTTCAAAATTATGAAGATTGTGTAGAAAAATAGTTACAATTTTAGCCGAATTTGAAAGGGGAATTATTTAGAACATAAGATTTTTATTAATTTTTGTGTGCATTTTTACTTTGGAGATCTGTTTAATTTTTTGTTTAAAAATAACAAGTTTCCCTTTTTAGTCAAATTTATTATATTATTAATAAGCACAACAACACAGAAAGTTTAAAATAAGCGTTCGAATTTATAATTGAATACGCGCCAAACTCCCATTATATATTGTATATATAAGATAATGATGATAAGTACTGTAATATACATAATGGCACGATGCCGAAATTGTCGAACGTGTATATTTAAAGACTGAGAAGTTCTATTCAGTGCTTTTGGATCCAGGGTATACCCTTGGTACAAAATTTTACTTTTTGGTAGCATATGCTTGATTTACTTCACAAAAGGCTATAGGATTTACTTCATAAAATAGATGTCCCTATAAATCTTGAGGATTTCCCTTGATTCGTCATGGATGCCATCATCAGGTCTCCACTTTAGTAATTAAAGGACCAATTTCGAATTATACCAATTACAAAAACAAAAGAATTTTGTAAATAGGTCCACAAACGGCAGAGTTCAAAGTTTGTTCAGAGTTCAAGTGTAATGTTCAAAGATATCCGTGTCGGTGTAAAATGCTATGAGTATTACCTATTATAATATCATCATAATGTGATGATGTTATGGTGTTATAATGGCGATGATGATGATGATGATGTATACTGTAATTGACATAGTGGCACATGCTTGCAGTTCTTTAAGCAACGCCGAAATTCCCAAACATCTATAAGGAGTCAGGAGTTCTGTTCAGTACTTTTGGATCCAGGGTATACTTTGGTGCAAAATCTTACTTTTTGGTATGTATGCTTGGGTTAATTCAAAATAAGTCAAAGTTACTATATGTGTTCATATAAATTTCGAGAAGATCCCTCAATTTCTCATAGATCCCATCATCAGGTCATCACTTAGGTGACAACTGAATCAAATCCGGATGTACCTTTTACATCTAAAAAAGAATTTTGAAAATCAGTCCACAGACGTCGGAATTATCGTTGAACATACAAAAAAATTATATACAACCTGTATATAATTTATTTCAATCAGTGTCCAAACTTTCAGAAGTGAATATAGAATTGAAATTATAGAAGTGAAAAAAAAAAACAGCTGTTTTCTACAAAATGCTATCTGTGTCCGAAGCCCTTTTGTAGGAAACAGCGTACTTTTTTTCATGTAGGAAAGTTGATCCGATAGTAAAAGTTGCTTATATTCAAGAGTATATTTACTCCTGAAAGTTTGGCCACTGACTGAAAAAACACCAGGTATATATAGCCGAACGTATACCCGCCTCCTTTTTTTGGAAGTCAGTTAAAAAAAGAAGTTCGCGTTGCTTTATAAGTCGTACGATTTAAGAAACCGGAGGTTTTTGTGATGCGATAGGTCGCGTTTGTGTACAAACCCTTAAACGACGTTTGATCAGCAAAGGTTGTTAGCAGCTGTTGAACCTTCGATCGGCTACTGGTTAGCGCCAACCTGAGTGATGTTTAATAATAATTTTATGGGGCTGTGAAAACGAGCAGGATATTGTGATGATTTTTAATCAATTGTTCAAAATCAAAAAACGCCCTTCAATTGAATTTTACAACCGATACTAGTTAATAGATTTCTATAGTTAGCAAAAAAATGTTTTTTCATATAACAGTTGCATCGATTAACGGTTTGAATTTTCCTGATCCTTCTCTCCATGATCTAAATTCTAGAATGTAGACTAAAAAATTAACGATTAGTGTCTGTAGAGTCGAAAAAATAAAAACCACAAAAATGCGCAAAACCTGTTTTATTACACTGTCGGTCGTTTAATTTAATAACTGAGTGACCCACAGATTTTACATAATGGACTTTCCCATAAAACATTCTTATGTAACTCTTACGTTAACCTATTTACATACATTTTTGTGCGTAATCTTTTTTTATTTCACGTTTCGACTCACGAAAGTGCCATAAAAATCCAATTTACGGAGTCATTGACCTGAATTATTTGAATGCAAAATAAACAAACATATTATGATGTAGACATGTAGAGTTAACATTATAAATAAACCAATATTTTATTAAGGCTGTTTGGTACTTTACGTCAAATGATCAATATTTATTTACATCTATACATGCAGATGGTCTTGGGCAAAGACTGACAGTGCCATACAAAAAGTATATTCTTATTAAATAACATGAGTAACATTTCCTGACAACTGTCACTGTCCAACTGTCCACGCATGGACACTCTCTCACCGCCGTAAAACACGCCGGCTTTTAAGGTCACGCGATTGCCGCGCGCCTATGAATACATGTTTATTTTTAAAAGATTATCTGGTCCAAATTTAAGGTCACAAGTTTTTTTAATTTCATCTTATCATTAGATGTTAAAATTACATAAAATTAACAACTTCCCCCCTTCTAACAACATTTGATTGTTCAAGTGATAATTAGTACCTACTGTAAATAAGGTTGTAGGTGTAGAACTGTAGGTGTAGAACTGTACGTGTAGATAGAAGGTATTGATTGTAGGTAGGTGTTAGTAGTAGGTGTAGGTTAGGTCGTATTAATTTCGAACCTTTAAAAGGTTAGGTTATGTTAATGTAGGTAGTATAATATGTAGTTTGTAAGTGTAGGTGTAGCTTTTTCCACTGACGGTGTGATATGTAGTTTGTAGGTATTGGTAGTAGGCGTAGATGGAGATAGTACGTGTGGGTTGTAGGTGTACCCAGTTGTTGGAGTAGAAACTGTAAGTGTATGAAGGTAGTTTTTTATTTATTCCAGTTCAAAGTTAAAACAGAACAATGTCTGATGGATACATCTAGTATTATTATTTTTGTGTTGCCTTCAATAGCAAAATTGGTTATGTACTACATCTGCTAATACTTTTTACATACTTAATTAGCTATGACATAATATGTAATGTTGCCAATTCTGTGTATCGTTACAAACGTACGTGTTACGTAATAATATGTATGTTACATTATTATGGTCATCATTTTCGTAAATTGCCGTAACAAAATTACCAAAGTCCAAACAATGAAAATTTTCAGAACAGATGAATGGAAAAATACATAATTATAATATTAAATATTATTAATACCCACTTTGAAGTTTGAATAAAGCTATACCACTTATAAATAAGATTATATATAATAATATTATATATAAGATTTTACTTGAAATGAAAAAAGCCAAGTATTTCCTTTGCAAAAAGGTATGAGATGTCGTAGAGACCAAGTAAAAGTCAAGATAGTCCATTTAATTAGCCACTCAGAAAAAAATTGTAACAGTATGTGGAAAGTTTTATTTTTATAATTTATTATATTATTGAATAGTGACTTGACAATGAGCACTTCAAGAGTTAAATGTCCGGTATCGGTATTCATATTAATGAGACAGATAATATAAATAATATAGATAGATTAGAGCCATGCAAGTCACTGACACACCTGGAAAAGCATTTCGATGTTATCACTATGCCAATAAAGATTCAATACAATGCGGGTTATCCAAACTTTAAATTCGAAGATTGTTGACCACTTTGAAAACTTTTCATAGATACCTATAAAGGTTAAGTTTTCTAATTTAAAATCGTCAACACAATCTAGATCACAAGTAATAGAATCACTGCAGGTAATAATATGTTAGCACTAGCTTAAAGCTACTAGTAACCATAATATTTATATATTGATTAATATAATAAATTATAAAAATTAAATTTTACACATACGGTTACACATTTTTTATGAGTAGGTAACTAATTAAATGGGTTATCTTGAATTTCACTTGGTCTCAACGACATCTCATATCTTTTTGAAAAGGGAATACTTGGCTTTTTTCATTTAGGTAATGTTTTTGTGGCATTAGAATTTAGGGAGACATTATTTATCAGTCAGTACCTACTCAGATTATGATACATTAATTATGATCTAAAGATCTCTAAGGCTCTTGCACATTGGTATCTTTGTATCAGAATTAGCTAAAATAATGTAAATCTAAATAAATTCTATAATAAATAGTAGGTACTTCAGATTATTAAACAATAGTATTATCTGAGCTAGGTACCTACTGGGCTAAGTTACCTGTAGGTCGTTCATAAATATTTCTTGCATGCGTAAAAATAAAACATCTTATACATAAATTACTATCATTAATTAGTCCGCGGCTTCGTCCGCGTGAAATTGATTTTGAAACTATATCTTTATAATATTTGATATATATAAGATCTTACTTATTATCTTTGAAGGAAAATAAACTAAACTAAACACTATAAAAGTCACTATTTAATAATATAATAAATTATAAAAATAAAATTTTCCACATACGGTTACAAATATTTTATGAGTAACTAATTAAATGGACTCTACGACATCTCATAACTTTTTGCAAAGGAAATACTTGGCCTTTTTTCATTTAGGTAATGTTTTTGTGAGATTTCATTTTTTTTGTAGGTTACCCGAAGACCAAAGAATTTGAGGTTGTAAAGACCGTGAACGCACTTATAATTTCTCCGGTGTTGCGAATGTCTTAATGCGGTTGTAATTGCATACTATCAGGCGGTCCATTAGCTTGTTTCTAGATCTATTCCATTAATAAAATGATTACAGACCGTGGACAACACCAGAAGAACCACAAGTGCACATTTTCGAATCAATTACTTGGGACACCAGTATCATTCTCATGCAGTGAGACACAACGCAAGTACTATTTCCCATCGGTTTTCTGTGAGGCCGCCTTATTTATCCGGTCGAGTCCGAAGCATCTACTGTAACTTTTAATAACCTACCACTTCTCAATTTATGAGATCTGTTATATAAATAACGATTACAAAGTTATCAGTGAACTTGTATTCATACATTTTTTTCCCGGGAATTCTTAAAATTTTTTACAATTGTTACTTTTTTCTATATTTTCCCTTTATATGTAGCTAATAACCTAGTCTGACAGCAAATTTGAAATTTCTAAGTCTGCTAGAAGTATGCTTTGGAGGTAGGGAGAATAAGCATAAGCTTATTCTCCCTACCTCCATCTATCCATATCTTTGAAAATCGCGTTTTTTGAAGCTTATTATCTCCTAAACTATGCGATCGATTTTTATGAAATTTAAAAAAAAAGCTTGTGCAGCTAAGCACTTATCTGCGACAAAAATTTAGACCGCTAGCTTTGTTACAAACGAAAATATGGGGGCACGAAAAAGCCGCGAAATGCTTCGAGAAAAGATAGTTACGGCTGCTTATTACTTGGTGATAGCGCTGCCACGCTATCAGAAATGTTTTATATATCTTACCTTTGGAGATAACCTCTAAAATATATTGTATTCCTGGCTTGGAGATTATAAATTTTTAACACAGCAAATAAGCCGAGAATGAAATAGGAATACCCCAAAGTCAATGGTTTCTTCGATCACTCAGACACCACGGCACTGGTGGCCTCATAAATTATACAGATATATACTCGTACTAGTACAGATGTGCAACTCTAAAATTGGAACTAAGTCTTGCTAAGTTTCGGGATATCGTATGTAGATGGCGTTCTACCATTTTAGTTACTATTAAACCCGCTAGATGGAAGCAGTACTGCCTGATAATTTGTATTGAACCGAAATAAAGACAGAAATTATGTTATTAACGAAAGTCATAGACATCTACCAATGATTCAGAATGACCATATTCCCATATAATTGTAGGATTTGGTCAACGCAATATAAAATGTTCGCAAGCCTCTTATACAAACGCCAGGGCCTTAAGTCTCTCACACACACACACTCAACAACGGACTCCTCTGGTGTTGCGAGTGTTTATGGGCGGCGGTCTAATTGTTTCCTTATCCATTTTATAACGCTTTTATTAGTTTCACCTGTATGTTTGCTTGCTTGCATGCTTGCTTGTAACCGACTCCTGTGGGCTCGATTTTGTCCTACTTTGAACAATCAGATTTAATTCAAACTTTGCACACCTGTCAAAGACCAATGACAATGCAATAATTCGATTTAATTTAATTTTAATAATTAAAAAGAATTTAATTTTAAAAATTAAAATTATAAATTATTATAATAAATAATCATGCGACATAAAAAAGCGTGGGGTGCATATTGTCAGTAGTTATAAACATTTTATTGGCAGATATATGAGAAGGATCTTCACTTTGATAATATCTTAAAATCACTTTAAACGAAATCTGACCTTTGAAGTGGATCAAAATCAAATCCACTGGAGTCGGTTACATACAAACAAACGTACAGGTGAAGACACTGCACCCCACGCTTTTTTACAATAATAAACATTTATTTTTTATTTACACTATTCTTAATCCAAATTTATTAAATTTTAGTTTTTAGTTAGATTTTCTATAAAAGCGTGTTTTTTAGTTTTTTTAAACTATAATTTATTATAGAAAATTTTCAATGGCGAACTTCGACATAAAAATGTATGGGATTTGACATAAGTCACCGTTAAGTGACATGTCGCTTGCGATGCCTTATGTCAAATCTCTTATATTTTACTTTCGAACTTCGTCGTCGAAATTATCGAATGCATCATGACTGAATGCCCTCGTGTCTTCGATAGTGCGATGTAGAAGCCGCTCAGTTTCATCTGTTGTGGCTACCCGAAAATTTTCACTGTTCGTACCGGATAGTCGTGTTGAAATGTCTCAGTTCAGTTGTATTGTTGTTGTTCATATATGAGAGTTACACCCCCCTGGGTGGCCTCACCAGTGGTGCACCACTGCACTTTTTTATAAAATGAATAAGGAAACAATCAGACAAAGTATCGCCTGATGGTAAGGTATTACCGCCGCCCATGAACACTCGCAACACCAGAGGAGTCCGTTGTTGAGTGTGTTGCGCACTTGCATTCCTGATCCTCAAAATCTCCAACTACCTAGGGCCTCCTACAACCTCACTCACTCCGAATACAACGCAAACGTTATTTCACGTCGGTTTTCTGCGAGGCCGTAGTTTTTATCCATTCGGGCCGGCCCATTCGTGCCGAAGCATGGTTCTTCTACGCCATACCGGTGTGACAAATCTGATACCCATACAAAAAACTATAATGCGCAATCTCTCATCGTCGTGTCCTAGTAAACAAGGGCATTAGTAGCTTGATTATGCCACAGTTTAGTAACCATTTTTTCTTTTCAGAAAATCGACATATCCTCAATGGTGTGGAAGGATGCTTCAAGCCTGGGGAGCTGACGGCCATCATGGGACCGTCAGGCGCAGGGAAGACCACGCTGCTGAATATCTTAGCAGGTTACTCGTAAGTTCTTTTACACAAGAAATTAAAGAAGAAATATATCTAGTCTATTCCACGGACACACTTTCGTTATGTCCAGTAAGAAGTAGCCTGTATGTTAATCTAGACGATCTAGAGCAGGGGTCTCCAAACCACGGCCCGACACGGGCCACATCCGGCCCGCGGACAGATTCTGTCCGGCCCGCGGAGAGCTAGCATACTTGAAAACTCCTTTTAGAGAACATATTTTTTATAGCAAATTAAATTTAGTTTACTGAAGAATTCTAATTTTATGTTGAATAATTATTAATATGACATCTACATTGATATGGTCATGGGCTAACTACTCATAACATTGTTGTAGGCTTATTGTTATTGTTTTTGTGATAAGTTGGATAAAGAAACACAGAATTGTAATGAGTAAAGACATGTATAATATGCAGAAAATTTAACTTCAGTATATAATAACTAACAAATTATTGAAATGAATCCAAGTAACATTTTAAATAAAAACATAACTTATAACAAGCATAATGACATATGAAATACATACTAATGAAATTTATGTAATTGAGATTTTCCACTGACAATAGTTTGTAGTTGTGGACTAATTTTACTTGTACCAATTATTAAAAGAGATTTAAGATGTTCATCAGTTAATTTAGATACTTAAACATTTTGTGTGTACTTCATTTTGGAGAAGGTCTTCTCACACAAATAAGTAGTACCAAAAACAGAAAACAGCCCACGAGCAAATTTATGCAAATTATCAAATTGTGTCAGAGGAAGACCCTTATAAAATTCCAACAAAGATGAGTTTTGATATTTGTTCTTAATTATATCACTGCACTGTAGATCAATCATTTCCATTTGTAGTTCCGGGGCTAGGGTTTCAATGCCAGTATCAAAAGGATTCTGAAAAATCTTAATTTGATTCGCAATGGCATCAAAGTCCGAGAAACGAGTATCAAAATTTATTTTCAAAGCACTCAAAGTTTCGATTGCAAAATCGATAGGAAACTCAGTCTCAGTGGTGTGGCTGAATATTTCACATGTTTTAAAATGTGAAAAACATTTACTTCGTAGTTATGATTGAAACAGTATCAATTTCTTCCGGAATGATTTGATATTAGTGTATAAATCAGAAAGATGCTGGTTTTCTCCTTGCAATCACAAATTCAGTTCGTTCACATGTTTTGTCAAATCAACATAGAATGCTAACTTCCTCAGCCATGCGTTGTTTTGTAATTCAGTAAGAGGGCGATGCTTTTCATTCAAAAAAAATTCGATTACTGCTCGAAGTTAAAAAAAGCGCTGAAGGACTTTCCCACAACTAAGCCAACGTACGGCAGTATGATAAGGTAAGTCATTTTCTCCAATCTCTTCAATAAATTGTCGGAATTGTCGGTGATTCAGCTCAAAAGATCTGATAAAATTAACAGTTGTTATGACTGGTTTCAGAACTTCAGACATATCCAAACATTTTCCGCACAAAGACTGTTGATGAATTATACAATGTAAGACTAATGGTTTTGAACCACCGTCATTTTCTACAGCCTTTGACACAAGAGCGAGTTTGATTAATGGCCATTTCAACTCCTTTAAAAATATCTGTACCAGTAGTTGTGCCATGAATACTATACATATCAAGAAGTTCTACATGCACTTCATAGTTTTTATCTACTCCTCGAATATAAATAACACCTGAGCATTATCTGACATATCAGTGGACTCATCCAAGGCCAAAGAAAACCACTCAACATGTCCATTTTTGTCGAACAGTTGAGAGGATATATTTTCAGCGATGTTTTCTACCCTTCGAGCCATAGTGTTTGCTGAAATACTGACAGTTTTTAATAAATTTACCTTTTCAGGGCACATTTCTTCGGCTACTGCAATTATGCATTCTTTGATCATTTCTCCATCGGTGAATGGTTTTCCACGTTTTGCAATTTCAAGAGCCACACGAAAGCTAGCACGAGTTGCAGCCTCTTGTTCAGTTTTGAGTTTTGTAAATGAAGATTGCTGCGATTTCAATCCGCGCTTCATAGCTTCGAATTTTTCTGTCCGCAAACTTCCTGTATATTTTGAGTAATTTTGAAAATGTTTTGTTTCATAATGACGTTTAATGTTATATTCCTTGAGAACGGCTATGCTTTCATTGCAAATCAAACATAGCGCCTTGTTACTGGACTCAATTACGAAATACTGAATGTTCCACTGATCTTTAAATTTTCTGCATTCACTATCAATTTTTCGCTTCTTTTCCATACTACTAATCTAACTACTACTAACACATCACACACAAAAGCAACAATTCAAATTAAAATACTGTTAGAAAGATGTCTTAAACTTAAACACGCACAAACACGTTTTAAGGAGGTACGCACTATTTTATTTCACAACAGTTTCATAGGAACTGACTTGTGGTTGCGCCACTAGCCTTCTTATATATTCCAATTACTGCCATCTAGAAGTGAGTGGAAGACACCAGAACTTTCTCGAACCAACGAGATTATTCTGTACGTTCTATTAGCGCCATCTGTTAGCGATAGAAGGTACTACCTATTTCCGCTTGTATCCACCAGATGTCGTGTCACGTTACTCATGGCTCGTACTCTACGACTAATCTAGAAATTACAGATGGATGACAGGAAAATTAATAATATGCAGTGTTGCCGTTTTGCGGACTTTAGTCCGATTGCAGCCTTTTTTAAACGTTGCGTAGTTTTTCGGACTTTTTTTTCATCAGTGGACTATTTCACTTTTTACCACCGGCAACAATGATAATATGGTTTTGGCCCTCGGAACTTACTGGAGTAATCAGTGTGGCCCTAAGGCTGGAAAGTTTGGAGACCCCTGATGTAGAGCAAGGAATATCAGACTGCATTTTTATTACACTGTATTATGTTTATTTGCTATACCAATATATTTTCAACCAAATCATGACTTATATGATAAATATTTCAAGTAAATAAACATAAAACCAAGATAAAATTATAATTTAAAATTATTATATACAAACAGTGTAAATTGATAACAATATTAGGTCCTTACATATGAAATTTGCGTTTTGTCGTACTGGCCAATTTGATCTCAAATATATCTTCTTTGGTTAGGAATTCAAATTTCAAATTTATACCGCTATTTACTCATGCATTTGTGTTTCGAAAACTTCCTCTTTTGGTTTATTATTTGCGTCACTCTGTCTACAAAATGGAAAATTTGAAATATCGTATTATTTTCGAGTACGAGTTCCACTGTGGCACCAGTGCTGCAGAAATGGCTCGAATGATTGATGATGTGTATTCCTCAAACTCTCAAAAAAAGTCACTTGTGAGCGTTTGGTGGACGATTACAGTAGATGTCTATTACCAGCAACTGCAAATCATGATGGAAAAGCTAGCTGCTAAACAACCGAGGTTGGTCATCAAGGACATCAAGGACAACACTAGACCACACACTGCACAACAGACGGCTACCAAATTGGAGAAGCTTCATTTGAAATGTCTAAGGGGCCAAATAGACGGTTAGGTTTTCCTTCAGTTCGGCCTGAACAGATGCAAAATCGTGTCGTATGTGCAATTTCGAGATCGCATCAGTCGGCCGGATGGACTCAAGCGATTCGTTCCAGTGTTGCCAGCTCTGTTTTTGCGAAACTACTAAACTAGCGTCGAATTACACACTAAAAAGTACTAAAAGAATACTGAAAACTATTAAAAAATTTACAAAACTTAGGAATCCGTAAAGACCCCAAAAAACCACGGCATTTTAGGTTTTGTTACATTAAAAAAATATTATATAGAATTGTATTATAAATTTTACCGTTAAATTAAAATATACTAGGAAATATTACGTATATAGTAATTAAACGGGTAGTTTCAAACAAATTCCGCACGAATGTATTATTATTATAATAAAGTGTATTTTTTTGTGCCTAAACTAGACCATTTTGCATATGATTACTGTCTGGCTCTTTCTTACTAAAACACTACTAACAACAGGGGCGTGCACTCCATATAGGCAGAAATGCAGTGCTTTACTTGTCATTCACAGATATTTTAATAAAACGTTCGTACGTTTTAGATGACTTTAATTAATAGTAAATAAATTAATTTAAAAAATATAATAACTTTAAAACGCCTAATATTTTATAAATAGCAACTCGGCATGAGGTGCGTGCTGCAGGGCAAATCATCGCATGTATGTGTAATTTTCATACTTCACAAACGCACACACCCATGAATATCGACATGTTTATATAGGCGGAACTCATGCGGCAGACGATGGCCTTCGGCTTCGGGCGCCCGTGGCGCGAGCTTGGTACTACAACGAGTTCTATGATTGTCAGTATAATGTTATTTACTAAGCAAACTTACTAGATGGCACTTTACGTGGAAATTATAAATGACACTATTTTCAGAGAACGAACATAACCAAACATAACTAAGTATATTATTATCTACGTACTAACGTAGTATATTATTATCTCTGTGCTATAAAGATAAATTGTTAAATAAGCGCCCATAGAGCCGTCTGCGCGTTGCGTCGTCGTTTTAACTAGGCCGCCATCTATCGTGAATTGACGATATTTAATTTGAAGAGTCCCGTAGTGCCGATGTACTTTATCAATTCAATTTTTAAAAAAGAGGGCGTTGTATGAATAAAATATTGTTATAAATTCATATTTTATTCAGTAATCATTGAACATTTTGAAGAATAAAACTAAATAAATCTAAATAAATCTAAACTAAATAAAATCATCATCATCACAATCCTTCCGACCATCAGAATCATCTCGTAGAATTCCAAATAGAAATGAGTCGAATTTTAAACCACAAGCAAGACCTTATTATAATAATCAGAATCCTAGTTCATCATCATCAAGAGATGCACCATTTTGCCGTTACTGTAAGAAATCAGGGCATGTGTTAGAAAATCGTAGCCTTCGAGAATATAATAACAGTAGGAGGTCGCAAAATCAAGCATTTACTACGATTAATCCGCGTCCAAGAGTAAATTTTACTGAAATAGATAATAACGATCAAGGCGTCGATGAGACTGACGGCAATCAAAATTTAAACTAGCTTCTGTCCCGTTAAGGTATCGCGCGGGGCAAGTCCCTCTTGTTCAAGTCGATACGAAATATAAAATAAAAAATAGTAATAGGACCAATGGACAGGGTAACCAGCCCCAAACTCACGGTCATTCCCTAAATAGTAATAGGACCAATGGACAGGGTAACCAGCCCCAAACTCACGGTCTTTCCCTAAATAATAATAGGACCAATGGACAGGGTAACCAGCCCCAAACTCACGGTCTTTCCCTAAAAAGTAATAGGACCAATGGACAGGGTAACCAGCCCCAAACTCAAGGTCTCCCTCTTTAATATTCAAAAGATCAATGGACAGGGTAGCCAGCCCCAAACTCACGATCTATCTAACCTAGAAAATAAAATCAGTAAAAAAGAGATTAATAAAATGTATGAAATCCTTAGTAATAAAATATATTTACCTTATATTAAACTTAAAACATCAATAAATGAAAAAGAACTTACCTTTCTTATAGATTCTGGAGCATCATTATGTATAGTGAAAAACAGCTCTATAACTCGAAAGCCTAATACATGCAGCGAAGATAATATCACAATCAAAGGAATTGACTCAAAAAATAATTCATTAAAAAGTATACGTCATTTCATTTTGCAATTACAATTTAATCCAAATACAAATGTTTCACATACATTCCATATTTTCGATAGCATTGATCTTTCATACGATGGTATAATAGGTAATGATCTGTTTTTAAAATACAATTGTAAAATTAACTATAAATCACATTCATTAGAAATAAATAATTTTAACACAGAATTATCATTCGATGAACCCTCTTATATTATTGAACCAAGATCCGAAAAAGTAATCGAATGCTCAGTTGATAATCCTATCATATATAAAAGCATAAAGGAAGGAATGATATGTGATCAACATCTTTCTAATTCACTTTTAATATCAAATTGCCTGGTGTAAATAAAGTGAAAAATAATAATAGAGTAAATTTAACAGTCCTTAATACATCTGATAAATCTGTCACGATAAAATCTAATCTGCTATTAAAAATTTATAATATTGATAGTGAAAATCGAATGCATAAGTTTAATAAAAACCAAAGTATCAAAGTATCTAAAGAAAACAACAGTTATTAGACTACTTACGAACTGATCATTTAAATTCAGAAGAAACAAATTACATACATGATATCTGTAGTCAATATTCAGATATATTCCATTTACCAGGTGACCAATTAACCAGTACAAATATAGTTCAACATGAAATCCGCACGTCCTCAGATCAACCAATTAATGTAAAATCATATCGTTTCCCTGAAATACATAAACAAGAAGTCCAAACACAAATAAACAAAATGTTAAATGAAAATATTATAAAACCATCTATCACCCTGGTCCTCCCCTATTTGGGTCGTACCAAAAAAACTTGATGCACCTGGAAATAGAAAATGGAGAATAGTAATTGATTACCGAAAGCTCAATGATATTACTATAGGTGAAACCTATCCAATTCCACAAATAAATGAAATATTAGGACAAAGTAAATATTTTTCAACCCTTGACCTTGCATCAGGATTCCACTAGATTAAAATGAGCCCTGATGATGCGCAAAAAACAGCTTTCAGTGTTCCGCAAGGGCACTTCGAATTTAATCGAATGCCTTTCGGCCTAAAAAACGCACCTGCAACTTTTCAAAGAACAATGAATACGGTCTTATCAGGTTTGCAGGGATTACACTGCTTCGTTTACCTAAATGACATTGTAATTTATTCACACTCTTTAGAAAGTCATATAGATAAACTATCTATTGTTTTTGACAGACTTAGAAATTTCCAACTAAAATTAGAACCCGACAAATGCGAATTCCTTCGTAAAGAAGTAGGTTACCTAGGTCATATTATTAGCGATGATGGCGTAAAACCTAATCCTGAGAAAGTAAAGGCAGTAGTCGACTTTCCAACTCCCCAATGTCCCAAAGACATTAAAAGCTTTCTCGGATTAGCTTCCTACTATCGTCGTTTTATACCAGATTTCTCAAAATTCGCAAAATCCCTTTACAAATTTACTTAAAAAGGATATACGAGTACCCTTTGTATGGACTAATACACAGCAATTGGCCTTTGAGCAATTAAAATCCAAATTAGTAACTGCTCCTGTCCTAATCTATCCTGATTTTACAAAACCTTTCTTGTTGACATGTGATGCTTCGAACTACGCTATTTCTGCTATTCTGTCACAAGGCGATGTAGGCAAAGATAGGCCAATAGCATATTCCTCAAGTAACCGAAAAAGAATGTCTCGCAATAGTCTATGGAACAAAAGAGTTTCGCCCCTACTTATTTGGTCGCCGTTTTAAAATAATAACAGACCACAAACCATTGAATTGGCTATTTAACTGCAAAGATCCAGGTTCCAGACTAGTCCGTTGGAGACTAAAACTTGAGGAATAAGACTATGAAATCCAGTATAAAAAGGGCAAAATAAATACGAATGCCGATGCTCTTTCCCGCTATCCTGTAAATTTAACCCAATCCGATAACCTAATTAATGTCCTTGGTGATAACGAAACACAGGAAGCTCCTCCTATCGTAGTTCAACCTGAGAATATACCCTTACTAGAAACTCCCGGTTTACCAGAACTTCCAGAATTACCTGAATTTTTTGACTTACCTGAAGAATATTTTGAAAATCCTGAAGTGCCGAGTAAAATAGTACTTCCCAGTCCCAACGTAGGGTCACCTGCATCTGATGAATCTTTAAGTCATAGAGACACGTACTCCGAATACCTGAAAAAAACAAATAATATATCATCTACATCTAACGTTAAGATCCTAGAATATAATGAAAACTTATTAAAAACCAAAGTAAAAACAATAATTATACCTACCTCTATAGATATTGACGAGTCAAATGCTTACGTCGAAGAAATCCTTAATAATACACCAAACTCTGCTGCAATCCGAGATCGTGAAAGAACTTTACATTCATTTTTAAAGTTCACTAGTAATAATGTCAATTATTATTTCCTATTTGTTAAACTTTATCATTACGATAAAAACACTTACGAGTATATTTTTATGAGTCTCCAAAATCTTAGAAATGAATTAGTGGTCGAGGGTGTAAAGGAACTTAGTATTACCGACTTTAAAAATCCTTTCGATAGTCATAGTTTTACTAAAATTTATAATATATTAATCTACCTTTTCAATAATAGTGACATAACTATTCATATATACCGGGTGGCCAAAAAGTCGTGGATCAAACGAAACAGGGAGATAAAGGAGGTAATTTCCAACAAAAAATCTTTCTCCAGCATGGCTATAACTTCATTGCACGAAAAGATATGAACTATTTTTGTTTTTTAATCAGTAAAAAGTTAAAATGATTAAAAATAATTAAAAAAAAGCTGTTGTATTATGACTCGATTTTGTATCTATACTACAAAAAATGTATTGCAGCTCTTGGTATCAAACTTAACGAGCAATTAATGTTTTTCCGTAAATTATGATGCGTTTCAAAAAATTACTTCTCACTTTAAGAGCACCATTTGAAAAAAAAACGTATTACGGAAAGGTGACCCTGTATTATAAAAACTTGCCGGTTTAATGCTGATTAAAATGAGGTACAACACTTTACTTTTTGATCTTTAGTTTTGGTTTTATGATCGTTTTTTCATACCAAGGTGCAAATTTCATTAAATGAGCCTTATTTTTAAATTTAACGATTTATCTTTTTTAGGAAACGAAAGGGTCATACAATACAAACACTCGATACAAAGGAATTGTGCCTCTCTTTCACACTAACCATTTAATCCTTTGTCGAAAAAGGTCAGAATACCCGTCTTAGTTCAGGTAGTACAATGCCGGGCGAAGCAAAGCGGGAGGGGTGGAAGCGCGTGAGTATCTTTCTTTGTTTAGTGTCTCACTCACTTTCTGGATGTGACTACGCACACTTATTATTTTGCACGGTATTTTTTGTGATTAGTTGTGGCCCGCGCTTCGTTTCTGGACTTGTGATTGATTGCCTACCTGTGACCTGCGCTTTGTTTATGGACTTGTGATATTGCCTACCTATGACCAGCGCTGTGTGAATCGGATTTTGTGATCACTTTGGATTGGCTAGATAAGCTAAAATGGCTGCTGCGAGGAGAGCATACACCCAACGGGAGTATGCAGAAATGCATTACCTCTATGGTTTTTGCGACGGTAATGCTCGCGCTGCTGCCAGAGAATATCGACAACGCTACCCTAACCGAGACCGTTTCCCGGACTACAGGGTCTTTATGCGCGTGCATAATGCGTACATGGAGGGTACCTTACCCGGGGAGCATGCTGCGAGAGCAGGAAGACCAGTAGTACGATTTGATAATGAAGAGCAAATACTGAGACAGTTAAGATTGGACCCTGGTATTAGCCAACGCCAAATATCACGAAATCTCGGGATCCCACGATCGACGGTGCAGCTTATCATTAAAAGAAATAAATTTCACGCTTACCACGTGCAAAGGGTGCAAGCTTTACTGCCAGCTGACTATGAACCTAGAGTGAGGTTTTGTAGAGTAGATGCTCAGAAGACACAGAGAGGATCCGCAGTTCTTCAACAAAGTGTTATGGACTGATGAGTCAAATTTTAGAAGAATGGGAGTTTTTAACATCCACAATTTACATTATTACTCCAGAGTGAACCCACATATCATCAGAAATGATCGATTCCACCATCTGTTTGGGATAAACATGTGGGGTGGAATAATTGACCAGCAGCTTGTGCTACATGAAATGCCACCAAGGCTGAATGGTGCCTATGTATTTGAATTTTTTACAAAATAATTTGAACCAAATACTGAACGAAGCTGAGATTCCTGAAGATAGAGTGGCAGAAATGTGGCTGCAACAAGACGGCGCCCCGCTTCATTACACTAGAGCAGTTCGAGAACATTTGAACGAGCGTTTCCCTAACCGGTGGATTGGTCGAGGTGGACCTATTGCATGGTCGCCCGACCTTAATCCCATGGACTTTTTTGTTTGGGGCTATTTTAAAGAAATAGTGTATCATGGAGAGAATAACACCGAACAAGAACTACGACAAAAGCTCGAGTTTGCTAAGTTACAAATTCAAAATAACAGAGGTGCATTCCGCCGATTACGAGCAAATTTTATTAGGCGGTGCAGATTGTGCGTTATGGTCAGAGGTAGGAATTTTGAACATTTAATGTAAAAATTTGTATTTAATAAAAGTACTAAGGCACAATCGTTGTTTTTATTTCATAATGGCTTCTGAAATTACTATGTAATATGTATGAGAAAAAATCTAATTTTTCCTTTGAATTTATCATTTTATGAAATTTGCACCTTGATATGAAAAAAGATTATAAAACCAAAACTAAAGATCAAAAAGTAAAGTGTTGTACCTCATTTTAATCAGCATTAAACCGGCAAGTTTTTATAATACAGGGTCACCTTTTCGTAATACGTTTTTTTTTCAAATGGTGCTCTTAAAGTGAGAAGTAATTTTTTAAAACGCATCAAAATTTACGGAAAAACATTAATTGCTCGTTAAGTTTGATACCAAGAGCTGCAATACATTTTTTGTAGTATTGATACAAAATCGAGTCATAATACAACAGCTTTTTTTTAATTATTTTTAATCATTTTAACTTTTTACTGATTAAATTGTAAAAAAACTCGGTACTTTCATTGAAAAAACAAAAATAGTTAATATCTTTTCGTGCAATGAAGTTATAGCCATGCTGGAGAAAGATTTTTTGTTGGAAATTACCTCCTTTATCTCCCTGTTACGTTTGATCCACGACTTTTTGGCCACCCTGTATAAAAACATCCTTATTTACCCCACAATGAGTGAAATTCCTAAAATATTGAAAGAAAATCATAATATTCCTATTTCTGGTCATTTAGGCTCTAATAGGATGCTAAAACGTATTCAAGAAAAATATTATTGGCGAAATATGCGTAGTGACGTTGAAAATTATGTTCGTAAATGTGAATTATGCCAAAGTAATAAGGCTCTTCGTAAGTGTAATCGTGCTCCCATGCAAATTACTACTACGTCAACTCAACCATTTGAAAGAATAGCATTAGACATAGTAGGTCCACTTCCTGAAGCTGGTAGCGCTAAGTTAAAATATATTCTCACCCTTCAGGATGATTTAACTAAATACTCAGCTGCTTATCCAATCTATAATACTACAGCCGAAGATACATCAGAATGTCTTATTCATTTTATTTCTCAGTTTGGTATTCCAAAATCTATTTTAACCGATCAAGGCACAAATTTCACTGCTGAATTGTTTAAACAAACCTGTAATTTTCTAAAAATTAAGCAATTATGGTCAACACCATATCACCCTCAAACTCAAGGCGCCCTTGAAAGGAGCCACTCCACTCTGAAAGAGTACTTAAAATCCTTTATTAATGAGAACCGAAACAATTGGCATAGATATGTTTATACAGCAATGTTAACTTATAATACTACAGTTCATTCAACAACTAATTTCACTCCGTATGAACTCGTATTTGGTCATAAAGCGATTATTCCAACCTCCATATTTGAATGTTCATTAGAACCAACTTATAATTCTTACGTCAGAGTCCTTCAACAAAGGTTAAAACTTTCTAGAGAAAAAGCTATAGAAAATATCCTAAAATCTAAAAACATATTCAAAACTTACTATGATAAACATTCTAGACCAGTTAAATATAAAGCGGGTGACATGGTTTATGTTAAAAATCATCTTCGTCTCCGTAAAGCATTGTCGGCAATTTGGAAAGGTCCTTACAAAGTTATAAAAATAAACGGTAATAATACACTTACCTTACCTGTAAATAGACGACACGTAAAATATCATTACGATGAAGTCAAATTGGCCGAAACCGATACTGTGTAGATTAAGATAGTATTCTAGTTAACCTTAAATCATAATTATATTTAGTTTTAAATAAAAAAATAAAAAATTATATTCCAGGCTTGGTGCAACAAGCGTCTGCGTTTTCTCATTGGCATATCCAATGAGAAAACGCAGACGCTTGTTGCACCAAGCCTGGAATATAATTTTTTATTTTTTTATTTAAAACTAAATGTATCATAATACAACCTATAAATAAAAGTATTGGAATATATCTCGATCCTGTCGGAACAGTCAAGGTCTCTGATGATCAACTACATGTCTTAGTCCCTGTAGATATTAGCTACATAAAACCTCATATTGAAAATATTAAAAACTATTTAGATTCCACTGAAACTTTCTGTAATTTGAATTATAACTTTAATTTCACTAATTGTAATAACCATTTAAAACCATTGTTAGTTCGCTATGATGGTATTCTGAGAGACTATAACGCCATTTCTCATTTAACTTCTGATAGAAGTAAAAGATCAGCATGGTTTGCTGGAGTTGGTACTGTATTTAAACAGATAATTGGAACTATGGATGAAAATGACGCAATCCGATACAATAACGCCATTCAAACCCTGCATTCCTCAAATAAAAAACTTGCATCTTTATTAAAAGATAATATTTTAATTACTAGTTCAGCTTTAGTAAATTATAAAAAAACATTAAAGTTAATTAAAGAAAATGAAATCCGTTTGAATAGCGCTATTGACTCTATAAGTAAAAATATGTTAAATATCGAACTAGAAGCGAAATTTAATGAACTTTACGAGGAACTTTCATCTAGTATATTTACATTGTCGTTCAGAATTGAAAGTTTAATCAATTCTATTATGTTAGTAAAAAGTCATTCCATCCATCCATTTGTTTTAACTCCTAAACAATTATATACGGAACTTGGAAAGAATATAAAAAATTTACCGAAAAGTCAGGAACTACCATTAAACTTAAATTTAAACAATATACATAGCATTATTGATATGGCGCAATTGTCCTGTTATTATGTAGAAAATAAGATTGTATTTGTTATTAAAATTCCTTTAGTTTTAAGAATAGAGTATAACTTATACAAACCTTTCTCACTACCTGTATCACATGATAATGTGGATCCTCAATCATATGCTATGATTGTACCTACTTGTAGCTATATAGCTGTAAGTAAAGATAAGAATTCTTATATCTGTCCAAATAATATTAATAACTGTGTGAAAACTATTAATTCTAATTATATTTGTAGTCATATGGACGTAAATTTAATTGAAAGTACTCCTATTTGTGAAACTGAATTATTATGTAAAATATTCAAAACTCTCCCAAAACAATGTGAAACCAGGCTTATTTATGGACAAATAGATATTTGGCAAGAACTTACAAATAGTAAATGGTTATTTGTTGAAACTCAACCCATAAAAATCGATATAGAATGTCCTTCAGAAGTGTCTCAACATAGATTAATTGGTACTGGAATATTAAACTTACAGGCAAACTGCAAAGCTTATTACAAAAACAAAATATTTTCATATAAATCCTGTTCTAATTTAACTATTAAATCAATTGCACCTGACTTTAATCTTATTGATGATCCGTGTTGCAACTCTGAAAAATTAAATAAATTAAAATCAAAATCAGCTCCTTTAAAACTATTAGATATAAACATAGAAAAACTTTCTGATATAGCTAATAAGCAAATAATTACCGATGTTAATAAAATCATAAATAAGCCTGACCCACTCTTAGAATATAATTCCCATTTTCCTATTCTAACATATTGTATTATTGTTATAATTTTAATTTTTACTATTTTTAAATTATGGAAGAGATTAAATAAGCGTCCACTCTTGACTAGAACTCAAGATTTAAATTCAAGCACACAAACCGAACCTCCTGGTAATAAACCAGTTGTAGAGGAGACTCCTTTACCCCAACTTAGAAGAGTTCTATAAAAACTTACCCTTTACCGGTAAGTTTAATTTACGCAGGGGGCTGTTACATCCCTATGCTGTTCCTAGAATTTCTGACGGGAGTGCTGATACATCATCACTACTCTGTCATCTTAGTAGGTTTGAGCTGCGAGTCAGTTCAGAGCTAGACACGGGCCACCACGGACGCATATCTAATCTCCTAATGTATGGTGTAATCCAGTAAAATAAATTTGTGTTGTGAATCTTTTCCAGTTCAATAAATTTTCTTTTTTAAAAAGTCTTTTATCGCGATCACGAAAAGTCTTTTAACAGATCGCTGTTTTGTCTTTGTTGCCGTAGAAGATGTACATGAATAGTAGTACATCTAAGACTTGCTCTGTTGGCATGGTTTCGACTTAGAGATCCGTCGCTTGGCTGTAGCTATGCTAAAAATCTATAAACGAAAAAGTTTTTGTGACCGAGTACTTCGCTGCATACCCAGTGCCATAATCCTGTGCACGCCACTGACTAACAACTAAATTCGTACTAAGGAGGAATAAAATACTTAATTTAGTAGTAAAACTTTGTAAAATAACTAAGTTGGCAACATTCATTCTGGACTGAGGGAATGGACTGAACGGACCATGTGTGGATAAATCGCTTAAGTTCTCGCCAGAGCCGCGGCCGTGCGGGCCTGTATCGTGTACAATCGTAGTGTGTTTTTGCGGTGTTTAATTATTACACAATTATTAAACACGACCGAGCCGACACGATGAGCTCGCGGTAGACCAGAACGAACTGATGCGAGTTTTGCCGTGCATGTGCTCGAATCCGTTCAGGCCGAAATGACGTCAGTTCTAGCTGAAACGATCGGCCTCTCGTCTGTGGAGGCCTTAAGACATCCACCGTACTCTCCGGACCTTGCTCCAACATATTAGCATTTTTTTCGAAAGGGGCATGCCAAGTCTCCATAGTAATTTCGGCCCACAGTGCACACCTGTGCTATGTACTGATAATTATAGTAGGCGATGGCAGCAACTAATTCCTAAAAGAAGTGGTTTATAAAAAACTTGGCATTTTTAAGTTATCAATTATTTTCGTATATTATTAACACAAGTTATATGACATATGTACAATGTCATTTTATAAATTATTTTAATTTATTTGGGAGTATAATGTAATAATATACAAATCACAGAATACGTCTATAACTCAAATAGCACAAAATATTGAAAACACAAACTACATAGGGATACTTTGTAATTAAAAACAACGTTTTCAGTTTTCCGGCGTCTGACACTTAAAGCTGGTGTTGCCGAGACACAAAAAAAATAAATAAATAATGAAAGTATGAGAAGGATAACAGACGATATTTTTATTTTAATGCAATACAATCTTTAAAATATATATGTAATTACTTTTATTTTATATAATCGAAATCATTGCAAAAATTAACATTAGGTATAAATATTAAATATTATATCATTATATTATTATATTATAAATTGAATTATTTCGATTACCTGACAAAATAATATTATTAGTAAGGGCAACATTTTTATGTGAGAAAGTCATAGAAAGTACTTGTCAAGGTTCCTGTTCGTTTACTTGTTTAATATTTTTTGTATAAAGTTGCCGAGTTGTACAGATTAATGAATACAAGGAAGGACTACCATAAAAATTAATACAATTTTTGAATATAGCCAATTATGTGTGCACTTCTGGGCCTAAAACTGGCATTCCCCTTTGGATAACTTCTTGCAATGGAAAAAAATCAACTCCGATGGGGCAGTCCAAAGCGCCTTCAAAAATTTTATTGATTCCTGTCCGAATGGTTTTTTAAGTAAAGAAATCAATGGCCTACATATGAAATTGGCGTTTTGTAAAGGAGAAACATAAAGTCGATTTTTAAACATAATATATTTATTTAATCAAAGTATACACTCTTGCTATCTATACACTTTTGCCATCTCATAGGTAGTTCATTGATTCCTGTACTAAAAAAACCATTCGGATAGGAATCAAGAAAAGAAAGAATTTTTTACATTGCAAGAAGTTATCCAAATTTCGAGAAAAATGCTAATCTGTTGGAGCAAGGTCCGGGGAGTACTGTGGATGTCTTATACATTCCAATTGAAGCTCCTCTAATTTGGTAGCCGTCTGTTGTGCAGTGTGTGATCTAGCGTTGTCCTGAAGCAGCAGTGGCCTAGAGCGAATGGCCAACCTCGGTTGTTTAGCAGCTAACTTTTCCATCATGATTTCCAGTTGCTGGCAATAGACATCTGCCGTAATCGTCTGCCTAGATTTAAGAAAGGTACTGAACGACACCGGCACTAGTCCACCAAACGCTCACGAGTAACTTTGTTTGAAATTTTCGCTTGCGGCAGGCTTTGGCTGGTTCGTCAGTGTTCAGCCATTGCGATGAGCGTTTCCGATTATCGTACAGGAACCACTTTTCATGACAGGTAATGATTCGATTTAAAATCCCTTCATTATTGTGCCGGTTGAGTAATGTAACGCAGCAGTCGACGCGCGTTTGTCGGTCTGCTGCACTCAATTCTTGAGGTACTCACCTTTCAAGCTTTTTCACTTTCCCAATTAGCTTCAAGTGGATTAAAACAGTTTTATCTCACCGCCGCACACACAACGCAGCCTGCAGCTAACTCGTGGTCTGCGATGGATCCGCTTCCACAATAGCCTTCAATTCTTCATTATCAACTTTGGTCTCCGACCGTCCACGGGGCTTGTTCTGCAGGTCGAAATTTCCAAAACGAAAACGTTGGAACCTAAAACGCAGTGTTTTCTTTTGTGACACCGCCGCCATACACATTATTAATCCTTCGAGCCGTTTCTGCAGCACTGGTGTTATGGTGGAACTCGTTCTCAAAAATAATACGATATTTCAAGTTTTCCATTTTGTAAACAGAGTGACGCAACGAAAAAAACCAAAAGAGGAAAAAACAAATAAATTACGGTTTTCTAAACACAAATGCATGAGTAAATAGCGGTATAAATTTGAAATTGGAATTCCTAACCTATTTGAGATTAAAGTGGCCAAGTACGACAAAGCCAATTTCATATGTAAGGACCTAATATTAATTCAATTGAGGGGTATAGAATCAAAGGCAGCTATATCCACCTAGTTTATTTTTTCATAAAGCAGAAAAAACATTTTATTTTATTTTTACTGTAGCAACACGAATAAAAAAAAAGTCTAAAAAAAGTTATTGGAATGGTGGTAACGCTGACATCCATCGACCAATCCAAAGATTAAATTACTTTTTTGCGGTAATTTTAAAATCACTTAGCTGCATTTGATACCAACAAAAGGAAGCTGTCTTTGATTCGGACTGCAATGGATATAGCCGTTTTTGATACCAATTCTTTGGTGATGACGTCACAAGACTAGTGTTGTATATTTAAACTTTATTTATCTAAGGATTTTCTATCGAAAATAAAATGCAATGTGTTCGTCATTATCACGTAGATTGCTAAAAAATGATACCGAAATGAATAAATGAGTAAATAAAAGAACATTTCTGAAAAAAATATTATGATTTTTAACTGAAAAACCATATACTCTTAAATTATCTTCCTCTACTTGAACTTCGCAAAGATCTTCTACAGTATCGTTCTCCTCTTCAACTCCCCTTTCTTCTAATAGCCGCAGCTCATCTTTGTCTTGATTATTCAACACGGCGTGGAAATATCCTAAATGTGGAAGATTTTGCCAAGAGTCACCGTGGTGTTTTTGAAGAAGGCTTCTGACATCTTGCAACTTTAATGGATTCACTTCTATGCCGTTAGGAATTATTGTTGGTCGTATAGCCCCACCGTTTTTGCCTGTTTTACACAAACTTTTGGGGTTTCCCGTGTCAGAATTGTAATATAATTTACCACGTACCAACACACTTCCTTGAGTTTTTGATTTTCGAAGAATAAATCTTTTACACAGAGAAATCTTGAAGTGAAGTTGAGCCGGTGTTTTTACAATATTTTGTATTGAACTTTTCCAGTCAAGCACGGGTATATCTTGTAGTCGCTTGACTGTCGAGTGTTGACTGATTACATCGATGTACTCTTCTGGCGATGTGATTACCTCAATTTTTCGGATAATTTTTTCAATATTCCCGAAAACTCGATCAGGAGGCATAAAAGAATGGCCTGTGACGGGAAACACCAGTTCCATTTTTTTTTTGACGTTTTTCCAAAATCCAACTCATACACATTGAAATCATTATTAAATTTTTATTTTGGCCAGCACATCCGTCTGCCACTAAACGGACGTGGGTGACATCAGTCAGGTCAGTTTTGTCGAGCCTTTCATATACAGCGGAAGCAATTTGGTTTGAACATTTAGCATATTCATTTTCCGTCCAGACGTACGCAAATGTAGTGTTCCTATTTAAAGGATCTTTCGATAAACCTTTGACTATTGTAAAATTATACAAATGCAGCTGCCTGCTGTAATAACAGCTCTGGTCGGGCACTTTTGGAAGTACTAAATTCTTTTGGCAGTCGAATGAGAACGTAATCATTTCTTTTTCTTCTCTGAGTAGTTTAAAAAAAGCTTGTGCTTTTAATTTATGTATCCTTTTGTCTGTCATCAGTTGAATTTTCCTCGATGGATCATTTTCGTTCTTCAGTTTTTCTTGGAGTTCAATGCATTTCGAGCACACATCCGTCCTTGGACTCCCAAAACCGAGATTAAAATCCTGATTAAAGATAGATCTAAAGTAAGATGATTTGACTGGGCTGTCTGGGTGCTTGTTTAAAAAGTTTAAATAGTTTTTTAATATTAGCTCACTAGGTAGGTATTTGCGTTGTTGCGATGATCCTCTGCAATATTGTGCTTCTACGCAATTCAAAGACTTCAAAAACCTATGAACTGATTGTCTTAGTGCTGCATACTTCTGTTTCTTATGGTCACCGCCTCTTCTCTCTGTAGGAACCCGACCAGATTCAAAAAAGTATTGCATGACGAACTGAACACGATACTTCGTTATCCCAAGTGTATATAGAAACACTTTCTGGCAAACTGGAATTGCTTTCTTAAGTGATTTCATTTAGATTATTAAATCTAAATTGTTGTAAATTCTTGTAAATTGTAAATTTACAAGAAAACAAAAAAAACAAGAAAAAGCAGAGCTTTATTAAAAGCTCTGCTTTTTCTTGTTTTTTACAGGCCGCTTTCTGGCTGTTTTCTTTACCGAACAGCACTTCAATATTAACGCATCTTGATGTTGTTTGATGGGTTTCGAGTTAAACGATCTGTGAAAATGCACAAGATGATGAGAATTGTTTACACGCAAATGATTTGGTGTTATGATTGCAGGTTTGTTTTTCTGGTAAACATTTCGACGAGTACCTGTGAAACAAAGCAAACGTAACCATTACTATAAATAACATAATCTTAATGTACCTACATTAATTAATGTAACAGAATAGCTCCATTGATAGAAATCCGCACTGAAAAACATACAACTTATAGATAATATTATTGTTCATTAAACCTAGATCTGGCTGATTGACTTTTCTCCCATCGATTTTTAAAAATTGTATTTTATGTTAAAGATTCTATCGAACTCCATCGGATTAAGTTCATCACTAGTCTAGGCTCACCTCTCAATTTTTGCTTTCTTCGCCTTCCAATTCTCCGGCTGTCTTTTGCGCTTTCTTCCTTTCCCTGGCACTGCTTCTACTACAGACACTTCAATTGCGCTTTTTTTTAGTCGTTTAACACGTTTTTAGTAAAAAAACTGTGCAAAATCCTATTTATTTTCGATAAAAATCCCACGATATTATTCTCATCTCTGGGCAGGGGCGCCAAAATACCAACTGCTCCCTCTGGATCGTATCCAACGAAGGGCCGCTCGAATTGTTGACTGCCATTGTGTTTCAAACAGCCTGGACCCCTTGGAATTACGCCGAGATGTAGCTTCACTCTGCATCCTCTATCGGTTGTATTACGGGGAGTGCTCAGAGGAATTGTGAATCATACCACCTGCAACTTTTCGCCATCGTCCCACGCGAAAAACATACCATCCTCATCACCTTGATGAGTGGCAGTCTTCCACCGTGCGCTTTTCGCGTAACTTTCTGCCGCGCACTGTAAAACTCTGGAACGAACTGTCACCAGCAGTATTTCCGGACCTATACGACCTGCAAACCTTCAAGAAGAGAGCGTATTCCCTCTTAAAAGGCCGGCAACGCACCTGCAGCTCTTCTGATGTTGCGAGTGTCCATGGGCGACGGTAGTTGCTTACCATCAGGTGACCCGTTTGCTCGTTTGCCCCCTTATTTAATAAAAAAAAAAAACGCAAACACGGTTTAGTATGAAATCCGCCATCTTGTCCTTACGAAAATGGAGACCTGTGATTGGCCAGGCGCAATTTTAGCTGTGTTTGTTTCCAAACTGTGTGGATTTAGCTGACTTAGGTTCTAAACCAATTTTTTAAACTAGTATTTGGTAGGGATTGGTAGGGTTGGGTGTTTTAGGTACCAAACAATTTTGTAAACTTATAAAGAATCGTATGAAGAACAAAATGGCATTCACAGGTTCAAAACGACTTGTTCTGTATATAGCTGCCTTTGATTCTATACCCCTCAATTGTATTATTCCTGGCACTCTGACGCTAACGTTATTTTGTTATTTTAGTATAATATATATTAATTTAGCTTAAGAATAATTATAACTGCGCAAAATCTTTGTAGTAGTTGTCTTTTTATAAATTGAAATTTTTATTTAAATATTGATCAAAAATTATGCTAAGGCCACCCTTTTTATCAAGTTAAAACCTTTTTTCTCGTTTTCTATAAATCACACGAGTGTGAAAATTATTTGTTGAGATAAAACTCAGGGGACTAACTAACTAGCTCACTGACTAACTCACCTCCGTTTCAGTTTTTGCAATTTTTGTCCGAAATATTTATAGCGATTTTTTATACGATTTTAATACTCTCCGGTCGGCGCGATACCCCTTTGTCGCCTACAAATTCAGCATTTGACTTGACGCTCAAGGTCACTGGCGTTATACAGAGGCATAAGCATAATTTACATAGCAATGTAGTTTGACTTAACTATAATACTTAAAGTGAAATTAACATTATGAAAAGCATATTATTATTTAATTTACTTTTCGCTTACTACAATACCACGGTATGATGGCGCAAGTCGCAACCACAGTGGACTTATAAATTTATTGATACAATTTGAGAAAAATCTCTGGTTAAATAGTTAATAGAACCTGGCGAACCTTTTGAGGAAATCAATAGCGTACAATATAATTAATATTCTGTCTGGCGAGATACTGCCGGATGTAATATTAATTAAATTGTGAAAAATCTTTAGCGACGTTACTGTGGTGTCCGAGCGCGCAAGGATTCAGTAGCGTAGCTTTTGGGTTCCGAAATCCAGGGTTTCCACGCGTACAGTCAGTGGTACAGTCCGTGCCTTGCCATCTCTTAAATTTGTCAAATTTAAAAGATGGCAAGCTTACATAGATGTATTATCCTTCTGAAGCAATGGCATTTTTATTTCTTATTAGTAGACTTAAAATAAATAGTGCAATGTACAGACGCCGACCTTTTCTACCTTATTTCTTGGCAAAAAGTCCGTTACAAAAATATTTTAACTTTAAATAACAAAAATAATCTAATGTAACCACGGCTAACCTATACCATTTTTTAGCTATGCATTACTGAATTTCTATATGAATTATTTTCTTGTAAAAATTTACGTATTCGGGTTATAGTTTTTTTAACTTATTTTTTATTTCGTATTTTTCCGTTCCCCAATCGAACATATTTTTGGAATAATATTAATAGTAAACAAAACACTCGAAATTAAAAATATATTCACGAGCGCGGAGCGAGCCAATTTTGTTTCTAGATTTAAAGAACGATAATAATGAAATTAATAATATTACGATAATCAAGAAATGCAATAGAGATCATTCAACAGGCAATACCATTTCACTTATTCACCGTAGTTATTATGTAGTCGAATATTATATCCTCACATCAAACACAACGATACTGCGAATCAGAAATATGTAAGACCTGTATAATGACATCTATTGAACGTAGTAATAAGAGTGCTAATAATTTATTTTACCTGTATGTTTTAATTAAAAACGAATGAACCGATTAACCGATTTTAATCTATTTTTTTATTTAAAATCTGACATGATCGAGAGTGTTCCTAGCTATAATTCATCATCATCAGCTCGTTCACTGCTTGACAATTCAGGGGTTGTTTAATTTTTTTATTTTCTTAAGTAAATAAAAGGATTTTTCATCCGTTATCATCCGGATATTTTTATCCGAGCGAAGTAACTACTCTTGAAATACTGTAGTACCTGGGACAGTCGGTTTTATAAATGTCGTATGATTATTCGCACAAGGCAGTCAGTCCAGAGGAATGACTGGTCAATACGTCTGGGGACCAACCACGTGTGGGTTTCCCCACGATGTTTTCCTTCAGCGTTAGAGCGTCCGATCTACTTGAGATCTGAAAAAGTCTTATTGGTACACGCTAAAACCTGGGAATCGAACCTGCACTCTCTCGAGTGCGAATGAAACGGTCTACCCACTAGGCCACGGAGCTCTGATCTCCTCCTAACAGCCTCCGTGGTCCAGTGGGTAGACCGTTTGATTCGCACTCGAGAGAGTGCAGGTTCGATTCCCAGGATTTGCTCTCGACTCGGAGGTCGTGGGTTCGATTCCCGCATTGGAACAGCAAAAAATTTTGTTTTCAAGTTTGGTTAGGACAATGCAGGCTGATCACCGTATTGTCTCAGAAGATAGATGATCCATTTATAAAATAAATTTTTTTTTATGAAGGTACAACAATATACATATAAAAAAAAATACATACATACATATAAATATATCACTGCATTCAGCCTATGTCATCTAATTTTAAGGCTGAATGCAGTGATATATTTTTAAGTTATGTAATCCACTCATTGTATTTAAGGGATTTAGATCTAAATTTTTTGTAATTATTAATGTTTTAAGGCCGACTTAATCTTACGATGTAAGGCCTTTAAATAAAGAAAAAAAAAACAATATACATAATATATTAATTATATATTTATAGTCTTATATTTATTTATTGTAACATTCGAAAATTGGACAACTCTGTTAGTATTCGTGTGTATATAGTGTTAGTCGAATTGTACGACCTCATTTTAAACCTATATTTCGACTTAAACAAAATTATATTATATAATTATATATACATATGTGTGGTGTGTTTTTTAATACCATTCTTTTGATACTAAACACGTGATGATTATCTCGGTTTAATTTTTTTAGATGTTAGAATCTGAGGTAAAATTTTCCAAACACAACATTTTGAAAAAAAAAATATATAGCCTATGTTACCTGCGGCATCATTACGAATCTATTGACACCTCATTTATTAAAATCGGACCAGTAGTTTAGACGCTACGAGGGAACAAACATATATACATACATACATACATACATACATACATACATACATACATACATACATACATACATACATACATACATACATAGACTGCAAAATCATTACCCTTCCTTTTGGCTTCGCCGTAGTCGGGTAAAAACGAGAAGGCGAGATATATTTATGTTTCTCAGATATTGTCGGCGATAGTATGAATAGGCCTGTATGTATGTATACATACATAGACTGAGAAAATCATTATCCTTCCTTTTGGCTGCGCCGTAGTAGGGTAATAATCTAATGGGGGAAGGGCAACCGATTGACCCCGGGCGGTATAAGCCCATGCTTCACTGCAAGTCTTTAGGGGTTTTTAATAACAGATATAATGTATATTGTATATAGCTGTTATTTTATATTTTACCTTATCAATTGTTCGACCGGTTTTCCTTCTAACTCAGACGGTCTATTATAATACTATTATAGTCGCCAGTCGATGATTACTCCACTTAATTAATTAACAGTTTTGAGTTCAACGTCCACAGTGTACGAGGTCAAGGGTTACTGGTTTCGCTTTAGAGTACCGCGAATTTAACTGAAATACCCACAATATTTCGCAACCAGTAGAAGTTACCTCGTTACGCTGGAAAATTATCGTGTTAAATATAAGTGTTTACCTAGACATAAAAGAAGAAAGAAAGAACATTTATTTTCAATACACAAAAAGACACAACTAGCCAGAAAAAAATATAAAAAGAACAACATATTGCGACATAAACAAAACTAAAAAAATAACAATAATAGTGAAACCACAAGTTTTGCCTTAATTAATGTGACCAATAAAAGGTCCAGTTCGGCTTAGGCCACGTATGTTGTATCACGACACAAGCATACGACACCGGCTTTCAACTGGACTGAAAAGAGTAGTAAGCCACGGATCATATACCTTTATACACATCATGCATTCCACATAATATAATATTATGCATTTAAGCGATCAGCAAGAGATAAATCTCTAATAAAGTCTTGCTACACACGTAACGATAAAACTGTACAGTTACGTCATAAGTAACGGTGTTAAGGAAGACAAAATGAAAACTAATACTTCAAAGTAAAAAAAAAAACAAAGACTTCAAAGTAAGTATACGAAGAAATTAGGATAATTAAAAAAAAAGTAACGCTAGCCCGCAGACCGTGCGTTCCCGGCCTGGTGCGCAGTTATATCTTTACGTGTGTATTAGGCATTAGGTAATGTTCGCGTGTGACTTTATTATCATAACTGTCTGCCACGGATGGATATTGAGTAACATCTCATGAAAAATTACAAACTAGCAAGTAGCAGCCCAGCCCCGAGCCCACCCTCAGAACATTTAAGAAAATTAAATAAAACTAGTAATAACTTGTCATCATCATGCCTTATTGTTTCGTAAGAAACCGTCGTATTGCAGGGTACGAACATTTCCACGTAATAATATTATTGTATCATTATAAAAAACCGTCATGCAAAAACTGCTTAAACGGTTATACTGTATTTTATGCTGAATACAAAACCGCAATCGTGATAAATATGCAGCTGATATAAGAGTTCATCAAGTTTTGTAAATATCGTTGAACTTATAGCGAATTCTATTATTATACACACGTACATATTTAATAATAATAAAACTTTAGGCTTATTTTTAAAGGTTTCTATTAAACTGTTACATCGACATGCGATTTGAAAAGTCAACCTGTAAAAAATAAACTTTTGGAAGTTAGTTAGAATATATTAATGTATAAATGACAGAATAATATTACAGAAGATAATTTTTTATTATTTGTTTATCAGTTTATTTATGTTTGGAGAGAAATATTTTTAAGAGTTGGAATACTGCACAAAAATCGGAATGTATTTTAAATAGAACTCTGTGCTAATACAATAGAGCTGAAAATCAAACACACGAGAATCGTGCTGACATGGTTTGCCAGACCAAATCGGTACGTGTGTAAGCATTCTTAACTCCACTGGATATTGACTGAATCGAACGTTTCTATCGTCGATCGCACGGTGTAGTGCAAGGTCTAGAAGTTTACTGTCAATTTATTTTTTCATGATAGTAAAAGTGTTTTAATTGAAATACGATAATAATAATTATAAATACTTAGTCCAAATAAGTAAAATTATTTTATTCTAATTTTCATAACATTTGACATAATTATAATATGTAATACCTACATAAATTTGAAACTTTGTTTAATTGGAAACTGAATCGTGTTCCATATTATTTAAATTATTGTTATAATTTGCATTGTGTTTCAGTTCGTGGAAATTATTTCACTAATTGAAACGCAATGCTGACATGGCTAGCTGACTTAGCAATTTTATTTTTGCGCAATTTAACTTTGATACTTTTAGTTCCTAATTTATCTATGTAGTACCTATCTACATTGTTCATCTCGTACATTACAATATAATGAGTACATATCGTACAAACAAATTTTCCATAAATAATAAACCGAATCTACATCGTGTGACTATTTTTGTTTTGTTGATTTAGAAGAACATTTTCGTATATCAAAAATGCAGTATAACCTATACCAGGGTAAATATATTCAATATTAATATTATGATTGTGTATTACTATGTAAATATTATTGAGGGCTTAAAATATGGATGGGGCACTGAAATAATTTACTAGCAGATGATATTGAAATTAGAACACTTTTTTTTAATTAAGCGTGTATCTTCTTGCGTAGTGTATAGAGTTAATTTTGAATCACTATCTCATAAATGCAGCGCCGCGTCAGTCGCGTCTCTGTGTGAACTGACGCTTAGACAGCCCCAGGAACTAATTCAAATTTCTTTGTTCAGTACAAAAGGCGCAGCGGGTTTGGTGGCGGTGAACGGCGTGAGCGCTGACGCCTCACAATGCAACGGCCGCGGAGGCGCGCGCTACATCCGACAGAACGACGACCTCCGCATATACCTCACCGTCCAGGAGTCTATGTCTTTGGCAGCAGCTCTGAAACTTGCAGACCTCAACTCCCAAGTGCGGAAGGAAAAAGTATGTTAACAATGATAAATAACCGCGTGTCGGACCAATCAGCGCCAATCAAGAACTAATTATTATTCTCGTTGTTTCCAAAATCGTTGTAGTGCGCCTCACAAAACTGATGTGACCATTTATTCTTTATTTAATCCTTTGGCGTAGCTTGCTATTTCCATGAACAGTCCTACATCTGACGTCACTGTATAGATTTCAATGTCATTTGATTATATTATTCCCCCGATGCAAAAAAAAGAGGTGTTATAAGTTTGACGTGTCTGTGTGTCTGTCCGTGGCATCGTAGCTCCCAAACGGATGAACTGATTTAGATCTAGTTTTTTGTTTGGAAGCTGACATGACCGAGAGTGTTCTTTGCTACAATTCATCATCATCAACTCGCTGCTTGACAATCAGGGGTTACTTAAATTTTTTAAGTTTTTATTACACTCACAGTTTCACCCCACTTGTGGTAGGGTAAACGACTCACGAATACATTTGAAAAGTCAATAATCAGAAATGACAAACGATTCATTTTAGCAATCTAATCAAGATTACTATTGGGACTTGTCAGATGTGCTTAACTGCTCTTACACTTTCTTTTAATAGAAATTAATAATCTTTTTACATTTGGTTACCTACATAACTTCAATATTTTGCATAACAGGTTTACGAGACGCTGGCGTTGCTAGGTCTAAGTGGGACATCTCTAACGCTCTGTCGAGACCTGTCAGGTGGCCAGAGGAGACGGCTGGCGGTTGCTCTGGAGCTCCTGTCTGACCCATCTTTACTCTTCTTGGATGAGCCAACTACGTAAGTACCTAAAACACGGAAAAGCTATTTCATAGTTTACCTTGATAAGTCGTCGAGAAAAATCTCTGCGTGAGATCAAAAACGAGAAGGCGAGATATATTTATGTTTCTCAGAGCTTGTCGGCGATAGTATGAATAGGCCCATTATGTCAAAGACAAATAGTGCGGTCATTGACTTGATGTTCCATTAAAAGGTTAAAAAGTTTTTCATGTCATTCCTGGGTATCGATCTCATTAATTTTATAGGCCATGTAACGACTTTTAAATTTATTAAATGAACATTATTTTTAGTGGCTTGGATTCTTCGGCTTCAACGTCTCTTATATCGTTACTGAGTGCCCTGGCCAAGGGTGGAAGAACGGTGGTAGCGACTGTCCACCAACCGTCAGCGCTGATCTTCGATAAAATTGATACAGTGTACTGTCTGTCAGCCGGCCATGCTTTGTACTCTGGACCCCGTGAAAACCTATTACCGGCTTTAGCTAGTGCTGGCCTGCAATGCCCGCCTTATCACAACCCAGCAGATTTTTGTAAGTATTTTTTTTTTCAAATTATAAAATGAACACACATTCTTAATATGAACATTAATTGTATCTGATAACTTAGAAAATTATAAAAGAAATACTTAAAACTTAAATATTATTACTGGAGGTCGCAATGGTTGAAATTCGCCCATTATATTTTTAAGTTTGAACTTTATGATTTCATTCTCCTCCGTTTGCACAATTCTCGTAAAACAGTACATGAAATTTTTGCTTCCCGTATGAATATAACAATATGATGTTATGATTTCAGTGATGGAAATAGCGTCAGGCGAATACAAAGTTGACTTGAATAAAGTGGCGCAAATTATGCTGCAATGTAACGTCGAGTCATCCTCCTCTTGGGATAATGATACGACAATCATCTCCACATTCACAAACCCTATTAGTAAGTGTTTTATCACAAAAAAGGTTTTCCCTTTATTCCCCTATGAGAACTCCTCCTATTTGCGCAGAAAATATAGTTACAAATTATACATATGTAATAAATTGTTTGTTAATTTAGCAAGCTTTTGCTGTGCATTCAATATTTTCGATAGCAGTTAAGATTTTTTTTCAGTTGATTTTATGTTGAATTAAATATTTTTTTAGGTTTTGAAATGAAGACAAAGGATATGAAAAATTGTAAGAATATGCAGAAAGTGGCGAAACATATTTATAGACCGGCCGGAATTTTCTCACAAATTGGCATATTATTGTACAGAAATTATTTAATTACAACTAGAAATTATGTGAGTATATGTTTTTAACTTAGTTCAGTAAAGTTACAAGTGACTTACTTAAAAAAAAAACAATGTTATCGACTAAACCCTTTCGCAGAAAAATTTGTTATGCAGGAACCATCAGAACTAAGAACTACATAGAATCAGTAACCCACATTATGCGTACTTTGTGGTTTTTAGCGATAAAAACTTTATAAATATTAATAAGAGTTTATCTGCGTCATACGCACTGTGTCATGTGTGTCTCTTGTAATTTACATCCATACAAATTAACATCACGTGCAGCTTGGTACTATTTAATAAATAATGAGTGACCATAATTTGTTTTAATAACTAATAACAACTTATTATTAGTCCATTAAATAGTCTTTCGCATTGAAGTGCTAACACACACAGCGGAGTTCGGATTTAGTCCGCTCCGTACCAAATCCGACCATGTGTAGAGTAGTTATAAATATGTTGCATTTAATTGCAATTGCAATTAAATGCTACATATTTATAAATATAAATGCATTGCAAAATATTTGCAATGTGTCAATGTGAATATTAGATCAATAATATCAATAATATTGAGTCATTATAATGTTATCATTCTTTTCATTTCATTACACATATCATTTATTTCTTATCACTAATAAATAACAGATGAGGGTATATATTTCTTATACCGGATATTAGACCATAAGTAATGTAGGGTACGTAAACCGCAGATTTACCCAGTTTTGTGTATGGTGATTCTTCGCGAAAACATGACAACATGAAAATTGAAGTTATTTTATAAATTTTTGCCAGTATAGATATATCTTTTTACATTAAAATAACTCGACATTTCATCTTTAAATCATTAAAATTCCTTACCTGCGTCAAACCTGCGTCTCAGAATTTCATCCTTTGTTCGCTCAAGGAAGCTTCGAGTGACCTTCCAATTATGACCTGGTGAAAGTATTAACAAGTAAATATGTACCTACTACTTCGATGAATCTGCCTCACCTTTTTTATTATTATCTCAATTGAGCTTGTTTAAAAAACAATTCTAGATGAATAATGGCTTGAAGAATTTCTTAATTGAGTACCAGCTTGGAGCTACTCACAAATACTTTCACACTAGTACGAGATTAAAAGCTTTTTTTAATAATAGATAATAATATCTTTATTTTTTTAATAAAAATTATAGTCGCTTCACTGGTGTGAAGCGACTATAGCAACCCGTCAATCTGGCTCCGTGCTAAGTACTCGAACTTTATATATTTAAGAACTTTATTATTCTATACACATATTTAAAATACATATATGACTCAGAAACACAGAAAACTTTTTGTTCCTTCGACTTTATTCGAACCCGTGATTCTCGGCTTAAGCACCAACGCGCTAAACCACTGAGCCATGTAGGTCGTAAATGCAAAAGCATTTACGATATTTGAACCAATCAAACCAATCAATTGATTGGTTCAAAAGTTTTTGAAGAAAGATTTAAAAAAAAATATTATTATCGAGTCACAGTGTATCAATTGACCTTGTAACGCCTATCGCTATTCAAAGAGTAATTTGCTAAAACTTTTTTTTTTCTATTCTAGTCTCTATTCCTATACCGGCTGGTGGCACACCTGATCATTGCGCTAATTTTCGGCTACCTATACCTGGGCGTGGGCAGCGAGGCCAGCAGCGTGCTGGGCAACTACGTGTACCTGTATGGATCTATGCTCCTCGTTGTGTACACTGGAAAGATGTCCGTGACCGTTACTTGTGAGTATCTGGTTTGAAAGGTGATGTCGACGATGCCCAGAGTCGACAGTAATAAATTATTCATGCATTCTATAACCGGCGTGTTTCAGAGTTGCCCCTTTGATGTCATCAAATATGATTTAAAGTGGCATTGGCAAACATTTCTTTGCTGTCGACGGTGGTTTTTTTAGTATGAATTAAGGACCATGCCCTTTAGACGGTAGCCGTCTATTGTGCAGTGTGTGGTCTAGCGTTGTCCTGAAGCAGCAGTGGCCTAGAGCGAATGACCAATCTCGGTTGTTTAGCAACTAGCTTTTCCATCATTATTTGCAGTTGCTGGTAATAGACATCTGCCGTAATCGTCTGGCCAGATTTAAGAAAGCTTTCACTACGAACGACACCGGCACTAGTCCACCAAACGCTCACAAGTAACTTTTTTTGAGTCAATTTTCGCTTGGGGCAGGCTTTGGCTGGTTCGCCAGGGTTTAGCCATTGCGATGAGCGTTTCCGATTATCGTACAGAATTCACTTTTCATCACAGGTTTCAATCTCGGTTGTTTAGCAACTAGCTTATCCATCATGATTTGCAGTTGCTGGTAATAGACATCTGCCGTAATCGTCTGGCCAGATTTAAGAAAGCTTTCACTACGAACGACACCGGCACTAGTCCACCAAACGCTCACAAGTAACTTTTTTTGAGTCAATTTTCGCTTGGGGCAGGCTTTGGCTGGTTCGCCAGGGTTCAGCCATTGCGATGAGCGTTTCCGATTATCGTACAGAATTCACTTTTCATCACAGGTTTCATTCGATTAATATTCGATTAGATAATGATTCAATTTAAAATCCCTTCATTATTGTGCCGGTTGGGTAATGTAACGCAGCAGTCGACGCGCGTTTGTCGGTTTGCTGCACTCAATTCATGAGGTACCTTTCAAGCTTTTTCACCTTCCCAATTTGCTTCAAGTGGATTAAAACAGTTTTATCACTAACACCGCAGCCTGCAGCTAACTCGTACGTGGTTTGCGATGGATCCGCTTCCATAATAGCCTTCAATTCTTCATTATCAACTTTGGTCTCCGGCCGTCCACGGGGCTTGTTCTGCAGGTCGAAATTTCCAAAACGAAAACGTTGGAACCAAAAACGCACTGTGTTTTATTTTGCGACACAGCCGCCATACACATCATTAATCGATCCTTCGAGCCGTTTCTGCAGCACTGGTGCCACGGTGGAACTCGTATTCGAAAATAATACGTTATTTCAAGTTTTCCATTTTGTAAACAGAGTGACGCAAAGAAAAAAACAAAAGAGGAAAAAACAAATGAATAACGGTTTTCAAAACAGAAATGCATGAGTAAATAGCGGTATAAATTGGAAATTGGAATTCCTAACCAAAGAAGATATATTTGAGATCAAAGTGGCCAGTACGACAAAACACCAATTTTATATGCAAGGACCTAATATATAATTTCCAGGGATAAGATTTAACTAGATCAATTATTTCTTTTCCCCCCAAAACTCCCTAAAAGCATACTAAATTTCATGGTAACACTTGAAGCAATTTTTGAGATATTGATGACACCGGTCGCACGGGTTATACATACTTTATTTTAATTGCTTTTATAATTAGAAAAAAGAATAAGAACAAAAAATAGTTCTAAATTTGCTTTTAAGTGTAAAAAATTAAAAAATTGAAATCAATGAAAATACATGAAAAGTTGACATAGAGATGTTTTATTAAAAGAAACCGAGCATCCATTTATGATTTATTATTACAATAAAAGTTTTAAAATATAGTAAAATGTGTAAAAATTAACAGTTTTACTTTTCATGTTCAGTAGAAGTTTCTCTTATTAACCACCAAATGTAGTTCCATATCACGCTTTCAGGATACTAGCCTTGGTAATGGCTCTCAAATTCCAACTATATATTGATGGAATCGTTTCCCTTGTTCTTCCGAATAAGCTCCCATATTATCTTTAAATTTATCAAAATGAGAATGCACATGTGCATCTTTATAGTCATTCTACATCCGATGATGGAAAAATGTTATTATTTTATTCATACATTTATTTCATAAGCCCACTTTTTGTCTTGATTTTAACAGGTTGATGGAAGTGAGCTCGTTATGCCTCGCAAATCTTTAAATTTGTACTTAAATCATAGTTTTTATCTCTCAATTTAATAAATTTGCCGCAAATATAGCAAAACGTCAGCGTCTCGTTTACAACTTCTCGAAGCCATTTTGTACAAGTTTATACAGCCAAAAAAATAATGAAACACGTTATTTCTCTATAATATGCAAACACATACCGTCGTGCATGAAGCGATGCAAGAAATGCAAACCCATACCATACTTCTCTTTCGCCAGCAATAGAGCGCAAAGGCCAACTTTAATTGGGCGCAAAAATCATATATGTTCAAATCGCTAAAACTTCTTAGAAAGCTAATATTTTCGATTTACAATCGCACTTTTTTATATATATATTTCAAGTAAAACCCATGCACAAAAAAAAATTGACCGGTGTTATATATATATATATATATATATATATATATATATATATATATATATATATATTATACAAGACTATATTAACCAATTATTTTTCAGTTCCACTAGAAATGGACATACTGAAGGGTGAATACTACAATCGCTGGTACAGTCTGGGGCCGTACATCGTCTCGATTCTAGCCGTGGAACTGCCATTCCAGGTATGATTGAACATTAAATTTCATCGACCGTACATCTACAATACGCGAATAACAAACCTGTAGAATAATATGTATAGCAAATAATTTTTCATACCTCAAAATATAAAATTGTAGGCGCGTAATTAGCGTAGTTATTTGGCCAAAACTTGAATATGCCTTGAATGCTTGCATTTTAGTTTTTTTATGATTATTCCAAGTTATTTCCAAGATTATTTTTAACCCGCGACGCAAAAAGAGAGTGTTATAAACTTTACGTGTCTGTCCGTCTGTGTGTATGTCAGTGGCATCGTAGTTCCCAAACGAAAGGTCCTAATTGGACGCGGTTGCGATGCGACAAAGATGCGGTTTTTTTGTTTGAAAGCTGACGTGATCGAGAATATTCTTAGCTTAGATTCATCATCGTCAGCTCGCTCAGTTCTTGACAATTCGGGGGTTACTTACATTTTTTATTACTATAGTTTTTTCTTTAGGTACAATCACCTCTAAGTTAGAGTTATGTAGATTTTCTTTTACTTTATTTCTTAAACACTAACATTATTTCTTTCCACTTTCAGATGATATCATGCGTATCCTACGTGGTGTTATCCTACTGGTTGACGGACAACCCGCTAGAGCCGACGCGAGCCACGCTTTTCCTCGCCACCATCGTCGCCACGTCACTCTGCGGACAGGCCTGGGGGTACTTCATCGGATCTACTACACCCACTAAGGTACATTATAAAGTGCACATAATACAGTCAGAGGAAAACATCATTACTAATGTCGTCATAGCTAAGGACCAATTGGTCAACGCCGCAAAATCCAAGCACCTACGTAACTACGATTTTACGTAACGCGACTCAGGTTCACGTAACGCTACTGCGTTACGTAAAATCGTAGTATCGTAGTCGAGTCGAGTAGTAATCGTAGTCGAAATTACTCATATCTTACTTGTATTAGTTACACTACGAAAGAAAAAACATGACAAACGAATATCTTTATGTCATCGGCATAAAGCTCAAGTCGGAGGTAAAATAATTTTGAACGGAACGCGAACCCATAAGATTTTCCCCTACATAGACAGAGTTTATACACTCATTATTAATTATTATACATATTCATATGCAACTATTATACAGAGTTTTCATTTCAAAAAATATTTTTTCAGATTGCAGTATTCGTGGGCCCAGTGTTGGCTTGCCTGTTCTCCATATTCGGGTTCTGCCTGTCTCTGCGGGACACGCCTATAGAGTTCAAGTGGCTGCATCACATATCCTACTTCCGGGCTGGGTTCCACGTGGCCGTGCATTCGGTGTATGGCTTCAATAGAACTAGAATGCACTGCTCGAAAGGTAAATATTTAGAAGTCCTTATCATTAAGTAATTAAAGTTTCGAGTCCTTTAAGAATATCGAAGGCTGTTCACACCTCAGGAGCTGTGGCGTTTCATTACAGAGTACAAAATATACGTACAGAAAACAGCTTTGATAGAACGATCCAATTCGATCCAAATTTGAAAATTTTGACGACTCCATCCATCGATCCAAATTTGGAAATTATCGTCCGTAAACCGACTTATGGCCCGTTTCTTCTATCTACCAATAACTATTTGTTACAAACGTCAAACTTGTATCGCAAAAAACCGTCAAATTATTGAATGACGACGTTTTTAACGAATAGTTATAGATAGATAGGTTATTGAAACGGGCCGATAACAGACAACCATTTTTTTTTTTTCAGAATACTGCCACTACATCACGCCCAGCAAATTCCTGATCGAGATGGACATGGCCGACATCGACGTCGGCAGCAACATGGCGATCGTCCTCACCACGACTGTCCTGATGCATATTCTCACGTGCGTCATCCTTTGGTACCGCCTAAACAAGAGATGAAGTTTTAACGTCAGTTCTCGTTAACCAACGGTTAAGTTGATCGTTGGTTACACTGAACCCGTTTAGGCTAGAATGGACTGATGGACTCGATAACATCGATGTATGTCTTACTTACCGATTAAGTTAAATGACGGAAACACAAAAATCTGCAGACACTATATAAAAGCAAATGATGAAAAATTATACATTTTGAAAAGGGTACTATGGAATAGCACTTATCAAAGATAAGGTTTATAAAATGACTTGTCAATAGCTGGTAATTTTTGCATTAGTCTAAATGAATTTAAAAGGTGCTGTGTGCTTAGGTAGTGGTGTTGTAGGCGTTGATTGAGTATTATATGGTATAAGGATTTATTGATATCATAGTATAAGTTTACTAAGATAGAGTTAGGTGATGATACCTCCGAGCGTCTTTAATAATCCGAAAACAGATTTTTTTTATGGACCTACAAAGAGCCTTCAAAATATTGTTCAATAGAACTTTAACGTCGTAGAATTTTATCGTATCATTTATGCACTTTCTGCTTTTTTAATTTGCTTTTCTGTTGTTTCAATTATTTTTTTACCCAATTTGTAGAACAGTGAAAGTTATTTTTTGCTCCCAAAACCCTCCCAAAACTCTCAAGCGCTCGCGGGAGACACAACTGTCGCTGCAACATTTTGTTTCCCGTGTACATAGATTACATCTGCAAATCGGCTTCGTATTTTAATTATTATCAATAGGATTTTGCTATAAAGGAATCCTTTATAGAACGTATATATGGCTTAGGTACTTTAAGTATAAATTCACTGTTTTTCCGCCCAGTGCTATATTTAAGTAAAGGAAAAAGTTATTTTTATAAATAAAAACTCTACAACACTTGTAAATCCATGACCATCAAAGCTTAGAATTAAGGTAGGTATTCAAAATAGTCGACATTAAAAAAAATTAAAAGTTGTCAAACAATCACAAGTTAAAACCGGTCATGATTATTTTGATACAATTATTTTTATATTAAATTAAGTTATTTTTGTTATATTAGAAACTTACTAGAATTTGTGTGAACAACTTATTTATAATAGATATTATGTCTAGGTACAGTCATGAGCATATTTTGTTACTGATCGTAGCTGTACCTATATTCTGATTTTAATATCAATCAGTACAATTACTGAAAAATCACTCTCTAATAACTGACAAAGATGGAAAGAGAAGTAAAGTGAAAAAGGTCGACTTACAAAATGAAATTATAAATCAGAGTACATAATATATCTTATATTATAAGTATTATATTAATTTAATGTGGAAGTAAGTTACCTTTTCCATTTCACATATATAATAACATAATTCTATATGTTATTTTAGGGTTTGATTGTAGATTAAGGTTCACCTTATCTGTATTAATTAATGTCTCTGTAGGTAAATTAAATAATATTAAAATATTGACAGGTCAAATCTTATTTTGAACAGTATTTGTCTGCAGGTAACTAGAATAAATATATTATATCTACTGAAAAGTTCAATTTTTAAGCGTCACAAATTACATTCATTATCCCTTATTGATTATTCTTTAGATGATGCTTCCTTTTAAATTTAATTCTGTCAACAAAAGCCCAGGTTGTTAGCAACCTTTTGTTTTTTTCTAAAAACTATAACTTAATCTCATTTATAACTGCGACCGTCAGTTTCATTAATGACCTTTATGTTACTTACATCCACATAAATAAGGTATTTATACCTACATTTTATATGTTCATTGTTCGGTAACCTGTGGTCTGTGAACTGACTATGGAGTATAGACTATAGACTGTTAATATGCTCCTGAAAATTCAGCATGTCCATTTTCCCTTCCTTTATATTAATTTACATTAACTTTTCATTTATAACCAAAAAATACCAGAAGCTTAATTCTCGTATTTAGACTTTCATTTTACATTGATTGTATTATAAGTGAAGCGACTTGTTATCACAAACTGATTTTGTGACGTTTGGGCCAATCAGCCAATCTCTGCTTTAACGTTTACGAGAAATACCGGTTTGACAGTTTTAGCGTGCCGGCACTTGATTGTTATCGTATTATTGCAGGTTTTATTTAGCAGAATTTACCCTCGGGATAAATTGGATAAATCCATAAGTTACTTTTATTTAAAAAAATACGCAATAGAAAATGCATTTATAATCCATAAGAAAATTTCATTCAATTGCAAGTCATAGTATTTATTCTAAGTAAGTTCTTCATCATATAAATAGAAGCTTAACATGTAGACAAAACAATGTAAATTTTAATATTGATTGTGAAACGTAAGATTTAAAATGACAATGGTTGCTGGAAGTACCAATTGAAAACGACGGGATTGTAAGAAAATTGAATAAACCACGTTAAAATCCTTCAAATGGTATTTTAATTAAAATCCGTAATATGTGTCAAACTTATTTCGCTACTTTAATCCAAAATCAGAGGCAGATTAGACTGATAAAAATAGTCGTAGGATTAAAGTGGGTTCAAACATCAACACTGCCTACCCATATAGGATGGTGGTCTCTGCCTGCGGGTCTGCTGCCAGGTCTCTGTGTTTAGATGAAATTAATTTCTACAGAAATTACGAGTATCAACAATAATGCTGAAAATTTCAAGAAATGGACGCAGTCATTCGAGATATTCCTACTGGCGTCGGGGATGGAGAAAACGGAAGACAAAAGAAAAATTGCAATCATGCTGCATTCCATGGGAGATAAGGGCCTAAATATCTACAATTCCTTCAATTTGGACCTAAGCACTGCTACATGGTCATAAAATGATAACTATATCTAAAGAATTTAGTTTCATTAATATACTCAGATATATTGAGGCATTACTACTTGGTAAATGAAAAAAAAATATATATATTTTATGTGTAGTTCAGTAATTAGATACATCTAAAATGTACAAAAAAGTTTGATTTTTTTTAGCTAAATTATTAAACATAACGTACATCATTAGATTACTTACATGATTTATTATGGTAAGTATGAACTTAAACGCACAAATATCGGAGAGGTATAAAAATATGTTCCTGTGGCCGTGTACTTTATACACTTCAACCTAGGCGTGACGTCACAGCTAGGTACGACTTTAGTATGAAGCGTTTTCACGAGACTTGCGAAATTTTGTATACAAATGTCATCGATGTGCCTTTGAAAATATTTACTTTTGATATAGTATTTCTTCTGAGAAGTTAATAAATAACATAAATTATAACCATAATGAATAAGTTCATTTTTAAAAATTAAATCACAATTCTAAACCCTAAAATAATCAAATAAAATATTTTTTATAATAAGACTAAAATCCAAATCAAAATCAAAAAACAGTATTTATATAGTAGTATTACAGAGATTAGCCGGAACAAACACACAGACAGACAGACGGACAGCAAAATGATGTTAACAATTTATATTTTATTGTACTTACAATACAAATCGGTACTTACCGATCATACTTTTAATAACATACTGCATTAAGTGAAAATAAAAGCTGTTAATTTGAAATTACAAACAGACCCTTCAATTTTGTTTATCTGTATAGATATAATATATTATTAATTAACTGCCAAATTCACAGTATGCTCATGTGCAGTCGCAAACTATTTTTGTTCGCACGATCAATAATTATAACCCTTTTTACATATAACTACATTATTTATATTGATTGATTTCAGAATCTACCGATTTTCCAACATCATAAACATTCATATGATTACATCCCTATTTGAGTAGCAACATTCTAGAATGAAACAATCACACGAATTTGAATTAAGTACTAAGTAGTCAAAGATGGCCGAAAGCACGTCGAAGGAATGCCGATAATAGGTCGTTATTACAGTGTGATTTCGAGTGACAAAAAGTGTCGTGCCAGTCTTAATTTTTTCCGTCTAGCCCCCTTTCGCAACGCGCGATAAGGAACTTCGTTCCAATAAGTATTGATCTTTTAAGAATTAAAATTATAAGTTTATAATGCATTTGCAATATAAATAAAATCTAGTTTATATAAGAAATTTAATTCAGACATTTCTTCAAAATTTATTTACAAATACATATATACCTATAATTTATGAATAACATATTTTTTAATTTATAAGATAAAACTTAATTCACAATTCAAAATCTTTTAAATATTAATTATATGAGAAATAAATGCATGCTAATTTATTGCGTTTCTACAGTAATAGTCGCCACATTGGCGTAGGCCTCCCCCAACTCTTTCTAGTTCTTTTTATCCCTGGATTAAGTCATCCAGTCTGTCCTATTCTTTGTATAAATAAGGCTACCGATCTTTTCCTTTGACGTCTTCGTGATCTTGTTTATTTCTGAGGATCCATTCTGTGATTTTCTTGGTCCATCTGTCGTTCTCCATCCTACATAATATATGGCCTGCCCAATACCATTTTAGGGATGTCAGTCTTTTCACAATATCTGTGGTCTTTGTTTTTTTCATTATAGTCTGGTTGTTTATTTTATCATCATGCGCACAATAGAAACGCCACAGAATCGACAAAATGACAGATTGAAGAAACATTAATACCATTGGGAGCAAAATTAGTCTTATTGTAAGGCAGCAAGGTCGATGCATCTTCGTTATGAGAAAGAACATTTCTTTTCTTGCCGAGCATGAGCCTCTTTTGACATCTAAAGTAGAAACGTCTTCTTATTTCAATATCAAATAGTCTTACAATAATGTCAACTACTCCACATCATGGCGCTCCTAGACAAATAGTTCCTTTACGTTCAGTCATTTACTTGAATATATTTTGTTCGTTTTTGACAGAAGATTTTCCCGGCAGCCATTTTAAAATGTGGTTGTTTAGAAATGTTGACTTCTATTGACGACCTTGTTACCATGGACTAAGAACTATTTTACAACGAACTATTTTGGGTAGAATATTTCTTTTTAAAAATTTCTTTGGACTGCCCGCGCTATGCTAAGCCAGCAGATAGTAGTAACCCCAACATAGGTACTCCTTTCCATTTTTGTTTAACATACGGCTAACTTTTTTCTTCACTTTTTCTCAGCGACCAGGTTTGACAACCATATGTCAAACATGAAAGTATTGCTAAATTGAAGAGTTTTTCGATTTATCGATTTATTTTTCATAATTTCCTTTAGGCCCAGTATCTTTTCCATGAAATTTCAAAAAAAAAATCTTCTGTTTGTCTCCTTCTCGGTGTGGTTTTATGTGGTAAATGTATTCTTGTACGAATTCCACTACCTGATCATCAATTATTACTGAATCTTTTTCTTTACTGTTTGTGTGGTTTATAATTGTTGTCCTTTTTATTTTGGTTTGGTGATATTGAAAAAACAAGCCTACTTTCTTACTCTCTTTTGTCAAGTCATTTTGCATAGTTTTCAAATCTGTAAAGTTTTTCTGCAAATATGTCATCTGCAAAACAGAGATGGCTTAGAAATTTACCGTTTACCCTTAATCCGTTCTCTTCCCAGTTAAGCTTTCAAAAGATGTTTTCCAGGACTGCGTTAAATATCTTTGGTCTTAATGGGTCGGGTGACCCATGAGCCTCCTTGACCCTCTTTTTATGGGAAATTTGACTCCATCCCGTTCCATTCTTATCTTTGCGCAGCCTTTTCTGTGTATTTTCTGTAATACAGTTGTGTATAACTCATCGACTCCCTGTTTTTTTTAACGATTCCTATATTTAGCTGTGTTTTAAGGACGTGTCAAAGGCTATTTGTTATCTACAAAACACATAACAACGGTTTGGTTGTATTCCTAAGCTTTTTCTATTATTTGAGTAACCACCTGTATATATGATATATGGTGGAGTAGTTTTTTCTGAAAGCCACTTTTCATCTAGAGTTTTTGTTATTCGGTTGAGAATTAGTTTAGAAAATAGCTTATAGATATTTGAAATTAAGTTGATTGATATTGTCAAACGGTGTAGATAGCAGTGGCGAAGATTCTAAAGAACTCTATTCTTATCGGTTTCCCTTTCAGATTACCTCATGAAGACCTCCAGCCGAACCTAATATATGGAAAACAATAATATCTTAAGCAAGTCAGGTCGGACAAGCGATAGCGTGATGTAGACCGACTCAAGCTACATCTATGCGCTGCACGTTGCAACTTTAAAACCAAAAAACCCGGATATATTCGTAGTTATGGTGGGAGATCATAGAACCTTATCTCGTTAGAAATAAGTTGAAATTCAAACTTTTTTTAAAAGCCGGCTGGCCAACTAAAGAACAATTAATATTGTTCTTAATATGATTTGTCCGATGAATGTTTGAAGTAATTAAGGGCTATTTTTCTGTGACATTAACTCGCTTTTTGTAGCTTTCACGAATGTTATTGTTCAACTATTATTTTTGAAATTATATTGAGCAGTAAGAAGTGATAAATATAATTCGTCTAAAAGTTTAAACTAAGACGTGTTTATGTACGAATATTGAATGTAAGACTACTTAGTACTTGTGTTGTGTTTATTGTTGGTGATAAATCGTTTGAATAAATTGACTATTAACTTTTACGGTAAGCAGAAAGTTGGATACGTACCTACTATCAATTTTAATTTGTAGTTATCATAATAATAGACGATTATAATTTTATATATTATTATTTAATAGGCGGTAGTACCGTGGAAGTATTTTAATATTATGATTATCTTACAATAGTTAATTAATACACAGAAAAACGTTTTATTGTTATGTACCTATTTTGTATTTTGAAATATACCTAATTGTAGGTATAAGAATACCGTATATACAACTATATAAATAGGAACCGTAGGTATAACTATAAGAATAGTTACCTAAGTATTTACAATTTCTTTCAGACACGACACAACTCTACACGTTTGTAACTGTAACCTTGACCATCATACATAATATGGCGCTAAATTTCCTTTCAAAAGAACTTGCACAACTCACGCCTAGCGACTAGGGCTTCCCTCTGAAGTAAAACCACCCACTGATAGATAGGACTGGTTGCAGGGGTACGGAAAGAGATTTTATGAGTTCATATTTGGCTATCCTCAAGAGGTGCTTTGTTGTTTTTCAGTGACTCTATTCTATACCTGATCTCTGATTTCAACACCCCGGGCGGATTAGTTGGTGTGTGTTGGTACTGTCTTGTTAGGTGATTTGATTGTGACAGATCATTGAAGAAGTCCGATGCTGCTTTTAACATATTTGGTCTTCTTGCTATTTCACTCCCAGTTTTGTTTTTTAAGTTAGGTTGATTTGTTTTTGAGGTCTTTATAAACTTTTTTAATTGATCCTGTTTTTTGTATATAGGTTTCAAATATATGCTGTCTATGTAATCTTTCGTCTCTCCGTAAGTTTCTGTTTATAGTTTTGCTAACTTGTGTTATTTTAGTGCGTACCTGCTTTGTTATTTTTAGACAGTATAGTTCTTTACGTTCCTTTAACAAATCTAGAGTTTTTTGGCTGATTTTGATTTTAGCAACTTTTTAAGGCGTTATACTTGATTTGATAATATAATATAGTCTATTTCATTATGATAAATATTGTTTGGTGACCGCCATGTCCATTTTTTGTGCGGTTTCATGTAGTACATGCTATTTATTATTTTTAAATTATTCTCTAGAACTTAGTCTAGCAAACGTTGCCCTCTATCATTTCTTTTCCATGTGAGTGATTTCCTACAACTTCTTTTTCACCCTGCTGTCTTTTGCCTATTTTTTGCTTTGAAATCACCCATCAATATAATATTACATTTATTTACAAAAGCTATTGCTTCCTCTACACTCTACAGTTAAGTCAAATGAATCTATGTCTTCATCACTGCAGCTTTCCGTAGATACATATACTTGAATTATGACCCACTTGCATCCCTTATCCAATTCAAACTCGAGAGCAACTACCCGCTTTGAGAACGATTTCAAGCTTAGGATCTTGTTTCAGGGATTTTTTTATTAAGAAGCCAACTCCGTTTCTGCCTTTGTCCATGAGTGTTATGAGATAAATTTGCCGTATTCTTCTATTACTTCGTTCTTTCGCCGTACTTCACATAGACCGATTATGTCCCATTTATTCTCATTTAGGCTTGTAATTAGCTCTGTAATTCCGTTACCTTGAAGTAGAGTTCTGACGTTTAAGCTTGATAAATGTAAATTGCTTCTACCTTTTTCATTTTTATTTGTGATCGCATTTGTGGGGTGATGTGTGTGCGTGCATCTATCATCACAATTATATTACAGTTCATAGATAAAAATAAAAACATGATCTGAACAGAGTACCCTACATAGGTATACGTAGCAGAAGTAAAACTTACTCTCATCTACCTAAAGCACAACACTTCAAAAATAAAATTAAAATTAAAATTTGTAAACCTAGCGACATTTGTGTCTTGAGTCGTACTTTAGAAAATTGATATGTAAAAAGAAGAAGTATACGTTGGTTCCGACAGATGGCGTTATATCGATGGATTTACCTTGAAATTTCACTCTCAACGCGACTAAAGTAGTGTAACTTTAAAATAATAAAGACAAAATAAGTCCATACATTCAAATTAATAGGTGCGTAACTGTTTAGGACTTGATGATAATATAACGGACCCAATATTGTTTATGTTTCATGTCGTTTATGCAGAAGAAGATACCTAAGATAAGAGAGATATAAGATATAACAGTCTAAAATTATATTAAATCTGCCATCCTGAAATGAATGACAGGATGTCCCGTAAATCGACGTCAAGCCGTAAACCCGTGATAGGCCAAGTTACAATAGTTATCAGAAAAATTTTAAAAAAATCCAAGTAATGTGTCTCAAAAAATACAAAGCTTTTACAAAAAATCGAAAAATCGACATCTTGTGGTGGTTTTTTAGTTCCCGGCACTACAAATTTCTACTTTTTTTGTATTATTTTTTTATGTGATCCTGAATAATGCTTTAGTAAACTGGTGCCTACTTGAAAGGAAACTCTCTGACTTGAAAGGAAATGAGGCTTTTTGCCCAAAACAATGATTCGAATTTAATAGTTTGCTCGACTTTAACTGACTGTACTGGAAAAAAAATGTACTACGCTTGTTTGGTAGGTAATTTAAAAAGTTGGCGCAGTTAATAACGATTCCAAAAATGGTATGACACTTGCTAGATTGTTTCTTAAATTTTGGACAATATTGGGTTTTGTAAAGGAAGTCAGTTTTCGACAATTTTTTCTTACTTACTTAAAAGGATTCAAGTGTACCCAGAACTTTCTTCTAAGTGATATTCTGATTTGGATGAGACGGAGAGAATCATTCAATGAGTGTAAGAGAGACAAAATTCAAGAAGTAAAAGAATATCACGGGCCACGGGGGCCATAGTGTCTCATTACTTTTAACTTTAGGAATGGTGTTTTTAGGAAGCTTTTAATTGAAACAAAAATATAAATAAAATATTTTATTACATTATAACAAATGTTGAAACTGCCTCCCACCAGCATAAATGCAAGCTCGACATCTTTTTAAAAAAGACCGCTTTATCAGACGGACAAATCTGCCGTTATTGACTAATTCAGCTGCTTGCGATAATTGTCGTCGTAGTTCAACTACATTTTCAATTGGCTTTGTATACACTTTTTCTTTCACAGCTCCCCAGTAAAAAAAATCTAGCGGATTTAAATCAGTTGAACGGGCTGGCCATGAAATGGTACCAGACCGCCCTATCCACCTTTCTGGATATTCATTATCTAAATAATCTCGCACTGAACGGGCATAGTGCGCCGGGCAGCCGTCTTGCTGGAACCACATGTCTCTGTAAATGTGCAGAGGTACGTCTTCCAAAAAATTTGGTAAATTGATTTCTTAAAAAGTCTAAATAAATGTCGCCATTCAAGGTCTCTGGCAGTTCAAAAAGTCCGATGATTCTCCCGTTTAGAATCCCGGTCCACATGTTTACTCCGTCGTCGGATTTAAATCTTAGGCACCAGTTTACTAAAGCATTATTCAGGATTACATACAAAAAAAAATTACAAAAAAAGTCGAAATATGTAGTGCCGGGAACTAAAAAACCACCACAAGATGTCGATTTTTCGTTTTTTTTTAAACTTTGTATTTTTTGAGACACATTACTTGGATTTTTTTTTAATTTTTTGATAACTATTGTAACTTGGCCTATCACGGGTTTACGGCTTGACGTCGATTTACGGGATAGCCTGTATATAGAATGTAGGTCATCATAGCAGTATAACATTTTGTTTTACTTTAAATATAATGCGGGATTAATAACATGGGTGAATTTTCACCCAGCGCGCGGCGATAAGCTTGATAAATCGCCTTGTCATTTTTGTTGGCAAAATTGCGTTGCGACTTTTATAATTGCTCATTGGTAGCGGTCTAGACGAATTGTCATTTACATGGGCGATTTTCGCCATGTGGGGAATTTACCCATGCAAATCCTGCATAACGTTTTAGTAACACATGAAAAAATTTAACTAAAATCGATGAAAATCCTATCCGTATGTCATGGTCATATAATATTACACATAGTTTTCGTGTTAAGAATTGTACAGAAATTGTTGCAAAACCCTCGGATAAGTAAAAAAATTAAAATCACATTGATACACGCCACAATCCCGAGTCGAACGTCTGGCATAGAATATAATATTATACTTACACTCGTTAGCAAAAAAAGCATCTAAGCAAATTACTAATAGTCATGGTTCTCTCATTTAATATTATTATTTTAAGTAATTTTATTTATTGAATTTTGAAAATGAATTAATAAGGAGTAGTTTGAGCCTATTTTATTATAACGATAATGTGGCAGGACCACTAAAATTGGTAATTTTTAAACCTGCCCGGATGTTTTGCTAAAGAGAGTATAATTTATAATATTACATAATATAATATTATGTACCCTCTACAACACAACTAAAGCATTTATCACGGGTCGCAATCATTCTGTTAATAACAAGCAGGTATATAATGAGTTAATGTAGGACTTCATCAAAATGATGATAATTAGTTCATTGTAAATAGTTTCTTCAGTGGCACAAAAATAATATTATGAAAATATAATAATATATAGTGTTAACTTTCTCCATAATAAGTTGGATGGTGTAGAATAAAACACATAAGTGAACAGCCGGATATTTATAAATTTATAAATATATTATTTTATACATATTATTCCTCACAATACACTTTTAACCACACGTTTTCAATTTGCAGCCGCGATATTGAATGGCTCCTCAGAGAAGGACCCTGTTCTCCCTCTTGTTTTCCCCATTACTTCTCCTTGACAAAATGGCGGGTGTTTCCGATTGGTTAAAAAAAATATTCGATCAATAGGAGAACAGTTTCCTGTCTAGGAGATTAAAATGTTAAAGTAAATTTATTTAAATACAATAAATATCTAATAAAATATTATAAATCATTAACACAGATAAGATTAATAGCACACATTTTACTATAACGTTTAAAAATAATTTAAATAATTACCGGAAACGACAACATAATTTAATTTTATAATAACTACTCTTAATATTTAGAAGTGATTTACCCAATAGTATTACAATAGGAAGATAATCAGAATAAAATTTAATTGCGAGCTAGTAATGAGATAGAACTGGCCTGAACGACAGAGAGACGCTACCGGAAGTTGGAGCCCAACTCGCTCGCGCCACGTGCTGACTACACTCCCGGACCCAGCTAAATGCGCGCGTGGTTAAAGCCCCTCCGAATCCCACAGACACCAAGAGGCTAAACCAGATCTTTTGGCCTTCTGCCCACGTCCCCTTTTTTAAAATATATTTATCACGTTGGTAATTCCTAATTTAACCCGTAACAACAGAGCAAGGCTGCTTTCACCTGGCGGTGTAGCCGCTCCACCATTCCATTGCACTGTGGATGGTATGCTGTGGTGGGGCGATGTTCCGCGCCTATGATTTCGGCCAGGCGTTTGAAAAGTTGTGATTGGAACTGCTGACCTCGGTCCGTCGTGATGATGGCGGGGCATCCGAATCGTGACACGCACCCGGAGAGAAAAGCTCATGTACAGGTCTCAGCTGTGATGTCTGCTGTTGGGTATACCTCGGGCCAGCATGTGTAGCGGTCCCATCAAAAGCACACAGTCAAACAGTACCTGTAACTATCAGAATAAGGTAATGGTCCTATTAAATCATGTGGACTTGGGAAAAACGTTGGGAAGGTATAGGGAAAGAGGACAAAGGAGAAGATGTGTGGCGGGTAACTTTGGATATCTGGCAATCTGTGCAGTTTTTTGCCCATCGTCGGCAGTCTTTTTGCATTCCGGGCCATACAAATCTCTCGCCAACCACTTTTGCAGATGCTGACGATCCAGGGTGGCAGAGCTTATGAATTTTCGTAATAATTTGTTTGCGCAGTTTCGGTGTTATGTATGGCCTATTTCTCTCCGTAGACGTGTCATAGTATACATCATTGTGTTTTTGCAATGTTAGAGATGTAGAATTTTTGAGTAGATTTTGCAATCCAGGATCTTGTTCTTAATCTTTTGCAAGATCTCTGTAGTTGAAAGCTTCAGTAATGTCTTCTATCCTCGATAACGCATCTGCTATTATATTGTCGCTTCCGGGTATATGTTTAAGGTCTGTTATTTGGTCTGTATATATTTATGGTCTGTTCCGGGTATATGTTATTCCGGATATAAAATCCAGGTATCTAAATTGTCGTGGTGAACATTTGTTTCTTTTGTGGAAAATGCGAAAGTAAGTGGTTTGTGGTCTGTATATATATTATAGTAAATTGTCTTGCTTCTAACATATACGGAAAATGTTTGCTTGCGTCATATATCGCAAGTAATTCTCTATCGTAAGGGCTGTACTTTTTTTGGCTAGGATACGAATTTCGGGAGAAAAACGACAATGGTTTCCACATGTTTCCTACTTTTTGTTGCAGGACAGCTCCAATGGCCTGATCTGAAGCGTCCGTGAAGAGTGCCAATTCTGCATGTATGTCCGGGTGAGTAAGTAGCGTAGCTTCTGCGAGGCTTTGTTTGCGTAACTCAAAGGCTTCCAACATTTCCTTCGCCATTTTTATAGGGGCTGCACCTTTAATATTACCCATTAAAGAATCATTCAATAGACTTTCAAGTTTTGCGGCTTGTGGGATGAATCTTCGATAGTAATTTATCATTCCTAGGGATCTTCTGAGTTGTTTAGCTGTAGTTGGCGGTTGTAAGTTTTTGACGACTTCTACTTTTTTATCCAAAGGCTTTGTTCCATGAGTTGTTACATGATATCCTAGGAATGATATCTCTGGTACACCAAAAATTCATTTTGATATATTATTTAAAATTTCATATTTCGAAAGTAGCTCAAAAAGTTCTTCCAAGTGTTTGCGCGCGTGCGCGAGTATATCAATATGTCATCCAAGTAAGAGTATACATTTCTCATTCCTTGAAGTACTTCGTCTATGAATCTGAAAGGTCTGAGCTGCGTTTCTCAAGTCAAAAGTCATATAAGGAAATTCGTATAAGCCGAAAGGTGTAGTTATGGGGGTTTTTGGTATTTGGTAAGCTTTAAAAAGATAAATTTTTGAAAATATTATAGTGCCAGCGAGTTCATACGTAAAATCATTAATATGACGGACGGGGTAGCGGTCTGGTATCGTTCTTGCGTGTAAGGAACGGTAATCACCGCACGGTCGCCACCCATCATCTTTTTTCTTTGCCAGATGTAGTGGCGATGACCATGCGGTCTCCGTTCTAAGCGCAGTACCGTTTTGCAGCATTTCATCATACTCCTTTTTTGCAATCGCAAGGCGGTCTGGAGCCAATCGACAAGGGCGGGCGCTTTCCGGTGGACCGGGTGTGGTGCGTATGTGATGCTTCATTTCTTAGCTAAAAACACTTATGTAATCAATTGTTGCTGGTTGACATGATAAGTCATCATGATCTAGCAAAATCATTAAATTACCGTAAAAAGTACTTACTACATTTTGATACTTGGAACGTTCTGAGGCTCTTTATCATTATCTTTATATTGATATGAAAATAATAATTAATCATAGTAACCATGACTGGTGAGCCTCATTTTACAAAATGATTTTTTCAGCTGTCTTTGGGTCATAGGCAAATGATGAATATGTCTATATCATAACTATTGGAGTAATCAATATTCAGTTGAAAATATTTTAATCTTATGGAATATTAATTTTTAGCGTGTTACATAATAATGTTTATCGTAAAAGTACAAATAATTGACGTACTAAATTAAAAGACGTCACATGCATGTAGCATACACAAAATACTCTGCGAGTGTGGAGTCCACCGCAACCGCGCGACCGCTGCCGTAAGGGCTCCCATATACGGTTCGGTTTATCTTCAGTTCGGCCTGAATTTATGCAAAATCGTATTGTCTGTGTACAATTTCGAGATCGCATCAGTTGGCCGGATGAACTGAAGTGATTCGTTCCAGTGTTGCCAACTCTGTTTTTGTGAAACTACTAATCTCGCGTCGATTTCTACTAAAAGAGTAAGGAAAACTATAAAAAAGCAACTAAACGTAGGAATCCCAAAAAATCTAAAAAACACTGCATTGTAGGTTTTGTTTTATTTAAATTTTATTAGTTATTGAATGTTATTATAAATTTTACTGTTAAATAATTAAAATATACTAGGAAATATTACGTATATAGTAATTAAATGTGTAGTTTTAAGCAAATAACGGACGAATGCTACAACTTATTATTATGATAAGGTGTCTATATTTTTTTGTGCCTAATCTCGGCCATTTTGCATACGATTACTGTCTGGCTATTTCTTACTAAAACACTAATTACAACTCTAGTAAGAAAGGAAGAAAATTTAGTATTAAAACTTTGTAAAACAACTAAGTAGACAACATTAATTCTAAACTAAACAGATGAACTGAACGGACCATGTGTCTCATCGCTTCAGTTCTGGCCAGAGCCGCGGCCGTGCAGGCGTATATTGTGTACAAGCGTAGTGAGTTTTCGAGGTGTAATAACTAATTCGAAATAAAATTCGAGTGTAATAAAACACAATTAATAAACACGACCGTAACTTGCGGCAAACCAGAACGAACTGATGGGACTTTTCCGATGGGACTATATCCTCGAATCCGTTCAGGCCTAACTGACGTCAGTTCTAACTGAAACGATCGACCTCTCGTCTGTGGTGGCCTTAAATGAGCAATTTTTATTTGATGCGACTACTTTAGAAGTGATACGTCAATGTTACGAATATTTAATTCAATTATTTCAGTGGTTTCGACGAGTTCGAGTTCTTGATTGTTCTCATATCAACACATTGCGACAAGTGAGTACCTATGTATTTTAATTTTTAATCGATTAACATATTAGGTATATTAAGTAGGTACAATGAACTCACTATTTCTAGAATTAGAAACTCAAATAGTTTCTACACGGTACTTTTTGCAGTGAAAATTATTTAGCGATTAAACGAAGTCACCTGAAGTGAAGTTCTATCATAATTATACGAGGGCTTTGTCCGATGAGAGGAGGAGGCATTAGGTTTACATGTAGTAGACACACGGTGTCGCCATCTGCACTGTATTTGAGATTTAGAGAGACATTTTTTTATATTGAGGGTAGGTAGATGTTCGTCATACTTAAACGACCATCCTGCATTTCTCATTTAGTTCAGAGCAGTATGTTGATATTTGATTCTCCCTGGGAAAGGAAAACTTTAGTCGGGATGGGTGGGATGCTAATCTTTTCGGACAAAGCCCTCGTATATTTATGATAGAACTTCACTTCAGGTTAGTTCAATTAATCACTAATTATACTCATGCTTTGTCCTCGATATTAGCATTAGGTTTACATGTAGATGTTGAGAGAGGAAAATATCAACTACAATCAAATTAACATGTTTTATGAAAATGAAAATGAAAATGAAAATGAAATGAAAATATACTTTATTGTGCACAATCAACAGTTACACACACACATATACAATATAAACTATACACAGAATAAGACGAAAGTACACAAAGGCGGCCTTATTACTAAACAGCAATTTCTTCCAGACAACCTTTGAAAGAAAGGATTAAATTGCTGGAGAAGGTTACTGTGCTAAAAGTATATCTAAAAAATTATAAATATAGAGTATACATTAAAATAAAATACGTAAATAAAAAAATTAAAAAAAATAATACTACATACATTCATAATATTATAAGAACTAATTAATATTTAAAAAATATTATATATACAATGTTAAACAATAAATATAAACAATAATTACATATCATGGAAAATAGGTAACACACGTAACTACTTTCGACACATACTAAGGTAGTAGTCCTTAAGGGCAGATTTAAAAGTATTTAATGTTTTACATTGTCTAATTCGAGTAGGGAGAGAGTTCCATAGCAGGACAGATTGTACGGAGTAGGAGGAGTGGAAATACTTGGTGTGGTGGATAGGAATATCGAGAAGGAGATTTGTGGATGATCGTAGCTCTTGCCTGTCGGAGAGACGGAAACTAAAAGTTTCTTTTAGGTATTGAGGGCTGTTGGGATCGAATAAAATGGAATAAAGGAGCGAAAGCACACGAGCATTGCGGCGAAAGCGAATTGGTAACCACTTGAGCTTGTGACGGTACTCGGATATGTGTTCAAATTTGCGCAAGCCAAAGATGAACCTGATAGACAGATTTTGAAGGCGCTCAAGTTTGTTAAGTTGGTCTTCGGTCAAGTTAATGAAGCAAACATCCGCGTAGTCTAGAAGGGAGAGAAATATTGATTCGGCTAAGGCCACCTTAGTAGGCACTGGAAGAACATACCGAAGTCGTTTCAAGGAGTGCCACGTTGAATACACCTTCCTGCTAATCTCTTTCAACTACTGTGTCCAAGATAGATGCTCATCAAAATAAATGCCAAGATTCATAACCACTTTACTATATGGTATCGGCGTACCGTTGATGAGTACCGGAGGCAACATATCCCAGTCAATTCTGGAGACCAGCCCCGGACTGCCAAGTATTATCAACTGAGACTTAACGGGGTTAATGAGAAGTCCATGCTCCTTACTCCAGTTACATATGACCGATAAATCCTTGCTTACAACACTTACCGCCGCAGGCAATGAATCCAGAGTTGACTGAGTGTAAATTTGTAGATCGTCTGCATATAAATGAAAATGAGATGAAATGTATGAAGTGATGAAGTTAATGAAAAGGGCAAAGAGTAGAGTAATGGAGATAAAACGCCACCTTGAGGAACGCCGGCAGTAGTATTGGCCCAGTCGGAAAAAGACTCAGAAATTTTAACTCTCTGCCGTCGACCCACAAGGTAGCTTCGAATAAAACAAATCACTGAAGGTGAGAGGTTAAAATACCCTAACAGGCTGATAAGAATGTCGTGGTCAATAGAATTGAAAGCGTTACTAAAATCAAGTAAAGTTAGGATTGTGAGCTTCTTATTATCCATGCCGGACCGAATATCATCTGCTTTGACCAAGGCTGTGGTAGTACTATGACCCGTCCGGAAGCCTGATTGATATGTACTGAGGAGATTGTTATGCATGATAAATCTTGTAAGTTGGTGATGTATAAGTCGCTCAAGAACTTTACACGAGAAAGGAAGAATAGATATTGGACGGAAATCAGAAATTACCTTAGGGCGGTAGGATTTTGGTAATGGAATTATGTGGGCGGATTTCCAGGTATAAGGAAAGGTACGAGTTGATAAGCAAAAATTAAAAATGTGTAAAAGAATGGGAGCAATTATTTCTAGGATTGGAATAATCATTTTGCGACTGATGCCATCATCACCAACGGAATCGATGACATGTCTTTTGACCTCTCCTTCAGTAAATGGAACGAAAGTGAACGATTCGGAGTTTGAAGTTTACAGAAGAGATATTTTATTTAAAGTTTGAGATTTTATAGCCGGGTCTAAGTTAGTAGAAGAAATAAAATGTTTATTCAACACATTAATGTCGATTTTGCAGTGGTCATTTTGATTTAAATTTTTACCAATACCAAGCGATTTAGGAATTTCCAGGTTTTCGCTGGATCACCATTATCGATCGATGCATGGATATATCGCAGTTGAGCATCTCGACACATAGTATTGCACCGGTTACGTAATTTAATGTATTTGTCGCGATGTTCATTGTATTTAGCTTTGGCTTTTGTGTTACTTCTTTTGTATTTAGCTTTGGCTGTATGTTTGGCATTAATAATTGATTTAATATCATCTGACAGCCATGGAGCAGGCAGATGCTTAATTCTAATGGGCTTAATCGGGGCATGCTTGTCGTACAAAGAATTAAGTAGAGCATTAAAAATATCAACCTTCTATCCATCTCTATCCAGTCAGTGCTGAGCGCGTCTTCCCTCAAGGTGTTCACATCCATGGAAGAAAAGTTACGTTGCAGAAGTGTTTTGCGGTTTGGTTTAGATGTGCGAACATTATAAGCAACATAAATCAGGTCGTGGTAGGAAAAAATTTCCGCGGGACTCTGACCATGAGTAGTTACAGAGCTTGGCAAAGATACAATGATGAGATCAAGCTAGGAAGGACAGCAACCTGGAGAGCAGTGTGTAGCATTAAGTAGCAATAAGCTCATATCACCGGAATCTAAAATAGACATAAGGTTTTTAGATCTTCTATCGTCCTTCAGCATACATGTATTAAAGTCACCCATTATAATTGAATTAATGTAATCAGGTTTGTACGACTCCAGTATAGTCTCAAAAGATGGAAAGCAATTATGATGCATCGATGGACAATAGAATACACCAAGAAGTATTTTACTGCAGTAAGACACTTCGATCGCAATGAGTAAATACTCCAGTGAGTCTGATGGCGTGGGCTGTGTTGATGAACTAATGACAGTAAAAGGAATATCAGAACGTAAATAGATTGCAACACCACCACCACTTTTCCCAATTCGGTCATTACGAATCAGTTTAAAGCCTGGTAGGCTGTAACAAGTTGACGGAAGGCAAGGCTTAAGCCACGTCTCCGACACAAATATCGCATCAACATTAACTTGATCGAAGGAAGTCAGCATATCAGGATAATGGGCCGGAATGCTCTGCGCGTTTATATGAACTGCCTTAAAACATTTTTTAACTGTGAAAAAGTTATTCATAATAGTATCTCTTAGCGGAGAGTATGAAGCAGTCATAAAACTCTCATCGCTACATACTGAAGAAGCAGAGAAAAAGTCACCAGAAGAAGTATCGAAACTGTTATTCATGATGTAATGTATATATAAAAATACAAATATATAATATACTCAAATAAGATACCTATATAAAATATATTTTATAACTTATAAATAGTTCAATAAATAATTAAAATAGTTGGCTTCTCAAAAACACCTTATACCTACAGTGTCATGAGTTCAGTTCAAATATATTTAAACATGCACTATTTATGTATTAAGCACTATTACAAAAAATCAGAAAATAACAAACAAAAACGAAAATGATCAAATCATCACCCAAAAAGAGAAAAGAAAATAAAGACAAAAAAAAAAACAATAAAATAACCAATAAGTACACAAAAATAATAATAATAATAAAAAAAAAAAACTGACATCTAGCATCTGTCATTGTTGTCATTGTCGACTCCGACAGTTGACATTGTCAAAGTCATAATTTTAAATCAAAAGGTTTTATTAAAAAATTGTTATAAGCATCTGAAATAATTGAATAAGCGGGTATAATTACCTACATTTACACCACATAGCATAATATAAGCAAGCAGTTAAAAGACAGATTGTTTTATTTGTATGTAACCTAACAAAAGGTATTTACAAGGGCTGCACTAAAAGTATCGGGAATGGAATATTTCCACTGTTCCTGTCATATTAAAATCTTTTTAATTTAAAACTCCTTGGTTTTAAAAATCGAGTACCGATTATTTATTTAAAAAAAAGATTCTCGGTCTTGTCACAAGGTCTTGTCAAACTTGTTTAGTCGTTGAGAAAATGGAATTGACTCGAGAAAATTCTAGAGCGATGATTTATTATGACTTTCGAAGTGGTTTAACACAAAAACAGTGTGTTGACCGGATGATTTCTGCATTTGGTGATGAAGCCCCATCCAAAACCACAATTTATCGCTGGTTTGCTGAATTTCAACGTGGACGTGTCAAGCTCAGTGATGATCCCCGTCAAGGTCGTCCAAAAACTGCAGTCACCCAAGAAAACGTTGATGCTGTGCGTAAGCTGATTGAGGAAGATGGACATGTGACATACCGCGAAATTCAGGCAACTTTAGACATTGGCATGAGTCAAATACAAATAATCTTGCATAAACAATTAGGTGTAAAAAAGTTGTTTTCCCGATGGATACCGCATTTGCTCTGTGAAGAGCAAAAAGCGGCTCGCGTTACTTGGTGCGTCAGAACTCTCGAAAGATTCCACGCAGGATCCTCAAATGCTGTATACAAAGTTGTGCTGTAAAAAAAGTTATAGTTGGCGCATTTCTACTAATAATTGTAGCGAGCTACGACCTCTTGATTTGTAGGTCCTTCTTGTGCTTGAGTGGTGATGATAATAATACAGCAACAATTCTTATATTCTCCTTTATTGGTGCTTAACACAGATACGTATTACATATTTCTAACACAAATACGTCTACAGTCTACACTGAGTATAGCCGTTTATTAATCTAAAATAAACCTAAGTAAATAGGCTTTACTCGTGACATCTATCAATATGACATGGACAATTACATCTCTTAAAACTACTGTTGTCATTATGCAACATCTCCTTTTCGAGAAAAAAGCAAACTAAAAATTATAAGTACATAACTAATAACAATACATTACTCATCTACTCAAATTTCTCATGTATATACAATTAAGGACGTCTTACACTTCTACCAGACTTGGTTACGTAACCGGTACTTTCTAGACTCTCCATAGGAACACAGTTATCATCGATAATGCAATTTTGAACAGGACCGTTTCCAAGTTGTGCCGAACTCATGGGATCTACGCTGTCCTGCATGGGAGGCATGTTGTCAGTGCTGCCGTTCCATAAAAAGAAGGTGGAGGATTTGGTTTTTGATTTGTATCTTTTAATTTTTTTTTTTGAAGTAAATCATCTCCAGGCTGAAAATCATAAGATGTTTGCTTCGCATTCCTGTCAAAATAAAAAGATATTTTGTCTCTGCTTTGTCTATCACATTTTTCAAACGTCGAAAATTTTACAATTTTAGGTTTAAGTTTTTTGTTTAGAATTGGTAAATTTACTCGCAAGTTTCTAGACATTCATAATGCGGCCGGACTGGGAAAATCTCCCTTAGCAGCGTTGCGGTAATGTAACAGCGCCAAGTGTACATCCGAATCGTCTTCCTTGCACTTTCTTAATATGTTTTTGACAATTGTAACTCCACTTTCAGCCTGGCCATTAGACCTGGACCAATAATGACTGGTGATTATGTGTTCCACATCCCAATCAACAAGAAAAGATTTGAATTTGCAGGAGCTAAATGATGGACCATTGTCAGAAACCAATGCTTTTGGTATTTCATGCCGAGCAAAGAAGGATTTAAGGTTTTTAACAACATTATCGACAGTGTAATTTTTATGCAAAGAATTTAGCTCTATGTACTTGGAATAGTAATCCATGCAAACAAGGAAATTTTGTCCATCAAAATATAATAAATCTATACCTACCTTCTCCCACGGAAGATGAGATATCTCATAGCATTTCAACGGCTCATTAGGTGTGTTTGACTTGAATTTGGCACATACGGAATATTGATCAATTAATTTTTTAATATCCGCGTTTATATTTGGCCAATAAACTGTTTCTCTAGCGATATTGAGTGTTTTATTAATACCTAAATGACCACAGTGTATTTTATCTAAAATCTGTCTTTGCAAGAACTTTGGAACAATAAGCCTATTGCCTTTAAATATTAAGTCGTTCATTATTCATTTTGAATATTCCAATATGGTTTCACCAGACAGCTTACTTTGTTTTTGGTTTTTGGCCAACCATTCTGAATACAAGACTTGAGCTGGTTTAAAGATTCATCATTTATGCTTTCTAATAATATAAATTTTAAATATGGCTTACTCACTGAGAGATTAGAAAAGATTGAATTAACATGATATCGTAAGTCTTGTTCATACTGCGGTATGTATGTATCACTAAGTGAGGCTCTTGACAAAGTAACTGCTATATACGTATATTTACCAGGTACATAAACCACTTCTAGGTCGTAACCCTGTAACGATAACATAATTCTTTGTAGTCTAGCAAGTACTTCATGAAGAGGTTTTTTAAAAAGGTAAATAAAAGGTTTGTGATCAGTATGAACAGTTGTTTTACTGCCATAAATATAATGGTGAAATTTATTACATCCAAACTGTATGGCAAACAATTCCTTTTCAATCTTAGCATAGTTTTGTTGACAGGTAGTGTTCTTGAACTATATGCAATGGGTCGTTTGTTTTGCATCAAGACCGCTGCCAGTGCATTCTTTGATGAATCTACCGACAAAATCACAGGTAAGTTGCAATTATAATTAGTTAACACAGGTGCTTTAGATACGACTTCTTTTAACAAATCAAAACACTTTTGACAATTTTCACCCCATAACCATAATATATCTTTTTTAACAAATTTCTTAAGGTATTAGTTTTCTCTGCTAGATTTTATGTAAACGGTGCTAAAAAATTAATCATGCCTAGAAATCTCTGCAAATCATTAATATTTTTAGGTATGGGCATATCTTTTATGGCTTTAACTTTCTCTGGATCAATTTTTACACCTTGTTTACTAAAAATATAGCCCAAATATGCTATTTCTTCTAGAAGAAACTTGCACTCGGCTTTATTTAATTTTAAATTAACTTGCCCTTTCCAAAAACATCTCTAACCTTTTATTGTGTATTTCAATTGTTTCACCGTATATTAAAATGTCATCACACCAAATCAATGATACCTTCAATGTCTCCGAAAAAATCTATCATGGTTTTATAGAAATTTTCTGTAGCCGTGTTTATTCCAAAAGGTAATCTTAAAAATTTGTATCTGCCAAAGGAAGTTTGAAATGTACACAGATCACTACCTTCTTTAGTTAATTTTATATTATAAAACCCAGAAATGCATCTAAATGTGAAAAATAAGAGGCTTTGGATAATTTAGACCTGACTTTATCTATGTTTTTAATTGGATAATGATATCTCAATAAATTTTTATTTAAATTTCTAGGATCTAAGAAAATTCTCAATCTACCATTCTTTTTCAAGGCTATAACTAAACTACTCACCCAGAGAGTAGGTTTGTTCACCTTCCGTATGACTCCCATGTTTTCCATGAGTTGAAGCTCTTTCTTTAACGGTTCAACCAACGCGAAAGGTACCTTTCTTGGGGGATCAACGCACGGAATAGCATCCGTCTTTAGCACGATGCTGTGTTCGTATGGGACAGCCCAGACCCTGAAACACATCATTATATCTGGTTACAATTTTGTCACAAGTTTTTTGATACATATTATATACATTTTGCTCAACATTTTTGTAATTTTCATTTCTTTTAGAAAAGTTTTTTGTTATTAAATTTAGCTTTATACAAGTGGGTAAACCAATCACAGTTGGACAATTTAATTTTGTTAAAACAAAAGTAATGTTTTCCGATTTTGTTTTGTTTTCAACTAAACAACAAATGTTTGACCCTGACATTATCGGCATTCTGTGCCCACTGTAGGCGAAGATATTATATTTTTTACACATTTCTTTACTGTGTTTGTCAAATTTAAGATTCAATTCTTTAAAGACTTGATAAGACATTACATTTATTCTGCTCCAGTGTCAATTAGGCAATTACATTTTTGTTATTTATTTTAAGAGAACTGACACTATTTTTCTTAAAACATAAATGAGTAAAATGTCCATATTTAAAACATGACCTGCATCTGTGTTTCCATGCTGGACAGTTGCGGCGACCATGCGATGTATTGCAATTTATACACGACGTTTTTCTGGATCCAGGTGTAGCTGACCTTGGGTGTCCTTGGCGTGATGGGGATCTTGCGTTTTTTTTCTGGTATGGGGGAGAACTGGCCCGACGAATTTTGTGTAGCTTGTATATTGTGGCTTTTTCTCTTCCATCTGCTGCATTGATTGATTCTTCACTTTTCTGCGCCATCGTGAGTGTTCTACACAGAAGTTTGGCTCTTTCTAGAGATAGATCTACCTATTGTAGGAGCTTTTGACGAAATTGCGAGAAGTTTGTGGCCATATTAGCAATGAGAATGTCCTTTACAAGGGAATCGCGTAGCGAACCAAACTCACAGGCATGACTTGCGTTTTCTAGTTCCATTAGAAAATTTTCCAAGGATTCGTTCACACGTTGCTTCAACGTAAAGAATTTGTGCCGCGCCACTGTCAAATTCTTTTTGGGTTCAAAATACTCCACGAATTTTGCCTTGACCTCTTGGAATGTAGCAGTGCTTAGGTCCAAATTGAAGGAATTGTAGATATTTAGAACCTTTTCTCCCATGGAATGCAGCATGATTGCAATTTTTCTTTTGTCTTCCGTTTTCTCCATTCCCGACGCCAATAGGAATATCTCGAATGACTGGGTCCATTTCTTGAAATTTTCAGCATTATTGTTGATAATTTCTGTAGAAATTTCAAGCTTCTGCACTCCGTTTCCTGCCATTGTTAAGTTCCCGCACTCAGATTGTCTCGAAGCTTCCGGAGTTTTCGATGTACCCTCTTTTGCGTTCATAATTTTCGTTTTCTTGACAACTTTTTCTTCTGACACCATGTAGCGAGCTACGACCTCTTGATTTGTATATCCTTCTTACGCTTGAGTGGTGATGATAATAATACAGAATCAATTCTTATAGTCTCCTTTATTGGTGCTTAACACAGATACGTATTACATATGAGATATGTCTAACACAAATACGTCTACAGTCTACACAGAATATAGCCGTTTATTTATCTAAAATAAACGTAAGTAAATACGCTTTACTCGTGGCATTTGTCAATATGACATTGACAATTACATCTCTTAAAACTACTGTTGTCATTATCCAACAATTATCAGTTGAGCTAATATATGACGCAAAAACGATTAAATTACGTTCCTACCGCTGTGGTGTTATCTATTCGCAAAATAATGCGGCAGTCTCGATAACTGTTGGCAAAAACCTATAGACCGAAAAAGGCGGCTAAAATTTCAAGGTAATTAATATGCGCAGCTTATCCAATTTCGAGTGATTACTCGAAAATGGATAAGTTTGTAACATAGGCATACATGAAGTTATATTACCTTTATTTTAAAATACCTATCCACTTTACATTATTTTTTTATTTTAATTTATATATAAATCCCCCCCCCCCCCCCTCCCCCTCCTCTGGAATTTCTAAGCTATAAGAGATAGAAACTTGTGTCCATGGTGATAGATCGTGCTATATACTCTTTAGTGAAAATATTTTGAACGAAATCGGACAATAGCTTTTAAAGTAATTCAAAGAAAACCTTTTTCGCGTTGATAGATACGGAACCATCTTTAGACATATCCTGACTCCCGATACGCTCCTGGTTAGGTTAGGTTAGATTAGATAGCTAAATTCTAATTTCTAATATGTCGCAAGAACCTTCTAATACTTATTGCAAATTCACACCAATATGTAATAATTAAAAACAGCTATAAGTTGATGGACAATAATACAATAATTATGCACCTAGGAATTAACACGTTTTAATTTTATGAGTGACACATAGTTAAATGTATCATAAATTTTAACTAGGGTTTTGTCCCTCCAAGGACTTTGATTTTGAAATCCTTGCTTTTTAGGGTTCCGTAGTTCACGTCTCAGAAGTCGGAACCCTTTCGGTTTCGACATGTCGGTCCGTCCGTCCGTCCGTCCGTCTTCGGCCTACCGTCCAAACGGTTAGTTCTAGAAATATGAAACGTTGCATGGATATATCGCGTCGACAAAGCGCTAAAATAAAAACACGAAAATTATTTTTTTTGGGGATGATTTTTTTCTCGCACCTACCCCATATTGTTGGGTATCATAGGATAGGTCTTTTAAAACTGTTGACAGGTGTTTTGATTAAGGTATCCGTTTACGAGATTATTAACTATAAAGTGCATTTTTTTAAATTAAAAAATGCACTGTATAAAGTGCATTTTTTTAAATTAAAAAATGCACTTTAAAGCCCCTCTAAAAGCTTCAGGGCTAGCTCAAAAAATCTGAAAAATCATGATGGTAGTCCATGTGATGAACTTTATAGAAAAACTATACCGGCTATAACTTTTTTGGTTAAGGAGTTATAGATTTGTAACTTGTAAAATGCGCTTACGCTTAAGAAATAATAAGTAAACATGTAAAATAAGATTTAGGGCCTGTTTCACAATACCTGGGCTGATTGATAACTGGCCGAAACGACGAACTTAAAAAAATGATACGCAAAAAAGGAATATTACATTATATTCTGGCATCTTTTTGAAAATAGAACTCCAAATTTGAATTTAATCGAACTTGACCCGGACATGATCAAAAATATTCACAAAATTGTATTGAACGATCGGCGCTTAAAGTTGCGAGAGATAGCAGAGATGGTGAGCATTTCATCTGAACGCGTTTTTAATAATTTGCACCAACATTTGGGAATGAAAAAGAATTGCGCGCGATGGGTGCCGCGTTTGCTCACTGTAGACCAAAAGCAACGTCGAGTGGACGATTCATCGGAGTGTTTGGCGCTGTTTAACCGAGATGCTAATGAGTTTTTGCGGCGTTATGTAACAGTCGATGAAACCTGGATACATCATTATACTCCCGAGACAAAAGAACAATCTAAGCAGTGGACTGAGAGCGGAAAACCTGCGCCGAAGAAAGCAAAAACGGTTTTGTCGGCCGGCAAAGTGATGGCGACTGTTTTTTGGGATGCTCGAGAGATTATTTTAGTGGATTATCTGCAAAAAGGAAAAACAATAAATGGAGAGTACTACGCAAGCTTGCTGCAAAAAGAAAGAAATCCAGAAGAAACGACCACATTTGGCCAAGAAAAAAATTTTGTTCCACCATGACAACGCACCTGCACACACGTCAATGGTTGCAGTCGTCAAACTCCATGAATTGCGGTTCGAATTGCTACCGCATCCACCCTATTCCCCGATCTGGCCCCGTGTGACTTCCACTTATTCCCAAACCTAAAGAAATGGTTAGGTGGCCAGAGATTTTCATCAAATGAAGAAGTCATTGTTACAGTGGACGAGTATTTTGAGAGGTTGGAGAAAAAATTTTATCAAACTGGTGTAACGGCATTGGAGAAGCGCTGGGCTAAATGCATCGAGGTAGAAGGAAACTACGTTGAGAAATAAATTTATTTTAAATAGATTTTTGAAGTTTTTCTTTGTCGTTTCGGAAACTTATCAATCAGCCCTCGTATACCGAAAAGTGTTATACCTATAGCATTTGCTCTGTCGCTCAGTATAAAGTAAGCAGCGCCAAAACTTCCGAATAAGCTATCCGTCACTTATTAGAAGATTGTGAGTAAAAAAAAAAAAAGGTTTGGTGTCAAATTGGGGGTTTTTGCCCATGCCCGATCGTTTGCGCTTATCCGTTTTTCAAACGGATTATAAAGATTACTAGGCTATTATAGGCTAGGCTATAAGGTTTTGTAATTACAAGGCTCATTAGGCTCTATTCATTACTAATTACGTCATGCAGCGGCAGATAATGGACGGTGATAAGCGAAGGATCATTAGTGGTTAAGTGAAACAACAATGGTATTGTAAGTGAGTCATTTTATTGGTAAAATAACACTCAAATAAACTACATAATTTCAAATCGTTGTGTAACGTATTTGCACCAAAATGTACCAGGTAATCATTCAGTGACTTATTACTATAAATATAATACAGATACATTATACAGTATTCTCCACAAACCATGGTATAATCATTTTGTACTCTAGCTATATTATATGACCATATTCTACAATTCCTCTCTAGAAACTTTCGGTGATATCAACAGTAAATGTGACGAATTAAAAACATTCGAGACACCCGAAATATTTATGGAGTCTATCAAAGATCAAATAATAACATTATTTTAAGAATTGATTCGATCACTGATAATTTTTAATGTAAATTTTGTGCTGCATGCAGATTTTGTTCAAGAACAAAAAATATTTCTAACACATTCGAGTTCCAAACTTCTAATTATATAATAATGCAAGGTGATGACTTTAATATTTTCCTTGCATCTCCTTGTGACACATTTGTAACCAAAATTAGTTCTTTTAAAAAAAATATAGCGGTTGGAGTTTAAAAAAAATTAATAGTTTAGATATGAATGTAAATAAATTTGATCCGTTACGCGGTAAATCATATATTGAATTACCTGGAGACATTAAACTTAAAAAAGCGGTAATTAATGTAAGGAATAATGATAGTTTGTGTTTTAAATGGGCTTTGCTTTCAGCATTATACCCAGTTACCAAAAATTCGGATAGAGTTTCATCTTACATGGTACACTCAAATAAACTAAGCTTTACAGGAGTATCTTTTCCGGTTAAAATGTATGATATATCAAAAATTGAAAAATTGAACGATATTAGTATAAACGTTTTTGGATTAGAATATGACATCAAAACAAAAAAGCACAGTGTTGTGGGGCCGTTATTTTTAACTAAATCTAGAAATACCAGTCATGTTAATTTACTATTTTTTTCATTAACCATTTTTGCTATATCAAAAATTTGTCACGTTTGGTCCGTAGTCAAGATTCCAATCAAGAACATGCAGTTTAAATGTGTGATGGATGTTTATTACACTTTCCAACATAAGAAAGTGTTGCATATGTCAACAGTAAGTCTATTATATGTAATTGTCAATGTCATATTGACAGATGTCATGAAGTAAAGCCTATTTAGTTTTTAGTATTTTAGTTTGCCAAACGGCTATACATAGTGTAGACGTATATTTTGTGTTAGGCATAACTCATATGTAATACGTATCTGTGTTAAGCACCAATAAAGGAGAATATTATAATATAATTATATATAATAGAATAGAATATAATAATTGCTGTATTATTATCATCACCACTTAAGGGCAAGAACGACATACAAATCAAGAGGCCGTAGCTCGCTACAGAAAGGTTATGCAATCATCAGGTAAACGATTGTTCCCATGTAAAAACCGAAATACTAAACGGTGTCACAACTGGTAAAGACTGGTTCGGTAAACCTGTTCCAAATAATATATTAAAATTTGATAAATTTAATAGGGCGTTAACAATACCTTTCGTAATATATGCTGATTTTGAGGCTTTCCTAAATCCAATTGAATCCTGCTCAAACAATCCATCAAACCTTATACAAGTGACATTCATGAACACGAAGTTTACAGTTTAGATTACTACATAAAATGTTCATGTGATGATAAGCTATCAAAATATGTAACATACAGTGGTCCAAATTGTGCACAAGTATTTATGGATCGGTTGTATGAATACATAAAAAATATTTGTACAACAAACACTTTTGTTGAAAATCAGAAACCCCTAACAGACCAAGAAAACGAAACGATTTTAAACGAAAAAGAATGCTTCATATGTCACTCTAGTTTAAATGGTAAGAATGTTTTAATACGCATACAGGAAATTTCATAGGTGTTGCACACGATAATTGTAAAACTATGTTTCGAATCCCTGGTTATATTACAATTATTTTGCATAACCTTAGTAATTACGATTCTTATTTTATTGTTCATGCATTAAATACTCTAAAAGGAGAAATAGATATAATCCCTCAAACAAAGGAAAAATATATCTTGTTCTCAAAAAATTAAATGTAAATAACCAAAAAGTTGAATTGAGGTTTATAGATTCACTAAAATTTTTACCATGTAATCTAGATCAATTAGCTAGAAATTTAAATGAAAAACAACTTGAAACATTAAATTATATTTATCCTAACTATGACGATTTCAAACGTTTGAGAAGGAAAGGAGTTTATCCATACGAATTTATGACATCTTATAATTCCCTTAAACTTTCATTACTCCCTAGTAAAGATAATTTTTACAGTTCTTTAAGTGATTCACATATTTCTGACGACGAATACAATCATGCTAGAGATGTTTGGCAATATTTTCATTGTAAAGATATGTTGGATTATTCTAACTTATATCTTAAAACCGATGTTTTATTATTAACTGATGTATTTGATAATTTTAGAACCCTATGTTTGCAAACTTATGGATTAGACCCTACTCATTACTATACAGCCCCTGGGTTAAGTTGGGATGCTATGTTAAAATGCACGAAAATTAAATTAGAATTACTTACAGATTTCGATCAAATATCATTTGTGAAATCGGGAATTCGTGGGAGTATATCTCAATGCTCAAAAATCGATAAGCTAAAGCTAATAATAAACACATGCAAGAATATAATAAATATAAACCAACATCTTTTTCGACATATTTTGATGCTAATAATCTTTACGGGTGGGCTATGTCCCAATATCTTCCGTTTTGGGGGTTTTGAATGGGTAAGCTTGAATACAGACTATACCTAATGTTCCTGATGACTCAGAATGTGGGTTTATATTAGAGGTAGATTTACAATACCCCATTGAACTACACGATATGCATTCGGATTTGCCTTTGTGTCCCGAAAACATATTATGTATTAGTAACTCTAAGGATATTAAATTAGTGCCAAACCTTTACAATAAAACTAAATACATAATACATTACAGAAATTTAAGACAATGCATTGAAATGGGCATACAATTAATGAAAATTCACATAATTTTAAAGTTTAAACAAAGTGCGTTGTTACAATAATATATAGACATAAACACAAAGTCGCGTCAATCGGCTAAATCTGATTTTGAAAAGGATTCCTATAAACTAATGAATAATTCAGTTTTTGTAAAGACAATGGAAAATGTTGAAAAACGTGTAAATGTAAAATTATTAGGTCATTGGGAAAATCGAGGCAAAGTCCTCGGTGCGAGGGATTTAATTGCTAAACTAGAGTTTCATAGTTCAGCTATTTTTACAAATAATTTAGTTGCAATACAATTACGTAAATCTAAGGTTATTCAAAATAAACCTATTTATTTAGGTTTCTGTATTTTAGATATTTCTAAAACACTAATGTACGATTTTCATTATAATTATATGTTAACAAAGTTTTCAGGTAAAATAAAATTATTATATACCGATACCGATAGCTTGATATATCAAATTTATTGTGAAAATTTTTATAATGATATTAAACCTGATTTACATTCACGTTTTGACACATCTGTTAACGAAGATAATAATATATTTGGTTATCCAAAAATTAATAAAAAAAGATTTTGAAGAGAAGAGGTTATTTTAAAGATGAGAATAATGGTTTTTAAAGAATTTGTAGGCCTAAAATCAAAAATGTATGCATTAGAAGTAGACGATAAATTTATAGCTAAGGCTAAAGGTGTGTCACTAAGAAAATTAAAATAGAAAATTATAAGTCATGTCCTTTTAACAAAACAATTAAATATTCAACGATGTTTAGATTTAGATCTATCAAACATAACCTTGTTACTCAACGTGTAAATAAAATATCTTTGTCACATAATGATACGAAACGACATATTTTACCTAATAATGTTGATACATTAGCTTTGGGCTATTATAAATTAGGATAAATGATAATTTATTCAATAAGTTCAATTATTAATTATTAATACTAGTCATTTTTAACAAAATTTTGTACATATAGTTGTGTAAGTTTCTACAATGTTTGAGATGGATTTAGATGTATTTACGTTTGTTTTTTACCTATATTGTATTATTGTTATGTTTAGTTTACCAATAAAAACCAATACCAATTATAACCAATAAAATACCAATTATAACCAATAAAATAGTTTTAAAAGAAAAAAAAAACTTATTGTGTTCTTGAACCTCGTCTTATCCACACGTAAGGAAAAATGAAACATTTTATTCATCCATTTACTGCAGTAGTTGCAGGACCTAGTGGTTGTGGAAAATCAAATTTTGTTACGAAATTTGTTAATAATGTGAAAGAAATATGTAACACATCTTTTTCCCAAATAACATGGTGTTTTGATGTGATGCAACCTTTATACAGTTTGAAAAATGTCAACTACTTTCAAGGATTACCTGACTTAAGCATGTTCAATGGTAAGGAAGCCAATTTGATCATAATAGATGATCTGATGAGAGAATCTGATGGTCGCATTGTAGATATGTTTACAAAAGGTAGTCACCACAGAAATTTAAGCGTATTTTATATAACTCAAAATCTGTTTCATCAAGGAAAAGGTCAAAGAGATATTTCTTTAAATTCGAGCTATATAATTTATTTTAAGAACCCCCGTGATAAAACACAAATTCAATATTTAGCTCGCCAAGTCTCTCCTGATAATGTTAAATTTGTTCAAGAAGCTTACAAAGATGCAACGACAGAGGCACATGGTTATTTGATGATAGGTCTCAAACGAGATACAAATGACATGTGTCGTTTTAAGACAAATATATTCCCAACGGACAAAAACTGTTCAGTTTATGTACCGAAAAGAGGGTTTAAATACGACTAGAACCAACAAAGTTCTATCATTTACAAATAATGCTGGGAAGCTTATATACGCATAAAGAGCTGCTCGTCGCATTGCACACTTTAAAACAAAAGTATCAAAAAGCTTTATTAAAATCATGTGATGAAGATGAAATAAATTGTATATGTGAGTGTATTCATAATGTGCTACAAGGCAAAGTCCCATTAAAAGAAAAGGATAAAAAATCTTTAAAACAATATATAACATTACTCCGAAAGCTTGTTCGTAAAACTACAACCAAAGTTAGAAAAAATATAATTGATCAAAAAGGTAACGCATTTCTTCCTATTATTTTACGTTCCATATTAAGTGGATTAGTTACTGGTCTTGTTTAAAATGGAACACGCTAAGAAAATGTTACAGTGGAACCAAGTTTGATTGATAAAATAAACGAAAGAAACGAGACTCACGAAAATCCTAAATCACGATTAGATGCTGAAATGCAAAATATTATTAAAAGTAACGATGACGACAGAAAAGAATGGATTTTATACTTACAAACATTACAAAGGTATTTGCACTTCACTGGAGAAGATCGTCAGCCTTATCAACTCCCAATAATAACCTCAAATATGGATTTATCTGAAACACTTTTGAAAAAAGAACAATATGAATAAAGTAGTGGTTCAAACAACAAAGATCCAATTGTTGATCAGACATCGAATGAAGAAGAAGATAGACACAAAGAAAGCGACACGGTTCAAAATAAATTTATATACTCAAAACAACAAATATTAAGTTTAATACCTAAATCTTACATTAATAAAGGTGAGTCATTATTAAACTTCCTATTATTAAATTAAAACAAAGTACACTGGAACGATGATGGTACAGTACTAGTGGATTATTATCCAAAATAAATGGGAGCAATATTGTAAATTTAGTCAATGATTCATTAGGAGCATTGAAAAAAAGTGATCCAATAGGATGGGAAAAATTTGCTAAAGCTTTGAAGGATCTAAAAGTCTAAAATCTAAAAGTCCCACTCACTTATATTGGTAATCCGAAGAGAAGTGAATATATTAACTAACTTCAGTTGAAAGATTTTGGTGAAATATCTGGTGGCGAGGAATATTCTACACCTGCATCTAAAAACAAGTGTACTAGAAAAATAAAAAAGAAAATTGATTGGGAAAAATGGAGCCCCTACTAGAAATTCACAATATTTATTATGATGCATCACATCCTGCTGGTTACAGCAGTATTGACAAACTTGGAAAAGCTATGGAAGGCAAAATGAATAAAAATGATGTCAAGAAATGGTTGCAATCACAAGAAACGTACACACTTCATAAACCGGTTTACAAAAAGTTTCCTCAAAACAAATATATCGTATCTGATGTTAATAAACTAAGGCAAGCAGATTTAAGTGACATGCGAACATATTGTAAATATAATGATGGTTATAACTATATATTGTGTGTTATATACTAAATACATCAGTATTTAGTAAGTATGCTTATGCAGGACCTATGAAAAATAAAAATTCTTTAACAATCAAAACATGTTTTGAGAGTATTTTTGAGGAAGCTCATACAGTTCCAACTCACATACAGTCTGATAAGAGTACTGAGTTTGTTTCCAAAGCTGTTCGTCAATATTTTAAGAGTAAAAATATTAATTATTATACGACAAATAATCCTGATATTAAGGCTAGTATTGTAGAAATATTTCAAAGAACACTCAAGTCAAAAATGTGGCGCTACTTTACACATAAAAATACATACAGATATATAAATATTTTACAAGATTTTATTATATGCATATAACCATAGTTTTCATTCAAGTATTAAAATGCCTCCATCTGATGTAAGTTCGAGTAACATTATGACTGTTTGGAACAATTTGTATGCTCGAGAAAATAAAAGGTCATTAGGAGATATCTCATTACCAAAGTTTCTTTTTTTTTTAAATTAAATAAGGGGGCAAACGAGCAAACGGGTCACCTGATGGTAAGCAACTACCGTCGCCCATGGACACTCGCAACATCAGAAGAGCTGCAGGTGCGTTGCCGGCCTTTTAAGAGGGAATACGCTCTCTTCTTGAAGGTTTGCAGGTCGTATATCCATCGTCCGCCATGGGTATGGTTTCCATACTAAGGTGCCCAATGACCTTTAAAAACTATGTCTTTACTTTCTTACATAGTCACTCTTGTGAATGTATAAAATCTGAATTAGATTTGTTTGCTTTACCATCAACACAAACAAGCATAGAAAGTGGAATGTGGGTACACTACAAACCAATATCATCTTTAGCTGACGATGGCCCCATAGAATTTCAAGTCCCTGGAACTGGCGATGATTATATAGACTTATCTCACACACTGATTCATTTAAAAGCAAAAATATTAAATGAGGATTCTTCAAAACTGGCAGCTTCAACTGTTGTAGCACCTGTAAACAAATGGCTTCATTCAGTTTTTACTCAACTCGATGTTTATTTGAACTAAAAATTGGTTTCACCGCCAAATAATACATATGCTTATCGAGCTTACATTGAAACTCTTTTGAATTACTCACCCAATGCTAAAGAATCTCATTTAACGTGCAACCTTTGGTATGAAGATACAGCTGGTAATATGGACTCAACCGATGACAAAAATTCAGGTTTTACTAAAAGACAACAATTAGTTTCAGAAAGTAAGGAATTTGAAATGATTAGGACACCTTCATGGTGACATATTCAATCAAGATAAGTTTTTAATTAATGGTGTTGAGACATTTAACTTGATGGCCCCAACAGATGATGTTAAATACAAAATTAAAATAACAGATGCGACTCTCCTTGTTCGAAGGACAAAAATTAACCCATCTGTCTTACTTGCCCATCAAAAAGTCTTAGCCACCACTACTGCAAAATATCCTATAACTCGAGCCGAAGTAAAAGTTCTAACGATACCGTCAGGGGTTCAAGGCCAAGACATTAGACAATATTTTCGGGGCAAGTACCTAAGAGATGTATAGTTGGATTTGTAAATAATGCAGCATTTAATGGTTGTTGGTCTAAAAATCCATATAATTTTGAGAACTATAAAATGAATTCCTTTTGTTTATAAATAACTTTTATAAACAAAATAACTTTTATAACTTTTAACTTTTATAACAATTTGTTTTGTTTATAAATACCTCGGTCACGTGGTGACAGATACTCTCAGTGATGAGGAGGATATTGAGAGGGAGCGCAGGGCGCTATCGATCCGCTGTAATATGCTGGCACACAGGTTTGCCAGGTGTACAGCGCCTGTCAAGATAACGCTTTTTAAAGCATTTTGTCAGACGTTTTACGCGTGTGGTCTGTGGGCCAGCTTTACTCAACGGACCTATGGCGCCTTGCGGGTCCTTTACAATAACATATTCAGGTCTCTATTGCGGCTCCCTCGATACTGCAGTGCATCCGGGATGTTTGCCGATGCAGGAGTCGACGATTTCTACGCGATTATGCGGAAAAAGGTAGCGGCAGTAGTGCATAGAGTTCGGGAGAGCCGGAATGGGGTCCTGAAGATGATAGCGGAGCGAATTGACTCTGCACTCCTTCGCAGACTCACTGAGCTACATGTCAGGGTGGCAAGATGAGCTGCATTGTGATTATTTGTTAGTATATTAATATAATTTTACTGTCACAAAATCATTTAAAATATGGACTTCTTTGTCTGAAAATAAATTATTTTTATTTTTATTTATTTATTTTTTATATTATATTGACGGTCAACAAATTCCTTCAAAAGCTTTACAACCATCTTTTGATAATAATAATTTTACCACAACCTATCACACATTATTCTCAGGAACAGGAATACATTTTCTTAACGAAGGTAATGGGATATCTCACGATAAGTATTCGAAAGGTTATTGTTTGCTAGCATTTGATCTCACACCTGATTTGTCAGCCAATTCATCTAGTCATTGGAATCTAATTAGATATGGTAGTGTTAGATAGAAGTTCGCTTTGAATCTGCTCTGACTCAAACGATCAATTGCGTTGTTTATGCAGAATTCGATAATTTTATAGAAATAGATAAAAATCGCAATATTTCACTCTATAGTAGTTAAGTATATTATTCAAAGATTTTTGTTTGCATATCTTATATGTGTATTGAATAAAAAATTAACTACATAAAACGTTTATTTTTTCTCCCTCATATAATATGATGATATTCATATCAACTTTAAATATCATGATTTATATCAAGTTTGGTTAAGATGGTGCACATTAATACTCAATCGCTAGAGCAGATAAGATACCATACCTAAACAGTATTCATACTGTTTAGGTATGGTGATAGGATACTTTAGACATACAGAAATGTTTGAAGAAAATTGATGTAAACATTGAAAATAATGTTTACGCGGCAAACCGATACCGATACGTGTTCCAGTTCCATGCTATATCGTGAGCAATTTGGACACTGATAATAAACCAGGTTCCCATTGGATTGCAATGCATATTGATAAACAACGTATTAGACAATACTTTGATTCATATGGTCGGTCTCCACAAGGATATCACCGAAAGTTTCTAGAGAAAAATTGTAGAATATGGTCATATAATATAGCTAGAGTACAAAATGATTATACCATGGTTTGTGGAGAATACTGTATAATGTATCTGTATTATATTTATAACAATAAGTCACTGAATGATTTCCTGGTACACTTTGGTGCAAATACGTTACACAACGATTTGAAATTATGTAGTTTATTTTAGTGTTATTTTACCAATAAAATGACTCACTTATAATAATAAAAGTGTAAAATATAATAAAAATATTAAATATATGTATAGTATAAAAGTAATAAATATACTTCCTATTTGTCTGGTACATGTAACACAAGTTCTTCGGATACTGAGCACGGAGCCATATTGACGTGGTGTGAAGCGTCCATAGATATTATTACATTATTATTAAATTACGATTATATATTATATTATATGTGTATGATATGTATATACAAGTTTGTCTCGTTTTAAGGATAAGATCTGCTGCATATATCGCACTATATAATTATTTGGTATATGTATATGATACAGATTTAGTATTATGATAAAATAAATTTATTCAAAATTTTTACCATTTACACCAAAAGGTCATTTTTAATTAATTTAATATGTATATTTTTAAAGAACCTGATTTTCAATATAATCCACAGTAGCGTTTATCGCAGCGTGGAGAACGGTCTTTTTACCCAATATAGTGCGTTATGAGTTATGACAGTGATTAAAATATATTGTTCTGGTAGTAGTGTTTAGCGATTACTATTTAGTGGTTGTGAGTTTGCGTAAGGTAGGAAAAAAGATAATTATTAAAGGTACATTTATATATAATATATTTATTCTTATATAAGAAATATACAGGTTTCTTTCTTAATATCATTTTTAATTGAAAAAAATTTATTTGCCATTATCAAAATTCACCACCTGGTATTTTAATAAAACACTTAAAAATATCAACAATAGAGTTTTATAAATTTAATTCTGTACAACTAGGTTACTTGTAAAATATTTTAGTTAAATATAAGTGTTTTACCGTCGCCGACAAATTCGGAATCCGCTGTAGGTACTTTGGACCTTATTGATATAGTAGGTAATTTTTTTAATGAAATGGACTAGGAAACGTGAACACGGATTGCCTGATGGTATGCAATTATCGCGGCCCATGGACACTCACAACACCAGTTACAGTTATAACTCCTCTGGTGTTGCGCACTTGCGTTCCTGGTCCTTAAAATCCCCGATCCCCGCTTGGGCCTCCAGTAACCTCACTAGCTCGGCGAAACACAACGCAAGCGTTATTTAACGGCGATACTTTGAGGCCATGTTATTTATTCAGTAGGCCCATTCTTGCTGGAAAACATGACTCTCCCACGTTTAATAGGTAAGATACAAATAATATGTACAGTAAATTTATCGCGACTATATCGTTGTTCGTAGCATAAAAAATATGTTGCCAAAGTTTAATTTTACGAAATGTTTTATGTATGTAACCAATTTTATATTTTAATGAAAATAATATAACCGTGTACAATGGATCACGATCGATAGTTATTAACGTAGATATAATATGTTCACGCCTTGCTATCAACTTCAGTTTCCATTAAACTTGGAGTACGTCAATGTTTTTTCAATTTGCAATTATTACCCTTCCTTTTGGTTTCGCCGTAGTCGGGTAAAAAACACGAAAAAGGATTTTTTTTCTAAGGTTTTCCCACACGAACTCCTACAGGGATAATAATAATCATTAATATTTATGTTAGAATTTAGAACAGTGGCTCCCAGACTCTTATGTTTCATAGACCACTTTCAAAATTTTGCTGGATCCAGTGGACCCCCTGCATCTACATTCTACATTACTACCAATTTCTAAATCTCGAAAAAAAAGTGAAGGTTAGATCTATCTATCTATGGAAACATGCGTTGGGGCTGAGTTTCAACGACGAATTAATAGTTTTCGAAAAAAAGGGGTAGAATTGATTGCTTGATAGGGTTAGTTATTTGATAATAAAATAGGTGGGCACGCGATATTATATTATATAGGCAGGTAGGTAGGTATACAAATAGCAGGTAGGTACTTACTTTTTCGACACTGGTAATCACTAATATCGATTCACTTTTCTTTATGAAATTTCGGAAACAAATGAGTAACGTTTATCCTTGACATTCGTATTTATATAGGTGAAGAATTAAACATGTTCATACAAGATTGCAAGTACATACACCACAAGTATTAATTTGCACGTTTGAGCACGCATTGCGGACGGGACGGCGGCAGCCGGTGCGGCAACAAGTCTCGACGCGTTGTGCTGAATATGTAATATGCAAGTTTTTACAAGTAACAGTCGCTGAGCTTCTTAAAATATTATCTTGACAGGAGATAATTGTCTTATTGAGAAGGTTTAATTTAGGTATCATATTGTTTCTGTTGTTGTATTACCGTATGATGGACGGTGTGGCTCAATAAGTTATAAATGAAATTGAAAAAGGAAAGTGGCATAGGGCCGGATAGCTCAACTGGTAGAGCACCCGGCACGCACCCATGTCTGTACCGACATGGTCTGGGTTCGACTCCCAGTTCGGAACTATCCATTTTTTTCTCAATTTATTTATAAATAGTCTTATTGAGAAGGTTTGATTTAGGTATAATATTATTTAAAATAACAAGCCAACATTTCAGTTCTTCACTATCGAAACCAAATTAATTTTCATGCACCCCTGCTTACGATTGTAGACCCCCATTTTTTTCACGTCCAACGTAGACCCCCGTCGAGTTTTCCGTGGACCCCTGGGGTCCACCTAGACCACTTTAGGAATTACTGATTTAGAATATTCAAATTTGATAAATAGCAACCCTGGCTTAACATAGGTACATGCCACTTTTAAACCACAATGCCCTCGGAGTAGACTAACACATGGAACCTAGCAATAAATGTATGAAACATAGCAAGAGTACGTACTTTACGTAAGTATACGTTACATTTTTACATGCTTCCGTTTGCATTATTATTCATGCGTGTAATTATGTTACAAAACATTTCTGCTCTCTCATTGCCTATAATGAAACGTTAGCAAAGTTAACCATTGCGGCAAGGTAGGAGCTCCGGTGTGCCGGGACGCGCGTGGGTCCTGGCAATAAAGGAGCTACAGCCGCGGGTACTCGCGGGTATTTTGACCAGCTGCTTGGACCAGGCTCAAGTACCCCGCCGCTGGAAAATGGGCAAGCTGGTGCTGCTCCGGAAGAACGGCAAGTCGATAGATTAGCTATCCGCATACAGACCTAACGTTCTCCTCGATGAGGTCTGTAAGATCCTGAAAAGAGTAATCGTTGCTCGCATTAGCTAGCATTTGGAACGAGTCGGGCTGAATCTGAGTCCCAACCAGTTTGTCTTCCGCGTCGGTCATTCAACGATAGGTGCGGTCGCGCATTTGCGCAACATTATAGAAAAGGTCGTGCCTCGGAATAAATTTCTTGGAATAAACGATTCTGATTCGGGGTGGAGTAGTTTTGGCGGTGTTTATCTCCCTGCCCTGGGCAACGATTAAAGAGGGGCTGAGGTACCACAGAGTACCCAAATATCTACGCAACACCATCGCCTCTATGCCCGCTTGGTGCAATATTCTATGCGGGAGGGTTGGGAGACAAACTTTGGCCCACAGGGGTTGGCGCTTGGGCCACAGCTGTGGGACATCGGATACGACTAGGTGCTCCGGGGTGCTTACCTTCCTGGCGTAGATTTGGAGTGTTACGTTGGCGTGGCCCTCGAGAAATCGGAGCCAATTTTCTTCCACGGGCCGAGGAACAAGCCGCCACCTGGTCTGGGTTTATACCCACCAGGGAACTATCCTGGTTTCGGCCACTGTTATACCAACGTCAAACCAACCATGACCTACCTCGGCCTGGTGCTTGACAGTCACTGGACCTTTAAGGACCACTTTAAGTGGCTGTCTAAAAAGGTAACAAAGACTGCCGGAGCGTTGTCGTAGCTCCTCCCAAATCTTGGAGGTCCTAGTCTTAGTTGGCGCCGACTTTACCTCGGTGTCATTAAGTCGATGGTTATGCATATTATATCTCACATATTACGGTGCACCCATATGGAGTGAGAACCTGCAGCCTAAAAACCGGTTGGCCCTTCAATCAATTAATCAATCAATCCAATCCTTTATTGCAAGAATATGGTAAACATAAGGTCTTAAAAATATTATAATAACTAGGATCCAACATTCTGCCATCACAATGGCGCGCAAAATATCCTTAACATGCAAGGTGTTAGGTGTGTGAAGTTAACATTTATACATTGCAACAAATTGGAATTAAATATAATACAGTTAATAATTTAGAAGCATCAATAATTATTAATCATAACAATTTAAATAAAAATTAAATAAATCACACAATTTTAGTATTAGTCCTAGAAATTAAATAATGATATATCACGGCCCTTAAGTATTATTTAAAAAAGGGCATAACAAAAAAAAATTGGACGATTGTCACAAGTATCGAAAATCAATATAAAAAGTAAGTTATAGCACAACATGACATCATAACAATAAAATCTATAATAGTATTCATAAATCATAATCATCATAAAATCAAATAAATTCATTAAAAAAATATTATGTCAAAATCATTATAATGTCATGTAAAAAGTAAAAATAAGATATCTAATGTCATTTTTGTAAATTTAAAAATAACATTCATAATCATCATTAAATCAAATAAATTCGTTAGTAAAATATTATGTCAAAATCATTATAATGTTATGTAAAAAGTAAATATTATATATTTAATAACATTATTGTAAATTAGGAAATTAGGGTAATATTCTTTTATCTTTCATTAAATGTCATGTATTCATTTAATGTATAAAAACAATTATTTAACAGCCATTTAGTTAATTGTCTTTTAAAATGATCTAGGTTTAAGCTTTTGAAATTATACTGTATATAACAAGCATATTACTGTATATAACAAGTTATATACAGTAATGGCATTGATGTACACATTTTTTTATAGATATCATACCGGCACTGAGGCAGATATAGTTTATACTTGTGTCTTGGTGTAGTACTTCTATTATTAATGTCAGAATTTTTGGGAAAGTACTGTGAATTTTGTTTTACAAAAGTACAAATATCCCTAATGTACAAGCATACCAGAGGCAGAATACGAAATTTCTGAAATAAGGGTTTGCAACTGTCTGAGGGCCAAGCTCCGCAAATGTCTCTTACACACTCCTTCTGAACCTTAAATGCCTTGTCAATTTCAACAGAGTTCCCCCATAGCAATAGCGCATACGAGAGCACCGAAGACACAAATCCGTGGTATGCGCATAATCCGGCCGCGGACTTTGATACGTAAGATTTTAATTGCGTATACAAACTTGTCTAGTTTGTTGCATACGTGGCTTATGTGATATTTCCAATCACAGTGTCTGTCTACTATGACCCCTGAAAATTTTGTGGAATTAACTTCTTCTATTTTAATGCTATCAAAGGTTAAATTTAAGTCAATTTGTCGTGCTCTATAGTCCCTAAATTGAATAATTTTAGTTTTATTGATATTAATTTTTAGATTATTATATTTAAGCCATGAAATTATTTTGTCAACCGTATTACAAATGTCATTTTGGATCGAGTCTACATTCTCACATTGAATTATAGCTGTTGTATCATCTGCGAATAAAATAGTATTTTGATCTGTTACATTAGGTAAATCATTGATGTACAGCAAAAATAGTTCTGGCCCTAGTAAGATTCCTTGCGGAACTCCAAATTCGTTGCATAGAAACTTCGACCTACTAGTAATTTGTTTCCCTTGCGTGATTTTTTAAATCTCTACGCACTGTGCTACGCCTTGGGAGGCTGCAGAGGACAATGGCGATACATGGAGCGATGCGAGGCTACCGTACCGTCTCGAAAGACATGCGCGCTAGCAGATAGCGTGCCTTGGGACTTGGAGGCCTCGTCCCTGTCCCAAGTCTATTGGCGCTGCCAAACTGGATGAGGTAGCATCCCGCCACCAGATATCATCCAGCGGTTGCGGAAAGATGCCAATGACTGGGCGCTCGACTTGTGGTCGGAGTGACTCGAGCAACCACAAGTAAGCATTGACCTTTTGTCGGCCCTACGCCCCGTTCTTAAAGAATGGGTTAATAGGAAAAGAGGTGTACTGACGGTCCGCCTCACACAGGTGCTAACCAGCCATGGTTGCTTTGGTCGGTATCTGTGTGAGATCATAAAACGGGAAGAGATAACGGGCTGCCACCATTGTAGCGATACATGTGACACGGCCCAACACACGGTTTCGACGTGCACCGCATGGGTCACTCAACGCACGGACATGACGAACATCACGGGACTAGACATAAAGCTTCCAGCACTAGTACGTGCTATGCTAGAGAGCGAAGAGAAATGGCGGGCGGTAGAGCACTTCGTAGAGGAAATGATCTCTACCAAGGAAGAGGCTCAGCCTCTTCCTTGGTAGAGATTGCGCTCAGCGCACAAGGGAACGGGAGGCACTCGACCCAAGGAGAAGGCCGAGGCGAAGACGGGCGGTCAACCATGACGACTGCAACGTCCCGCCTTAGCAGGGGAGCTCAGGGTGGCAGCGTGGGAACACCGTCGCCCACCGCACCGAGTTCCCAAGTCAGTCGCGATGCGTAATGTACTCCTCGCGGCACTAGAAAGAAATGGCCTATGTAAGCCCCGATGGGGCCTCTGTTCAGTGTGGGGGGCATTATATGCCCCCATCCAGAAGAGTCTGCACGATAGCAGGCGCCCGCCGGCGGGTTCGCGGTGGAGGCTCACGTGTTCCCGTGACTCGCCAAGGGCGGTATTTATTGGAGTGCCGCCGAGTTTTTAGTGAGTAGGGGCTGTGCCCATTTACTATCTTTTTGGGCGCAGCAGAGCCTTACATACTCGCAGGTAGGAGCCTCATCCCTCGTAAGATGCTAAAATGAATTTTCTCGGCAAGAAAAAAGGGAGGAGCTCGGGTAAATTTACCCTCAATCTGCAATTAAGCGTGAATCTAAAGTCTAAGCGTCAGCTCACACCAAAATGAGACGATACGTGACAGGGCGCTACATTTTGCAAAACGGCAATCAAAAATTGAGCTTTATTCACTACACAAGAAGATACACGTTTCATTGCAAGACCGCCGTATATATTTTTGTGCAGTGAATAAAGTTCAATTTAGAATGGCTACCTTAAAAAATGCAACGCCGTGTCGCGCATCGTCTCTATTCGTCCTTTTTATATTAGGGTCAGCTCACAAGCTTATGATTACAATATAAAAAATATATTGTACTCATATAAAAAGATTAATGATTCATATTGATAGTTATTTTATAAAATAATAAACAATTCGTGAAGAAAAATCTTTCAGTACAGTTTTAAGAGATGTATGCTCTAGCGCTTGACCTTGACAACTGACGGGTCGTTCGAACAAACTGAGCCGATATGGCTCAGTATGATTTACTTCACTCTTCATGCGCTTACCCGGTTTCTAGGCGTTTTAATCTAAGGTTCGGCCTGAACGGATTCGGGCACATACACGGAAAATTGCCGCGAGCTTCGGTTGTGTTTCTAGGGTTCCGTAATACTTTAGGAGCCCTTATAATTTCACTCTGCCCGTCCGTCTGTCTGTCTGTCCGCCGCTCTCCTAGCTTCTGTAATAACTTTATGACAATAACTTTTGTAGTAATTCAAACAAAACTTATTGCGCGTTGATGGTTACGGAACCCTCCTTAGACATGTCGTGACATGCTCTTGGTCAGTTTAGGCTATTATTTTATTTATTAATTGTATTTTGCTGCAATTGTAATCACGCTATCGACGAAACCGTGAATTTTCTGTCCGAAATTATTGTGTCATACATTTTTCCAGTAATATGTTATAGAAATCATTTCTCTTTGTTTTATAGTAATAGTCTTTAGATTTTATCAGCCGTTATAAAGTTTTAAATACTTCAATGAATTCTAATAAATATTCTTTAGACCTCGTTGCCATTTTTCCGTACCCAAAGGGTAAAAACGAGACCCTATTACTGAGACTTTGCTGTTCGTCCGTCTGTCGCCAGGCTGTATCTTATCCTTCTTATACCGTGATAGCTCGACAGTAAATTCTATTGCCGTTAAAACAACAAATACTAAAAACAGAATAAAATAAAAATTTGAGGCTCACAAAACGTGATTATTTCCGTTTTGTACGGAACTCATCTTACCGACTCGCACTTGACCGGTTTTATTTTACACTCGAATTTTATTACCGTTCAGTCCAATTTTATTGCCGTTCAGTCCATCCGTACAGGTCAGAATTAGTGTTGCCAACTTAGTTGTTTTACAAAGTTTTAATACAAAATTTTGTATTTTATTCCCTCCTTAGTAGAAATTTAGTTGTTAGTAGTGGTTTTGTAGAAAATAGCTAGACAGTAATCATAATATGCAAAATGGCCTACTTCTTTGTGCTATTATGTCACCTTATCATAATAGCACATAGTAGCACACATCCGTAAGTCGCTTAAAACTACCGATTTAATTTCTATATATGTACGTAATATTTCCTACTATATTTTTTTAATTTAACGTTTAAATATCAAAACTGAAAAATGTATGTATGTTTGTAAACACAAAATTCCTAAAAAGACTTAGGGATTCCTATGTTTAGTAGCTTTTTTATAGTTATCGGTACTCTTTTAGTAGTTTTTTGTAGACAACGACGCGAGTTTAGTAGTTTCGCAAAAACAGAGTTGGCAACACTGGAACGAATCGCTTCAGTCCATACGGCCGACCGATGCGATCTCGAAATTGCATACAGCCGATACAATATACTTTTGAAGTAATTCAAAGAAAACATATTGCGCGTTGATAGAACAGTTACGAAACCCTCTTTAGAAATGTCGTGACATGCTCTTCTTGGTTAGGTTATTACTTTATTTATTCATTGTATTTTGCTGTAACTGTAGTCACGCTATCTACGAATCTCTTTGTTTTATAGTAATAGTCTTTAGATATTTTATCAACCATATTATAGTGGCTCTAAAGTTTCAAATACTTCAATGAACTCTAATACATATTTTTAGAACACGTTGGCATTTTTAGGGTTCTGTACCCAAAGGGCAAAAACTCCCGTTTTTGCCCTATTACTGAGACTTTGTTGTCCGTCCGTCTGTCACCAGGCTGTATCTTAACCTTCTTATACCGTAATATCTCGACAGTTGAAATTTTCACAAAAGATGTACTTATTTATTTCTATTGCCGTTATAATAACAAATACTTAAAACAGAATAAAATAAAAATGTGAGGTTCCCATACAACAAACGTGATTTTTTACGTTTTGTACGGAACCCCTCTTGCCGACTCGCACTTGACCGGTTTTATTTTACACTCAAATTTTATTACCGTTCAGTTCACCCTTACAGGTCAGAATTAGTGTTGCCAACTTAGTTGTTTTACAAAGTTTTACTACCAAATTTAGTATGTTATTCCCTATTTAGTAGGAATTTAGTTGTTAGTAGTGGTTTTGTAGAAAATAGCCTGTCAGTAATCATAATATGTAAAATACTATGCTACCATAGTATTTTTGCACGCCATTTTGCATATGCTATTATGACACCTTATCATAATAGCACATAGTAGCATGCGTCTGTATGTCGCTAAAAACTACCAATTTAATTTCTATATTACGTAATATTTCCTACTATATTTTTATTTTTTTACGGTAAAATTATCACATTTTCAATATATTAAAACTGAAAATGCAGTGGTTTTTGTTGTTTTTAGGGATTTCTATGTTTAGTAGCTTTTTTATAGTTATCGGTACTCTTTTAGTAGTTTTTTGTAGAAAACGGCGCGAGCTTAGTAGTTTCGCAAAAACAGAGTTCGCAACACTGAAGCGCATCGCTTCAGTCCATCCGGCCGACTGATGCGATCTCGAAATTGCATACAGCCGATACGATTTTGCATCCGTTCAGGCCGAACTGAAGGAAAACCGGACCGTGTATGGGGCACCATAGAACGATTGGATTTTGTCTTTTTTTCGATGCTGAATTTTTCGATGCTTTTTAAGTGATTAGAATTGTGGACTTCCCTAGTCCCTGAAGGTGTCCCTAAATTCGAGCCAGTGCTCATATGCTCCATCGAATTCCGGTAGTGAGATCGTGGGCAATTTAGTGCTATTACCTTTGCCAGTGCATTTTTTAGAACCTGTTGCGGCCTCGTTACGACTTTCTCGTACTGCTCAAGGAACTATATTGTAATACGTATTTTCGAAAAGTTCCCTCTGCGACAGTTACTGGTCCAAGTCAGAGACAGTTAGGTTTATCTCTGTCGCAGTCGGATCGTATCATCCGCCGTATTGTAATATGGCTAGTTGTTTTCAAAAACAGGGCCGTTTCGAATTGGGGCGGTTCAACGATTAGCCGAATTACTTGAATGTGGCTAAATGAAAATTCGCCAGAATGTATTCGAATTTCGACACCATACGGTCTTTAACACGGCTGTAATACATCGAGTTATTAGCCATACTACAAGAAAAAGAAGCATTATTCAAAGTCTCAAATTCATAATAACTTGCTGCATTATGCGAGAACAGTAAAGACAAAAAAAGTAAAGTCTACCTACGTAAGTTTTAATAATATTTGCTATTGTAGAATTATTTGCATAATAATACCTATACAAACCTAAAAACTTGAGAGGTGTCAAGGGACACCCGGATGGAACGAAGTTCCTTTCGATCAATTAGTGAAGGAATTGTAATTTTTTTTTATGTTATAATAATATTTTTTTATTATTAATAAATATAATGTAATATAAACTTAATCAGTAGGATCAATTTTATAAATAATTGAGAGAGAGAGAGACAGACAGAGGAAACACGCGCACGCCGCACGGCTTCAACTATAGCAAAAAGTGTCGTTACAGTCTTAATTTTTTCCGTCTAGCACCCTTTCGCAACGCGCGATAAGGAACTTCGTTCCAATAATACCTAATGAAATCTCGCGTCACGTACTTCAGTCATTACTTAGTATCAGGAAAACGAGTGGAATACCAACCTACCACGTCAGAAATCGATTGAAAGTGAAACTCATTCCAATTTTAAGTCATTAATGTAGAAGGGTTGAAACTTGAAAATCAAAAACCGTTTGCCTATTTTTACTTACATTGTATGTAACCCAACTACAGCGAAGCCAAAAGGAAGGGTAATTATTTTGGTAGTCTTTGTATGTATGTATGTTGTTCCACCGTAGCGCATTAAATACTGATCTGATTTTGACGAATGAGGTGTCAATAGATTCGTAATAATAGCCTGGGTATAACATATTATGCTATTTAATTACATTTTAGTTTGTGGGAATATGGTGGCAAGCCCCAAGGGAGATCTCCGACCGAGCGAGGTGCTATGCTCGGTCAGGCCGAAGCCCACTTGTATGAATTTCAGATGTCGTATATATAGTGCCGATCTTAGAAAACTTCGATAGCGCGATTCAGGACTGTGGCGCTAATTGGTCCGCCACAAGTTTTATAAAGTTTGTATTAATTTATTGCTTTACATTATTATTTTTACAGAATGGGATAAGATCATTTAAATGTAATATTTGGAGAGATCATGGAATAAATATTCAGTGTGAATCTTGAACTCTTGCGCTTGCGTGTCTCAGGTGAAGAATTCTCAGTGCATGCGAAGGTACGCGTCTCGAACCATTGTTGTGTGTACTAAAGCTTACTAAACAGTATATACACAAAGAACATAACGTGTAAATGCAAAAATAACAAAATTATTCACAAAAAATTATAAAATCATAAAGATAAACTCTGTACTAACGAAAAGTTAATTTTGATAATCTTTTTATTATATAAAAGTACATACCTAACATTTGAATTGCCAGAAAATATTTTTAGGTGAATACGGAAAACAAAATGACAGAAGATATAATACAGATAGAGAAAAAGGACAAAGTGTGTGTTGAGTTTGAAAACATAAGCTACATTTTGAATCAATTTAATTTTAGAACACTTCGATTGGGTAAGTACCTAACCTATATTTCATGAATATTTTACATTATTCAGATCACCTATTATTAATTCTGATGGTCAATTACTGCTTACTAGTCCCACTTCTTCAAATATTCCACATAAGTTTTTATCGTATTTATATACACATAAATTAATCAATGTCAATGTCAAATCAGTCAATATTTCAATGCTATTTATTATATTTTAATTATTGATTCACAAACAGAACATCGTTCGGTACATTTCTAAAAAATATTTAAACATTAAATTCAAAATATTCAAAGATTAAATAAGTTTTAACAACAGGTGAAATAGATCATTGTTTCGCGACAAAGAATTACGGTTAGCAGTAAAAATACCCTAGATGTATTAGGATTTCTGGTGCTATTATATTAAAGCATTCGTTTTAATTGATTGCTTATTATGGCAATTTTACATAGCAATCTATATAATCAGTAAGTAAGACACCTCAGAATTTGTGTAGAAAGAATGATTGTAAATATTTTCAAAGATCAAAAAGTGAGTGAAGATGGCTTATAAGTTTTAGACATAATTTATGAGTTGTATTACGTACGAAGGTTATCAATCCCACCACTATGGACTTGTATGGAGTGTTGTGCTCCATACGAGTATAACATCGAACCCAATAAAAAAAATCGAATATAATTTAGATTTTAATGATTGCTAACACATAATCATTAAATAATTATTAATTACCTTTAACGTTTCTCCTTCCAAACACAAAATAGTAGGTTTGAATTTGAATGTGTTCATTCTATGTTTGTTCGTTCATTAACTGTTATTTATTAGCAACGTTTCTGACAAACTGCTAAGCAAAAAACGCACGTTTAAAAAGCCTTAGTTATATATTAAGTACCCGGGTAACCGAGCTTTGCTCGGAGGTCTAGTAGATAAAAAAAGATCGCAAATATCTTTTACCCGGGGTTCGAACCCACCACATTCCGAATTTCCGAAAACCGCAAAAATAGACATACGCACATCAAACTGCTAATCGGAATGACATTTTAGAGTCAAAATATTGATAATATATTGTTTCTTTTTATTTTATTTATTGATGGCTTAAAACCATTTGCCAGTGTCAAGTTAAAAAGGCGAGAAATAGAATTCTCGTTTATGTTTTAAACACCGTATTTCTAAATCGTCAAGACTAAAGTCTAGTCAAAGTCCAAATAAATACTTAGTCATTGCAGTCAATGAGTCAACTGTCAAGTCAGTCGATTCAGTAAAGTGGTAGAAGCTTTACTGAAAGTTCCTGGGGAGGGGAACACATAATAGCACGTTTATTGAAGTTGTACCACTTACCCACACTTGTGCACGTTAACGAATATTTAATGGTTAATATTCTACCAATATTACACATTAGGAACCGAAATAACACAAATTTATGGAAGAAATAAAAAAACAACAACAACACATTGAATTCCCCGGCAAAATTCCGATTTTCAATATAATATAACAAAAGAAAAAACATATATTACTAATTATTTTAAACAAAAAATGAAAACCGACTTCCAAAGTAAAAATGCACAAAAAAGTATGATATAAACTTATTTTCTAAATAATCCCGTATTAAATTTAAAGTTATTAAATAATAAATTCGTTTAAGAATTTAACTATTTCTGTACTCAATCTTCATAATTTTGAAGTCGGTACAGTGAAAAATATTTAATATTTTAGACGAATATAAAAGGGGAATTATTTAGAAAATAAGTTTTATTTCATACTATTTGTGCATTTTTACTTTGGTAGTAGGTTTTTAATTTTTTTTGAAATAATAGTTTTTATCTTTTTAGTTATATTATTATTAACACATTTTTAGAAAGATATAAATAAAAACAAGCCTTCGCTATTCTCACTCTCTTGGCAAAACAAACTCAAGCGTTATTTTATGCCAGTTTTCTGAGAGGCCGTGGTATTTTCCCAAATAAGCATTACCGATCTGTGGACCTACTAATGAATCACCAGTGATGATATTGATTAGATACTATATTATTAAATAATTATTTTTGTCTATTGTAATAGTCGACGGAAAAAATGTTACCATAGTAAACCACTTTGGTGAAAACGAGACCAACTTGGGATTATACACTTTACATCAAAAAAGAATTTTGAAACCCTGTCCACATACATACAAAAAAAAACTATTATGTACAGCCGAATGCATAACCGCCTCCTTTTTTTGGAAGTGGGTTAAAATACGGAAACTTTTCCACTAAGCAGTGACAGAAATCAACGTCAAAATTTAAAGAAGCTAAATACTGAAATATTTTATTCGAATCTGACGGCCAACTCTACCACCGCGCGCTCATTTGTCAAATCAAATATTCGCGCGTGTGCTTCCGCGATTTCCTGTTACACACTTCCGTCCCACTTCACGTAATCACTCCCACGAATTGCAAGAAAGCGAGAGGAAAGATGTAACACATCAGTTTCCCAGTGATAAGACTTAGCTGGATCGATTTTTCTCTCACAAAACTCCCTGCATAATTCTTCTTTCATGGAAATACTTGCAGGCGTTTGGCAGATTACGATTATATTATATATACAAGATTGTCTCGTTTAAAGTATAAGATTTTGGTATAAACACCATCAGGAGGTCGATCCTCCACAAAACTTTATGGACTGAGATCCCAGGCTCGCCAGACTACCCTTATATTCTTACTGATAAAATGTAAGTATATCATATTGTAGTTTTAACAGCCTCCATGGTCTAGTGGTTTAGAGTTTGGCTCTCGACTCGGAGGTCGTGGGTTCGATTCCCGCATTGGAACAACAAAAAATCTTGTTTCCAAGTTTGGTTAGGACAATGCAGGCTGATCACCTGATTGTCTGACAAGAAAGATGATCCATGCGTCGGATGGGCATGTAAAAAGTCGGACCTGCGCCTGATATCTCACCAGTCGTGTCGGTTATTCGTCCCACTGGGTTACGAGAGTAAAGGAAGAGAGAGTGGATGTGTGATGTGAGAAAAAAGTTAATAAGTGTTAAAGGTAAAAAAAAAAACATTCTGTATTATTGCACCAATTCATAGTTTGGTAGTAAGGAACAATTTCTGGCAAGTAATGGTTGGTATACGGCAAACTTTAGAAAAGTGTTCTTTTTTAATAAATTGTTTCATATTTCGAAGAAATGTGTGGGAGAATAATAAAAAACTAAAAATCTGCACATACATTTTTTTGCGCACATTTATTTTCCAGAAATATTTCCTGACTAGCGACACTACCGAATGGTGCAATAATATAGGTGTTTTCAAGATCAATGGGTTCGAATTCTGGCTAGGAATATTGTTTTAACAACAATCTAATTATGCACTTTTAGTTTAATTAAAAAACGAGCCCGTGACTTCTTAGAGAATTTTTTTCTACTATTTGCTACCGGCGGTGAAACTAAGAATAATATTAGGTCCTTACATATGAAATTGGCGTTTTGTCGTACTGGCCACTTTGATCTCAAATATATCTTCTTTGGTCGGGAATTCCAATTTCAAATTTATACCGCTATTTACTCATGCATTTGTGTTTTGAAAACCGTAATTCATTTGTTTTTTCCTCTTTTGGTTTTTTCACTCTGTTTACAAAATGGAAAACTTGATATATCGTAATATTTTCGAGTACGAGTTCCACCGTTGCACCAGTGCTGCAGAAACGGCTCGAAGGATTCATTAATCATTAATAAACAGAGTGACGCAACAAAAAAACCAAAAGAGGAAAAAACAAATAAATTACGGTTTTCTAAACACAAATGCATGAGTAAATAGCGGTATAAATTTGAAATTGGAATTCCTAACCTAAATGTGTATGGCGGCGGTGTCGCAAAAGAAAACACAGTGCGTTTTTGGTTCCAACGTTTTCGTTCTGGAAATTTCGACCTGCAGAACAAGCCTCGTGGACGGCCGGAGACCAAAGTTGATTATGAAGAATTGAAGGCTATTGTGGAAGCGGATCTATCGCAAACCACGTCCGTCCGTTAGCTGCAGGCTGTGGTGTTAGTGATAAAACTATTTTAATTCACTTGAAGAAAATTCGGAAGGTGAAAAAGCTTGAAAGGTGGGTACCTCATGAATTGAGTGCAGCAAACTGCTGCTGCGACTACTGCGTTACTCAACCGCCACAATAATGAAGGGAATTTTAAATCGAATGATGATAACAACCTGTGATGAAAAGTGGATCCTGTACGATAATCGGAAACGCTCATCGCAATGGCTGAACCCTGGCGAACCAGCAAAAGCCTGCCTAAGCGAAAACTGATTAAAAAAAGTTACTTGTGAGCGTTTGGTGGACTAGTTCCGGTGTCATTCACTATAGTTTTCTTAAATCTGGCTAGACGATTACGGCAGATGTATATTGCCAGCAACTGCATATCATGATGGAATAGCTACGTGCTAAACAACCGAGGTTGGTCATTCGCTCTAGGCCACTGCTGGTTCAGCCCCCTTACTCCCGACACAATCGAGAATCGAATCAGTTCCATCTCAATAGCTTTTGATACTCCCGACACCTACACTAGCGCACGATCGTGCGGTAGCTCATTTTGTAACTAACCTGGATCGATAAGTTCGTTAGATCGTAACTTTTGATACTCCCGACGAAATCAATCGACTGAGAATCGAATGACAGGATCGAAAACAAACGTCAAATTACACGATAGTTAAAGAGGTCTCATTTACAGTATCGAGTTTGCTTGTTTTAGTGTGTTTGAACTAAATTACGTGACTTTTACTGTAGTATTTCAGCATTATTTAATGTTATGAAATACGCGTTCGGGAAATGCACAATTTACGAAGATTCACCAACTTTAATACATAAGCAATGGACATGGATTGTGAGGAATTTCGATGCAATTATCGCCTTAAACGCCTTTACGCAATTGTTTACACATTTGGCCGCTTTTCATGTATTATATTTTCACTTAAGACAGATGAAGTCAAATGAGGCAACTGAAGTCTATGATCTATATTAACGTATCATCTGAAGACTTCGTTTGTCTTTGAATAAATAGTTATAAAAAGTAGTATGTTGATAGTGTTACTATGCTCGGGTTTTCTAAATGTAAACACTAAACACGAATTTGTTATTGTATCATTTACATACATTAAATATACCACTTTTCACCAAAATTAACAATTAACTACCTTTTTATAATACTACCAATTACCTATTTATGGCCAGTTAATGTAGATAATGAATGTATTTTGTGCACAACACTTGAGTTTTGCCGACAAAATAAATCAAAATATGACTTTGACATTTGGCAGAATGTCAAAGATTATAAACAAGAAATTTGAAACTATTAATTATTGTCACAGTTTTTGTTAGAAAAATAACCTCAAAAACCTACCATTGCATAAGATTGAGGCTGACTCATTTGAATAAACATACACAAAATGTTATTTATAGTGAAAAATATATAATTTTTCCACATTTTTATTAATCTTCGCCATAGACTACGGCACTCAGCTGTAACTTGTTTACTCTGTGGACGTGACGTCAGCAACCGGATACAGCTAACGACGCTGATAAGACACGATCTCAACGCGATCTTGATTTCGATTCTATTTTGTTCGGGAGTACGCATCAGGATCGAAACTGAATCAAAATCGACATCGGATCAGACTCGTAAATCGAAATCGTATCAGTTTCGGGAGTAAGGCCTCTGGACAACGCCAGACCACACACTGCACAACAGACGGCTACCAAATTAGTGGAGCTTCAATTGAAATGTCTAAAGCATCCACCGTACTCCCGGGACCTTGCTCCAACAGATTACCATTTTTTTTCAAATTTTGAATAATTTCTTGCAATGGACAAAATTCAACTCCAATGGGGTAGTCCAAAGCGCCTTCAAAGATTTTATTGATTCCTGTCCGAATGGTTTTTAGTAAAGGAATCAATGAACTACCTATGAGATGGCAAATGTACATAGATAGCAATAGTACTTTGATTAAATAAATATTATGTCAAAAAAACGAGTTTATGTTCCTCCTTTACAAAACGGCAATTTCACATGTAAACCTAATATCATAAATGTTCCGGTCAGAGACCTAAATATTAACACTATTTAGTGTGCTAATTAATTGTTTTTCTTGGTTATATTTTTGTTAAAATAGTTTATTTATATTACAGTTCAAAAATAATTAAAAATTATTAAAAGAACTTTTATGTACATAAACGTGTATGTTACAATGTTCATAACTATCTATGATCTAACAAACAATACATTAAAATGCAACTAAAAATGATTCTAGAAACTATTACGGTTTAATCGTTGCAGATAAGAAAGAAATTTTACAAGGTGTAAGTGGCTGTTTTAAATCTGGAGAACTGACGGGCATTATAGGACCTTCAGGGGCCGGGAAAAGTACCCTACTGAATATACTAGCAGGCTATTCGTAAGTATTTTTTCTTTCTAATAATATTATACCTACTTAATATGAATGCATTTATAAATAAATAGTTAAATAAATCCTTTATTTGCTTAAACACACCATCATCATATTATATCATCATACATGAAGCAGAAACTTTGAGTACAGTTTTAAACTGTAACTGTTAGAAATACGATGGAGGAGTAAGAAATTTGGCACAGTTAAGGTTTATTTGGAGGGAGTTGTGCAGAAAGCTAATATTTTTTAAAATAATGTTAAGAAATACAATTTTCATAAAAATAAAAGTAAACACTACATGACACGACCATGCGTTTGTATAATAAGAAATCTATGTTAATAACAGTAGGTGTTGGTTTGACATAATGTCTATGAAGAGCCGGTTACAATGGAGATACCATTCACGCGAGGAACAGAGACAGTAATTGCGTCCTTGTTGACACGCATTTGAGGTATACGATGTATTTGATTTTTTAAATATTTACGTTGAATAACATTTTGATCAAGTTTTAAGACATATTTAGCTACAAACGTATTAAAATATCAAAGATTGAATAATTACTTACCGATAATAAGATATCCCATGTTTTTTTGGGATGGTTAATGTATTATTTTTGCACTTTTTCACCGAGCACTTCGGCGTGTTGCCAGTCGGATAGTTTGTGCGTCACTGCGAGACACAAGTGCTTACTCGCGTTTTAAGCACTTGTCAAAATGGGATACACTTAGAGCGTTCGTGGGGTATCTTTGTGTATATAAAACATATCACTACATATAAACCATCATGATGATGTCACTTCCACTCACCTGGTCAAATTTTAGTATAAAGGAGAAAATAATTGTTTTGTGACTGATACTAAATTACACAGATCTTATAATATAAATAGTAATAATTTACTGTCAGTACCATAGATACCGTGTTAATCCTACTTATGAATAAGATAAACACTTGTAAGGACCAAATAATACACAAATTTGTATAATAATAACCGTACAACATAATTTGCACGTTAACAAGTTAATTTCCTAACAATTGATAATTCATTCATTAATAATCTGGCGACCCAATAGTGGTGCTTGGCGAATGCACCAGGATTATGCTGGAGGAGAGAATACTGTCGACAGCGAAGGCAATCGCTGGCGATCTGGCCTCTGGACTGGCATTGGTAGAGTGGGCAAAACCATCGTATTTCACCTGGGTAAACGCGATTCCGGGTTATGGCAAGACAACTTGAATAGTTCAAAATTCCAATGAGAATGGCGGCATTATAATCACCATGACTACGGAGGCAGCCAATGACCTGAGATTGATAGTACGGTAGTAGGTAGATGGATCTAGGTAGGTAGATGGATCTAGGTAGGTAGATGAGACGGTAGTTGATTGGGGCATGAGATTGATTAGATACAACGACCAAATCTGGTCACGAACATCAACCAGGAGTTGTCTTGAATGCACCGCTGCGCGCTGCGGCGCTGGCCCAAACATAAGTTTTGTGACTTTCAAATACTTATTTTGAATTTCTCTGTTACCGTTAATAATATGTCAAATTGACTCGCATTAGGTGACAGTTTCCATTATATCCATTTTATATTTTACCAAATAAAAAAATTAAAAAAAAATGGATTCGCCAAAACATTGACGGAGAAAAGTCGAGAAATAATATTTGAACCCACCCAATTTTACAAAATTCAAAGGAATTTTTTTATATAATACTAGGGGAAACGAACAACGGATCACCTGATAGAAAGCGATTACCACCCGCGACATCAGAAGAGATCCAAGTGCGTTGCCGGCCTTTTAGGAGGGAATACGCTCCCTTCTTGAAGGTTTGCAGGTCGTAATGGTCTGGAAATACCGCTGGCGACAGTTCATTTCATATTTTTACAGTGCGCGGCAGAAAGCATCGGTTAAAGCCCACGGAGGATTGCCACTCATCAATATGATGAGGACCATAAATATTTTGTCGCTTGGAACAGAGGCGAAAAGTTGCAGCAGTTATAAGTCCGAACAATTCGTCGGAGCATATTTATATATTCTTAACGTCACACTGTATATTAAATTGCATTAGTGTGATTCATTTGAACGCGCCGACTTTACTATCACGGCCTGGTTGGCATTGGTTGTATTTTTGAAGTCGAAATTGTGGCAGTCTATCGTGTAGGTACTAGGTACACTACACCTATTAACACAAATACGTGTTAGAAGCTATTTATGTATGTTATTGGGGATAAGGTCGTTACAAATGTAATAAGGTATGAAATAAACAAGTCGATAACCCACGGGCCATTGTCGACTGTCTGGGTGTTGACATCCCAATTTAAGGCCGCCACAGACGAGAGACCGATCGTTTCAGTTAGAACTGACGTCAGTTCGGCCTGAACGGATTCGAGCACATACACGGAAAAAATCGCCGAACTGACGTCAGTTCGGCCCTTAGATTAATAACGCCTAGATAGTCTTCAAACAACCGCATCGTAGAAAGTAGGGCAAGTAACAGATAGTACATCTATCTGTAAGCATTACATACCGGCACGCACACAAAACGTTAATGTTGTGGAGTGTATACAGTTTTAAGGGATAACTTCCACGGAAAATGTTGCTCTTAAAATTGGAATTATTGTATTTGTTTTACTTAATATTGTGAGATGTAAAAATATAACTTATATTTCATTTTAAACCATCTAAACACGATTTGTAAAAAATATTTATATTAAACTGGTATTATGGCATTTATTAGGGATTACCTTAATACTGAAAATACTTTAAATTGACAGTTCAAAATCAGAAAAAATTAAAAACTTTGTCTTAGTTAGCCATGAAAATTTTGAAATAAAATTCTTATTTCTAGTAACATTTTCACAATTCACAATAGGGCAGCAAGATGGCGACAAAATGTGATTTTATTTTAAAATGTTTTAAATATTTGGCTTAATACAAATCAAGTTGTAGTACTTACATATGAAATGTTATGTCCCAAGCTTTATTAATTCTTTTCCGATGCATTGTGACACTCTATAACGACACAAACCGTCATAATGTCCGACTATTGAAAAATAGTTAGGAGATGTAGTATGCACTAGCGCTTGACAACTGACGGGTCGTTCGAACAAACTGAGCCGATATGGCTTAGTATGATTTGCTTCACTTTTCATGCGCGTACCCGGTTTCTAGGCGTTTTAATCTAAGGTTCGGCCTGAACGGATTCGAGCACATATACGGAAAATCGCATCTGGTTTGCGGCGAGCTTCGGTCATGTTTTAGGGTTCCGTAATACTTAAGAAACCCTGATAGTTTCGCTCTGTCCGTCCGTCTGTCTGCCTGTCTGTCTGTCCGCTCTCCTAGCTTCTGTAATAACTTTATGACAATAACTTTTGAATTAATTCAAATAAAACCTATTGCGCGTTGATAGTTCGCGCAGTATCTTAACCTTCTTATACCGTGATAGCTCGACAGTTGAAATCTTCACAAATGATGGACTTATTTATTTCTATTGCCGTTATAACAAGAACTACTAAAAACAGAATAAAAAAAAAATTTGAGCTTCCCATACAACAAACGTGATTTTTTACGTTTTGTACGGAACCCCTCTTGCCGACTCGCACTTGACGGGTTTTATTTTACACTCGAATTTTATTATCGTTCAGTCCATCCGTGCAGGTTAGAAGTAGTGTTGCCAACTTAGTTGTTTTACAAAGTTTTACTACTAAATTTAGTATTTTATTCCCTCTTTAGTAGGAATTTAGTTGTTAGTAGTGGTTTTGTAGAAAATAGCCAGACCACGCGTCCGTAAGTCGCTTACAACCACCGATTTTATTTCAATATTACGTAATGTTTCCGACTATATTTTATTTTTTACGGTAAAATTAACATATTATCAATATATTAAAACTGAAAATGAAGTGGCTTTTTGTTGTTTTTTAGGAATTTTTATGTTTAGTAGCTTTGTTATAGTTATCTGTACTCTTTTAGTAGTTTTCAGTAGAAGACGACGCGAGTTTAGTAGTTTCGCAAAAACAGTGTTGGCAACACAGGAGCGAATCGCTTCAGTCCATCCGGCCGACTCATGCGATCTCAAAATTGCACACAGACGATACGATTTTGCATCCGTTCAGGCCGAACTGAAGGAAAACCGGACCGTGTAGGGGCCCCTAAGGTTGCGCATTGTTGTGGTCAATAGTGGACGATAGTTTAGTCTGTCTAGGTGTCCCTGACAACTGATTTATTGATTTAAGTTATTCGACGATACCGAGCATCTAATGACTAAAAAGTTATTAAATTAAAAAGTATGAAACAAAACTTTTTCTCTATCACGTTCTTCGATTTCTTCGAGTTACAGCCGGCACCAGCAAATCTGAACGTGACTTCTATAAAATATTGTAGGATATTGTTTGGGCTAGTGCCGACTTCAAAATTAAGAAGATCGAGTAGAGAAATAGTTAAAATTTCAGCCAAATTTAAAAGGGGAATTATTTAGTAAATAAGTTTTATATCGTACTTTTTTGTGCATTTTTACTTTGGATGTCGGTTTTAATTTTTGTTAAAATATAATATCTAATTTTTCTCTTTTTTGGGTAAATTTATTACCTATATTATTTGTGAACACATTTTAAGGAAGTTATAAATACAAAAAAGTCGCTATTCGCACTTTCTTGTCCCAGTGCCTCATGCCAGTTTTCTGAAAGGCCATGGTATTTCCCCAAATAAGCATTACCGATCTGCAGACCTACTAAACAATCACCAGTGATGATAATGATTAGATACTATATTATTAAATATTTATTATTATCTATTGTTGTCTTGTTGTTTGCGGCAAAAATATAGCATGAAATATACTATAGTGATGATGATGATCACGAATATAATTTTGGCAATAGTAAAATTTCACCGATATCAAAATAAATTGATATCGGTGCACAAAACTTTGATGATTAACTAGTTAGTAGCGTACGTCATCATAATAATATGTTGGTGTTTCCTGATGGTGATGATGATAATAATTACTGTAAGTGGTATGATGGCAAATGATTGGAGTTCTTTAAACAACAAAATTCCCAAACATGTATATATTAGGACTCAGGAGTTCTGTTCAGTACTTTTGGATCCAGGGTATAAACTTTGGTGCAAAAACTTACTTTTTGGTAGCATATTCTTGGACTACTTCAAAAAAAGTTGAAATCACTATATGTATCCATATAAATTTCGAGGAGTTCCCTCGATTCCTCATGGATCCCAGTATCAGGTCACCACTGTGTTTGGGATTAATCCCTATACATCAAAAAAATAATTTTGAAAATCGGTCTACAGACGGCGGAGTAATCGTTGAACAAAAATACAGCCGAATGTATAACCGCCTCCTTTTTTTGGAAGTTGGTATTCAACCTTTTTTTTATTATTATTATTATTTAATATTATATTGCAACTGTTAGGTATTGATTAATTTTATTAAATCTATCATAATATAATAATTAGTGGTGATTTAACTCTTTTTCTCACACACAGACATCCACCCACCACACACAAATTCAATAACCTTTATCATATTTATATACTCTAGGTCTTTTTGCTTTGCAGAACACTGGGTGCTAAGGGAACAATTAAGATCAATGGCACGCCCATGTCAGCGTCACAGTCGATTACCAGGGTGGGGACGAAGTATATCCGTCAGCAGGATGACAACATGCGGTCCTACCTCACGCTTTACGAGGCCATGTACTTCGCGGCGGCCCTCAAACTTATACATTTGACGTCTAAAGAGCGACACAAAAAGGTAATTAGCGGCTACATTTGTTTTGTTTTCTATCTATCTTCCTAAAACAAGGCATAGTGTCTACAGCACTTGACTCATCACGTCAGAGCAAAGCTAATGGTGGTAGAAATGCAATTTAATAATACAGAACAAGGGGCATTTTTGTACGGATCCCGTCCCCACCGTTGGACAAGACATATTTATTTTATTTTAAAATTTATGTGGCTTTAATCTGTATCAAATAAAAGGCTTTGAAGTGTAAGTGGGAGAAAAAGTTAATGAGTGTTAAAATTTAAAGGTTAAAAATGTTTAAACAATCGTTCTGTATAATCATTTATTGCATCATATCCTAATATTGCTAGTAAGGAACAATTTATTTTATCAAACTTTAGGGAACTGTTGTATTTTAAACTGTCTCTTATTTTTAAGAAGTGTATGGTAAAATAATAATAAATAATTGGTATTAAATGCTAAACCCTACATCGTTTTAGACTTACCTTACAATGCCCACAAGAATAATCCACCTGTATTATATCTTTTAACTTTTTCGATACACAATGAGGGTGTTTGATATTTTTTCTGCTGCTAGGGGCAGACCCAACGCACACAAAGCGTCATCTGGTAGCATAAGTGGTATCAAAAACGTTCAATAAGAATTATCGATTCTTTTTCTGTCACCAGGCGACACGTGATAGCCCGACAGTCGTGTCAACAAAAAGCTGTCAGATGTCACGAATTTAAAAACCCTCATTATTTTCAAATTGTATATTTTTATTAGTAGATGTAATTGTTTTATCATCATTAGATATTGCGCTGAAAAAAAAAAAGGATTTTGGCAACGAAGACCAATCTAATGTAATATCGGCTACGGCATATTTTTTGTGAATTGTAAAATTAATAATTTTAGTGTCGATAAATCCATAGATGTATTATGTTAAAAAGAGGGATAAATCATTATATTAATACGTGAAGGATTTTCACTTCAAGTACGGTCTTACGAGAATTGTGCATAGGGATCAGTGTGAAATTTGGCACATTTAAAGTTTAAGTGGAGGAAGGCCTGCCAAAAGCTAATATTTTTAAAAATAACGCTTAGAAATACATTAAATTTATAAAACTTCAACAACACATACAACCTCACTCATACTAGCATGTTCGTATATATTACAGTAGGTTTGACACAATTGTCAATCTTTCTTTCATAATCCAAGAACATGATTTGCATATTTTATTGCGTATATAAGAGGCAAAAGAAACCTAAAAAAGTTGAAACTTTAAAATTGTTACATTAATTATGGTCCAATATTAACGACCACTAGTTAAAATAAATGGCTGTATAGTAATTTTTAAACTCTCTATTGTGCATTAAACCTTTATTCATTAACTAGATTCTAACAAGACATATTATGAAATTAATTAATTTGTTTGAAGAAAGCTAATAGGCTGCCCACTTTTTGTTTCAGATAATTGATATTTTAATAGATCTAAATATATGCGAATCTCAGAAAACGTTGATCGGCAATCTGTCGGGCGGAGAGAAAAGGAGACTCGCGGTTTCCTTAGAACTCTTGTCTGATCCATCCCTGATGTTCATTGATGAACCAACAACGTAAGTTTATTGCACTGCATCTAATTGCTTATTAGATTCTAGTAGTACCTGGGTAACCGAGCTTTGCTCGGAGTTGTAATACAATTAAATGAATTAAAAGAATAACAAAAATATTTATCTGACCGGGATTCGTACCCACCACATTCCGAATTTTCAAACAAGCAAAAATTATACACAAGCATAATAATCTGCCAATCGCACTGACATAATATAGAGTCAACATTATTGATATATTTTTGCACGACGAAAGAAAAACACAATATGTAGCTTAAAAATGTGCAGTTTCCTAGCGACAAGACCTAGCTAAATCGATTTTCCTCCCCAAAACTCCCTGCATACTAAATTTCATGGTAATACTTGCAGCCGATTTCGTGATTACGATTATATTAAATAACTTCTCCGAGTCTCCCAAGCTTATAAGACCGGTAATGGGTCTAAAGAAACTCAATTTAACGTGAGCAAAGTCACGTGCAAAAGCTAGTACTTAATATTTTGGAGACTGTAATTCTTTTGAGAAGACATCTTTTTGAGAGTATGTCGTTTAACTACCACGGCGATTTGCGCCTGAGCCTTCTAGATTGCTATCTGAATTATTTTCTTGTTTCGGCCTTTTCGAACCCTTTTTTTATTACGGTCTCATAAAAAAAGCCAGTCGCGTTATAGTTTTTTTAACATATCATTTATTTCGTATTTTTCCGTTTCCCAATCTAACATGTTTTTGGAATAATATAAGTACCTTATCAAAAAAACACTTGAAATTTAAAATAATAATAATAATAATAATAATAATAATAATAATAATGTTTATTTCTCCTCACAATATAGATTACAATTATACATAATTACAAAAGTGTCTTTCAGTCAAGTGATATGTGAGGAGCTGGTGTCCATTATAGGTCATACCTGTATTACGGATCACCAGGTCCTCACCCCAAGGAACATTTTATGTAACATTTAAATCACATAGATTGTACTATGATTCACTAGATACATGTTGTTATTAAGTTGATTGAAGCAAAAAGAGATAAATTATTATCATAAAGAGATGAGGAAAGAATATCAAAATTTAGTCTTAGATCTATTTTTATACAATAATAAATTTTTATATATATATTATTCGAAGCCCTTTAACTTTTTTTTTTTATTTTCTTTGTGACATAATGCCTGCGCACATGTGTGTGTGTGTGTGTGTGTGTGTGTGTGTGTGTGTGTGTGTGTGTGTGTGTGTGTGTGTGTGTTTGTGTGTGTGTGTGTGTGTGTGTGTGTGTGTGTGTGTGTGTGAATATGTGTCCGTATTCCAAGTTTTGCAACCATTTACTAACCACTTCCTTGCATTTGTATTTTGTAAGGGGGTAAATTTTAAGACATTTGTTTACTTTATTGTATAAATGACATCCCCGATAATCGAAGAAGCGTTGTGCAAATACGGTTTTACATTGTGGTTTATCAAAGACTTTATCCCTTCTGCGGCGATTTTCCATTATCTTAGGATCATAGGTCGAACTGGAATGTTGCCTGATTATGGTCTGCAGAATATATAGCTGGCGAACGGTTAGTACTTTACTTAGCTTATAAACGTCACTTGTTGGGTGGAAGAAGGACAAAGAAAAACCAACCTTTAATACCGCCCTCTGAGCCCTTTCCAGTTTCAACATAAGGGTTTTAGTAGTACCGCCCCAAGCAGTAATACAGTAGCTTAGCTGTGACTGTACCAGTGCGAGGTAAACGGATCTTATAAGCTCCTTGCAGGCAACATGACGCAGATTTTTAAACATGAACATTAGTTTGCGTGTACGTGTAGCTAACTGGTCGATGTGTTCATGGAAGGATAGCTTACTATCAATAACCACGCCCAGATACTTAATTGTATTGGTCCTTTCAATTGTGGCACAATCACAGCTGGAGGTAACATAATTGGAGCATTCATGGGATATTATGCTGTATTGCGTATTATTTTCTTTTTTGTTTCTTAAGGAGAATGTGATGTATTTAGTTTTGCTTATATTTAGAGTTAGAACATTAGATCGCAACCATTCTGTGACAACGTTAAACCCATTTTGTGCGTATGAGAAAACTTCAGCCCAAGTTTTCCCGCTAAATAGTAATGCTGTATCATCAGCGAAGGTTATAATTTTAGCCTGAGGTAGTACTAATTGACACATATCATTAATATATACGAGAAACAATGTCGGGCCCAGTATACTTCCCTGGGGAACCCCAAAGTGGACTGTTGTAACATTGCTTTTGAGGTTTTCTATTTTTACACACTGTGTCCTCTCAGACAAATAACTTTTGAAGAGTTTTAGTTGAATGTCCCTAATTCCTAAGCACTCCAGTTTGTTTAATAATATTGGGATAGAGACCGTATCAAATGCTTTTGCAAGGTGCAAGAATATTGCAATTGATTTATTTTTACTATCTAAGTTCATAACTGTAAAATTAACTAATTCATGCACCGCATCTGTGGTAGATCTTTTAGCCCTAAAACCAAATTGTGCTTGCGATAATAGTTTGTTATCCTCTAGATATTTTATTAATCTTTTGTTGATTAGTCGTTCTAATATTTTAGATAATGTTGATAGGATGGATATAGGTCTGTAGTTATCGATACGGTCTCTATCTCCAGTTTTATGAATAGGATATATTCTTGACTTTTTAAATGCTTTTGGGAACATACCGGTTAACAATGATAAGTTACATATATAAGTTATGGGTTTTACTAAAGTGTTAGTATTCACCTTGAGAATGTCAGCAGAGACCATATCCAAGCCAACGGCACTGTCGGTCTTAAGGTTAGCAATCAATGATCTAATCTCATTTTCATCTGTTGGTAGAAAAACAAAAGAATTGGGACATGATCTTAAAATATTAGGCAGTACATCAGAAATTTCTTTTAAATTTTTTTCAGCTAGTGATTTACCTATATTTGCGAAATAATGGTTGATGGCGCTTATAGATTTAGTGGGGTTGACTGTGTTTATAAGTTCATGTGGTGTATCTATTTGTTTTTTAGTATATGTAATATCTTTAATAGCTTTCCATAATCTTTTGTTATCGTGGTGTGCGTTTTGAAGCTGGCTTTTTTCGTAATCTCGTTTTAGCTTTTTAATTAAGGACGAGCAAAAGTTTCTATACCTCTTGTATGTCGTTTTTAGGATGTCATTATCAGGATATTTGTTTATTTTTTTATGAAGATTATCTCGGTTTTTTAAACATTTCAATATACCCGATGATATCCAAGGTTTTAACAGTCTTTTCCGTGTTGAGGTTTTAATTTCTTTAGAGTTACTTGTTATAATTGTTTGGAGTGTTCTCATAAAATAATCAGTCGCTTTGTCCGTATCATCTATTAGGTAGAGTGCGCCAAAATCTACAGTTTTTAGATCACTAGAGAGTGTTTCGTGATTAATTCGATTGACAGGTTTCTTTGCAGGTTTAAGGCTATGTCTTGTAGCAATGCTGAATGTAACACTATAGTGGTCCGTGAGAGATGTTGTGAGTACAAGGCTACGAGCTGGTAACTTAGTCTTCATGAGTACATGATCAAGACAGGTTTTTCCATGAGTTGCTATTGTGTGGGCTGGTAGTATTCCATGATATGCTAGCATATCCAAGTATAGTGAAATATTTGGGTCTGAACTTTCGTTACAAATATCAATATTTATATCTCCTAAAACAATAATATTCTGGAAACTAGCGTACTTAATTAATAAATTATTAAGGGATTGAATGAAGATGTTAACATTTTTATACCCAGGAGGACGATAAATAGCCAAAGCCACTGTATTGTTGTTAGGTTTTATAGCCAGGCAATTTGCTTCCAGTAGTTGTGGTTCTTCAACGGATATGACAAGGTTACTCCTGTAGTATACTACAACACCTTCGTTCTGAGTATTGTTTATTGTAGTAGAATAAGAGTTATAACCGTTGATACCCGGTATATTTGGATTGGACATCAACCAACACTCAGTCAACACTATACAGTCCCAGCTCACACCACTACGAGTTATTAATGGAAATAGCCCATCTATGTTGCGTTTAATACTTCTAATATTCTGCTGTAACAGTTTAAATTTATTGTTAGAATTTGACATAATTGTTCCACACAACTGTACACAAGACAGATTCCGCTATACTAAACGAGTCAATTTCATTTTGTATTTCATGAAACACATTGAATTGTGATAACTAGGTTGTCAGTAGGATCTCTATTACATATTAGATAATTGTTTCTTATGTTTTGTTGGTTGAAGCTGACGTTTTTACAATACCAATTTTTAAAGAAGTTTCTTAGAGTAATGATGATTATAATCAAAAAGATTACAAACCACAGACAGTAGTTAAGAGTGCTTGAAATATTGCATGTAGTTTTGTAGTTGTAGTGGTAATGATGCGTGTTATGTGTATATTGTATGTATACGGAATATGAGGGTGTTGTAGAGTTTGTGTTCGGTGAATTATCAGAAGAGTTGGGCTTAATAATATTATTCAGTAGAGTTTTAGCACAAAATTGTTCAAACGTGTCGTTTACAAGATATAGTTTAAAGGAATAATCTGATTGGCATGCATTAAACTTTAGTAACAGCAAAAAAAAGATAATAAGTACTAGTCACATACTACTTTTAAGTTTTACCAGATCGTCTTCGCTGTTAACACGTATTCGTTTTTCGGTCCTGGTGCGCCTCAGGTAAACACTCCCATATGAAGTCCAGCAGCTGTCGTAATTGCTGTCCTTGGCGAAAACTCTAGCCAAATAGTAAAGACGCTTATCCTTCTTTGTAAGGGATTCAGAAATGTAAACTGGTCTGCTAGGTCCGTGCATTTTTAATACTGTTGTATTTAGCTTTTTATCGGCGAGTTTTTCTTTATTGTACTTAATTGTCGATTTTATGATCCTTTCTTTTGTGAAAGTTGAGGTAAAATCGACTACTATAGAAGCATCAGGTTTATCTTTTATTTTCAGTCGATATATGTCACGGATGTCTGCATCTTGAATGGGCGAATCCACGGTTGCAGCGATGGTTTTTGTCATTTCGATCAGACTTTGCTTAGACTCTGGCTCTAGTTTTGGTATGTTGCGAATTTCAATTACGCCGGAACGATATTTTTTATCCAGCGCTTCCAACTGAGACTCCAGTGTTTTAATATAATTTTCATTTTTGTTATTTTCTTGTTGAAGTTTTTTTATATTTAAAGTGATCTCCTCATATTTATCGTATGTATCCTCATATATATATATATATATATTATTTATATTATTTAAAATAATATCTTCTTCACTAGCGCGAAACGAGGCAATTTTTTGGTAGGTTTTAAGAACGATAATAATATGATAATATTTATAAAATAAAATATGTTTTATGCAGGTAAAATAATAAATACATATAATAAGATTGTTTAACAATATGGAAATAAAAGATAATGTGTTGCTTTACAACTAAAGAAACAACATTTAATGCTAATATTTCACAAATTAAATAATATTTTCAAACAAATTATTCATAAGAAATGAAGTTGACATTCACTGTCAAGTCTAAAAAGTATATCAAAGAGAAGCAATGAGGTTACATCTCCCCCTCCAGATCAGACTTCGACCGCTGCAGCTGTAGGAGCTGGAACCATCTTCGTAATGTGATAGAAATTTGATTCACACTTCTTGTGACCAGTGTCTACTCTGTATATAGAGTCAGATATCTTTTCCAAAACCTCAAAAGGCGCAATCTTTAATGCATCTAACATTCTTCTATTACATTACACTATTACAAAATCACTAACTTTCAAATCTAGATCTCTCCTCTTTCTATCAAATTTTTGCTTTTTGTATAAATGTGACTTCATAGAATTTTCAAATGCCAATTTTCTGTCCCTTTTTAAATCTTGAACTGTAGAATTTGCTTTTAATTCAGCTGGTAGAAGGGTGTAATTTTTGCCTTTCAGAAGATATTGAGGTGTACACTTTGTAACAGTATGTTCTGTCTCATTATATCTTTTGATACATTCATGAGCAATAGTTGTCCGTCACTTTCTGCAATAACTTTATAAAATCATTTGAATTCTGTGTTTTCGAGGTCAAAATGTAAGTATATCTTGTAAAGTGATCTACTAAAAGGTGTAAATATTTTTTTGTAGATCGAGATCCACCAAATCCTCCAATAGTGTCTATTGACATTATTTCATAAGGACATGAAGCTGGTCCTAACTGAGACAATAACCCATAATTATATTTACCTCTGGACTTAATTCTTATGCGCACTTCAAATGTGTCACACATATTCTTTATATTTCTCATCAAGTTATTTGCAGTATAAAATGAGCTTATTTTATTCCTTATTTGTTCTGCTCCTATGTGACAGTAGAGGTAATGAATGTCTTTTATTAGCTTTTTACTAAATTCTTCCGTTAGTATGATTTTTTTCTTTTTCTTTGACTTTTTATAGTATATTAAATTTTCAAACTTTCCTTTTTTTTATTTTGTCTTATGTATTCCTTTCTTTGCTGATCACATTGAATATCTTCTGTTTTAACAAAATTTACAAGTTTTAAATTGTCATCATGATTACAATCTGGTTCCAATATTGGATTTCTACTAAGACTATCAGCTTCCAAGTTGTATTTACCCGGCGAATAAATAACTTCAAAATTGTATTGAGATAAATAATATGTAAGATCTCCTAGTTCTTCATCTTGTCGAGATTTAATATTCATTTTTTCTAAAGGCTTATGATCTGTAAAAACTATAAACTTTTTCCCTAATAACTAATGTTGCCAATACTTAACAGCCTCCTTTATAGCTAAACATTCTAAGTAAATATCTTTTTTCTTTTTCTGAGTATCATTCAGTTTTCTTGAAAAATATGCACATGGCTTTTCCTCTCCATTAAGCTGTGGCTGTTTCATGACAGCTCCAATACCCAGTATGCTGGCGTCAGTATAAATGTGTATTGGTAAATCAGGATCAAAAATAGTTAATATAGGCTAATATAGGTTAATATAATTTCAGTTTATTTACCTACACCTCAAGTAGAATTTGATTTGTACCTTTACAAACAAGGAACAGTGTATAATAAACATAACAAAAACACCGGCATATTTAGCGGAACACAAAAAAAGGTCCATAATTAAAAAAATATGATTTTATTTTAAAATCTACTTACTACAATTCTTTTGTTATTTAAAGTTTCAGTTGTTTTACTTAAAATTAGATCACATTAAGAACAGATTTTGCGAGTAAAGGCTATTTGTGAAAAATGGTACATTTTTGAACTTTTCATGTAACCGGGAAAAGTGAAAATTAATATAAAAATAACAATTAATTAAATTAGAAAAATAGTGATTAATATCGCGTATTTCCTCCAAGTGCTCTTATTAAAGTTTCTACCCGTCTAGGCATACTGAGAATGATCGATGGTCTCCTGGGATAGTCTCCGCCATTCCTCAACTACGGCGATTCGCAGTTCACCCACGTTGGCAGGAGCTGGAATTCTGGACTTAAGTTTTCTTTTCAGCAAGTCCCAAACGTGCTCTATTGGGTTCATATCCGGTGATCTTGCCGGCCACTCCATAACAGTGATATTCATATCATTAAGATAAGCTTGAGTTATCCGAGCGGTATGCGGCCGAGCATTATCCTGCATAAAAACAAAATCTTCACCGATATATAGGGCAAACGGTACGACATTTTCTTCTAAAACTTCTCTGATATAGCGGTCTGCAGTCAGACTCCCTCTGTCAATTACTACCAAGTCTGTGCGAGCTCCCAAACAAATGCCCGCCCAAACCATTATTTATCCACCACCGTATGCAACTGTAGTTTCAAAATTTGTCTGAATGTATCGTTCTCCTTTGCGTCTGTATATTCTTTGCCTGCCGTCAATTTGATTTAAGAGAATTCTGCACTCATAACTAAACAATACCTTACTCCATTGTTGCGTCCAAAAAATCCAAAAAATCCATCCGCGTTCCAAAGTCGATGTTCCTGAGCAAAAGTTAACCTGTTTCTACGATGATTTACCTCGAGCCTTGGAGCCTTGGCGGGCACAAATGAACCCAAACCAGCTTTCTTCGAACCTTCTTCGTACCGTACGCTCACTTACGGTTACACCCCGCACTGCTTCTAACTCATGTCGGGCTTGGACGGCCGTCAAACGGGGGTTCCTACGTACACGCAGCCGAATGAAACGATCATCCCTACTCGAAGTGCGTCTTTTTCTGCCTTGTCCTGCTCTTCTCACATAAGTACCGGTCTCCCTGAACCGTTGGATAATGCGACGGATCGTTGAAACTGGTCGACGTTGATGTCTGGATATCACTCTGTAGGTTTGACCATTTCTTCGTATTTCAAGTGCCCTGGCAATCTCCGTTGGGGCTAAGTCAGGCATAATTCAGTCCTCAACTCCAAAAAGATACGCCATTAAAAAAAAACTAACAAAAAACAGTACTTCAATGAAATTTTAAATCAAACTCAGAAGGAAGAAATACTCGAAGTTCGCTCCCGATAAGGTGTATTTGAATAAAATTAAAACAATTGCATAAAATGTGATGTTCAGTTGTTTTCTTAATTTGAAAATATTTCTTTTTAAATTAAATGACGTATAAACCAGCAAGCAATCTTATATGATACTGATATCAAACCTTTATTTTATGTTCCGCTAAATATGCCGAAGTGTGTAGTTTGTTATTTTATATTATAGGGTTAATAAATAAAACATAGTTCGACCTTTAACTTCCTAACTCTTAAATGTTATTGAAAAGAAGGTGCTCATTGTCACAATGAACTCCTTTTTACATTTTACATCTAAAATGGTGATCATAATCAATGTCTTATGTACTTATATTAATTGACTACTACTAATGAAAAAACATTATTTAGCACAATGTTTTATTTATTAAATATTATTATATTATTAAAGCAATGTTAAAATCAGAGCAAAAAATATTTCTGTAAGTTTCGTAAGATACATTTACACCTTGATTATCTTGAAGGAACATTGCATGCATTTTTTTTACATTCAAATCTTCCGGCAGATATGTTTTATTTGAATCATGTAGACTGTAATGACTGGAACGACCTTAAACAAAAATATTTAAATTGTGTTATCATGATTTATAGAATTAAATAAACAATAAATACAACAACATAGATCTATAAAATTATACATTACCTTTAAATGAATTAATATGCCCTCTTATTAAACTTTTAACATCATCATTAAGTTTTACATGACTGTTATGTTTTCCTCTCTTATCAACCGTAGCACCTCCAGTTTTTTTCAAACTTGCTACTAAATATTCAACTTTTTTCCTCGTTATTCCGTGTATCGACATGAAAGCGTTTTTGCATATCATAATTTGTTTTACTTCAGAATCAATAATATCAAGTACTATGTACTTGTATACAGCATCGTAATGTGATATTCCTGCTTTCTTGGACGGCCTATTAACTGGGAGTACGGAGATTAATCCACTCAATTAGTTATTTTGCGCATCATGTGATCCTAGTAAATTGAAATTCTGGAGAATTTGGGTTCTTGATTCCTTAGGAACCTTATCGAAACATCCCAATCTGCAACCACAGGCTGTACCGGATTCATGACTTGATAATTTTAACTTTTTCAACACTTCAGACATCCGGCCGTGTGATTTCCTCTTTTTTGTTGTCTTATAAAAGTAATTTTCATCACAATCACTATTAGTTTAATCCATTTTGAGAAAAACAACCAAAAACTAACACACATTGTACGCGTCGTAAAATTTCTGCAAGGAAGCTTAACTGGCAGCTGTCACTTGTATGACACAAATGTTAAGATGGCCGACTATGAGCGCGTTCTTTGTTACAATCACTGCAATCAGCCCGTTTTAGCGTGGTTTCATAGACAATGGGCACCTTTTTACTGGGTATGGAATGCCATTAGCTCGTTTTATTCTAAAGTTGGATTTTTTAAAAAGAACTTTACACCATTTCAGCCCCTTTTATCATGTTTAAAATTAAGTGATCTGATTGGCCACAGAAATAAGTAGCAAATGCTACAGTACAAAAAACAAAAATGTCAATGAGCTCCTTTTTTTCCTGTGCCCTTCAATTGATATATTTGGTATGTATTTACCATAAAAATTGATTTTTCCTAAAAATTGACGTACGTTCTTTTGCGGCTTTCTTCTTCTTCTTGTTTTGGCATAGCCTCCCCTGTAATAGGAGTTGCCAACGTCAGAGTGATGGAGCAGATGTTCAGTGAAAAGCTGATGGCATACAGTGAAGGGAACGGAATGACTCATGCAATGACTTCATGGGTACCTAATGCAGATACAAGTTATAATTACTAGTATAAAAACAGAATAATATACAAAGCCAATATTTCTTAGCCTTTTTTTATTTTTTATTAAGCCCTACATAATATACAGAACATATATAAATAAAATAAAAATTAATGAAAATTAGTTAAACTTTAATTAAATATACATAGTCAAAGTTTTGTGATTTGAAGCTATAAATGAACATAGAGTGTCTACAAATGGAGTAAAGACGTAGGATAAAATAGTCTTAAGATTAATGGGTCGAGGAATGTGTGTAGGAAGGAAGTCGTATAAATAAAGATTTATAGGATTTATATATTATTTTGCGTCTTTGGTACAGGAAAATCTGTTCTTAAAACTTCTTAGAAAAAATCAAAATGTCATCAATATAATTTACAGTAAATTTCGATAGTTTGTGCTTCCTTATTATGTTGCTTAATACTCTTTGAAAAATTTCTGGTGAAGTTTTTAATCCAAAGGGTAGGCAGGTCCATTGAAAATGTCTATATTGAGTTACAAAAGCTGTTTTATGTCTGTCTTCAATTTTGAGCGGGATTGACCAAAAAATAGTCTTAAGATTAATGGGTCGAGGAATGTGTGTAGGAAGGAAGTCGTATAAATAAAGATTTATAGGATTTATATATTATTTTGCGTCTTTGGTACAGGAAAATCTGTTCTTAAAACTTCTTAGAAAAAATCAAAATGTCATCAATATAATTTACAGTAAATTTCGATAGTTTGTGCTTCCTTATTATGTTGCTTAATACTCTTTGAAAAATTTCTGGTGAAGTTTTTAATCCAAAGGGTAGGCAGGTCCATTGAAAATGTCTATATTGAGTTACAAAAGCTGTTTTATGTCTGTCTTCAATTTTGAGCGGGATTGACCAAAACGCCGAATTAACATCAAGTGTTGTAAAGTATTTACAATTTCGAGTTTTCACCACTAAGTCTTCTATTAAGGGAAACGGTTGTGACTGTGGTATTACAATTTTATTAAAATCTCGGAAATCAATGCATAATCTGGATTTCCGTCTGTCTTCTTTTTTATATGCCAGAGTAATAGGTGCTGCAAAAGGACTATACGATTCTTCAATCAAATTTTCTTCCAATAATTTAGCCACCAGCATTTCTATCTCTTTTTTATCTTCTATAAAACATCTATATGGTCTTTTAGCACAGTACTTATCGACCAATAAATAAATATGGGCTTCGTAATATTTTACTCTACCAACATCGTACTTGCCTGTTGCGTAAAAGATATTTATATTTTGACATAAGGTTACCAATCTCATTCCGTTGATACACATTAAGGTTATTCACCATAATAGTAAAGTCTTTTTCCCATAGATGTTCGTTAAAATTAATTTCATATTCCTTGTTTGCTTTGTCAAAGTTTTTTGTTCTATAAAATATATTTGTTTTATAATATGGCTTATTCTCCTTAAACGGAATACTTTGTTTTATTTCTAAGTGTTCATCTTGAACAAGATAAATTTTTTTTATTGTCTAATCCAATAAAAAAATCGTAATCTAAGTTTACGACAAATACATTGACATTTCTCTCTATATCGAAAATCCTTATTTTGAGGGTTATCATAGCAACACTTTTTTTAACGCCATTAATCGTCTTGAGATTCGCATTTATATCGTCCTTATTATTTTGACTACCTTTTAATGATAAAATTTTGGAATTTATTAAGGACACATTCGAGCCTGAATCATAGACTTTTATTTTTAAGGAGTCATTTATTCAACTTCAATTTTGATTAATGACAGGATATCAAGTTTTTTGGATCAGTTGGAATTAAATTAAATGGAATTAAATGAATTCAACTTCTAACTCTGAATTTAACAATTCAGAGTTAGAAGTTGAATTCATTCACGTTTCTTATGGGGTAATTGTTTTTTCCTACTCCTCGTGAGTTTCTTGTATTTTTATTTTGTTTCTCTGATTCTTTGTCAGCATTCCTTCTAAAGTTGTTTTCAAAATTCTTTCTGATAACTAAATATTCTAGCCTCTTATTTGGTTAAATAAATCTTCTGTTGTTCTTAAAATATTTCTGTCGATTTCATTTATCACAAACGTAGGTAGTCCCGTTGCAATCAAATCAATCAATGTACAAACATCAATGTTTTTGTTCACTTCCAATAAAAGTCTCTCCTTTTTCAAGGGATAGTCTAATAAATAACCTTGTCTGTATTGAAATAAAATTGCATACTTGACTGGTGACCAACCTTTGTCAGCATAAGTTTCACAGAAACATTCCTTCTATGTTTCCATTCCAAATTAATTGTATATTTAATCATCATGGCGGTCTAGGTCCTCTAAAAATGCTCTTATAATCTCAATTTTCTTTGCATCTTCAATTGATAATCGTGAACATTTCTCTTCAAATCTATTCATCTATTGAGATGAATTAGATGTCCTCCTATTAAACTTCTCCAAAATAAATTTGTCTACTATATTTCCCAAAATTTGTGGTTTATTTGATTCCATGCATTTATGTAATAATTCTGTCAAATACTCTTCTGAAATTCCTATATGCTGTGGTACTCTTTCAATTTTTGAAGATATTTCCTCTAAAAAATATCCGTTAAATTGAATGTTTCCATCGTCGTCTATATAGGTATCATGTATTTCTTGTATCATTGCAATCTATACTTGTCTTCTCTCATGCCTTTTCATCAATGTTTTTTGAAGTGAAAACTTCTTTAGCGGCGCTGTGTACTTTTTTTGGAATGGGTAAAAATTTCTAAACTCGCGTCAGGACACGTGGACTGATCGAAAATTCGTAAGACGTCTGGAGAGAGGTCAGGCGGCGCAGGGCGCTTGCGCGAATGTTCGTGTATTTATTCATTTATTCTCATGACGCATCTGCATTGCTTCCAAAAAAAATTGGAAAAAGCATTGATGAATTGCCAATGATTTTGAGTGGAGATTTCAACATAAACTTTGCAGACGATAAAAATCAACTATTAATTGAATTATTAAATAATGAATTTGGTTTAACTATGTCAAATGATCGCAATTTTAGCACAACGAAATACAAAACTACTATTGATGCGGTCTTTATTAGACACTTAAATAGGTTCGAATCAAAACTGTTCGTTTCTTACTTCAGCTATCATAAACCTATCGCATCAGTTTTAGAGATAAGCGATGATGGTTCTGGTAATGATGATGATGAAAAAGTCGTTGAAATTATGGATGGAAGTAGATTTTCCTAAGAGATAAACTTTTTAATGTAAAATAATTGTAATAGTTCTGAAGTGTTAAATTTTTAATGTAATATAAATTGTCATGTTTGTGTACGATAGCGCAATAAATGAATATTGTATTCCACCACATAAATAATAGTACTTTTATACTGATAATGAAAGCAATTCGTACAAAATTATTCTCTAACCATTCCAAAATATCAAAAATGCACAACGTTAATATTCAAGTTTTCACTTCTGCCGGCACTCCCGGAGTGCAACCCGTCGATTTTTTTTTATATTATCATATACTTGCGTCTTAAGAATAGCATCATGTAATTTAGCCGGCTGAAGTTCTTGCGGAATCAAGTATATTCTTTTATCAGTATTAGTAATCGAAGTTAAGCAGATAATATTAGATTTTGGATCATCACCTGCCTTTACCACAAATTCAAATCTCAATTTTTCTGTTGTTCATAAGTTATAGCGAAACTGTTGTTTTATAATAAGATTGTTTAACAATATGGAAATAAAAGATAATGTGTTGCTTTACAACTAAAGAAACAACATTTAATGCTAATATTTCACAAATTAAATAATATTTTCAAACAAATTATTCATAAGAAATTAAATATGTCTCATTCCCTTGACAGTTGACATTCACCGTCAATTCTAAAAAGTAGATCAAAGAGAAGCAATGAGGTTACATACATATAATATAAAAATTATATATTTATAGTCTTATATTACGTAATGTTCGAAAACTGGACAACTGTGTTTGTACAACCGCATTTTAAACGTGTATTTTGACATATTTGTGTAAGCACGCCACAAATATGTATAATATATATAATATATATAACGGCGCGCGCGATTTATTCGTGTGGGAATACGATATATTTAATTGCAATCGTTTAAAATCTGATTGGATAGTTTTATAATGTTGTTATCTATCGGAGCGGTGAACACCGGATGGGGTTTTGAGTGACGCTGTCTAACTGACTTTTGACATTTGATAGCTGTTGTCACTTGTCACTTGTCTGCCAATTGGCTGTTACATTTCGAATGTCAGGTGGAACGGTGTGTGCTCCCAAACCCATCGGCTCCAAATCTAGCGATATCTGTTTAATCACGTATAGTTTTGTTATTACGAGTTGCTGAACGATTTAAGATTAAAGTATACGGAGCTGATACAATGTATTATTTCAACGCATAAACATACGCCCACACACACATGGAGGACGACCATACACCACCGAGGTCGGATCAGTCACATATACCTCTCAGCGATCCGATATATATTTGTATATATATTTGTGATGCGCTTGCCAATACCTTTCTTTTGATACCAAATACGTGATGATTATCTCCGTTTAATTTTTTTAAATGTTAGAATTTGAGGTTAAGTTTTCAAATACAAAATTTTGAGTAAACCCGTAAGCGCCGAACACCGGGCCGGTCGGCACACCGAGGTTCACGTGCGCCTCCTCAACCGAGTTTCGCACACCATCGTCTGTATTGTCCTGTCGGATAAATAGTACCTAAGCCATTTGTTTACTGGCCCGCGGATGCAACACTCGTCCATCGACTAGATGGGTGTCATGGTTTAGTGTGTGTGTGCTTGTTTTTATAATCGATAAACAGTGCGATCAGCTGTTTACCGGAGTCGAGACATTCGTTAATGTGGTCGGCGAATAGCGTGAGCTCCGTCACTGCGCTCTGGTCTTTCCGGAACCCATATTGAGTATTAGATAATATTATATTTTGATTTTCTAAAAAGTTTTAAATTTGATCTACGATTATTTTTTCTGTTATTTTATCTATCACTGATAGTATGGCTATAATTCGCATACTCAACGTGGCTTAGATTTGTATATAGATCGTATAATTGCTTTTTTTAGTTTTTTGGGGTACACAGCAAGAGAGAATCACATATTTATGAATTTGGCCTAATTCTTTTAAATTAAAATTTTATATCTTTAGCTCTGATGCGATCTATGCCAGGTGATTTTAAATATATATTTTAATATAAGAAGAAAATTGTCTCGTTTCAAGTATCAGATTCTATAGCAAAAACTACTGTAACAGCCAGCTAGTAGCTAGATCCATTTAAAAATACATTTGCGTAATGGCTCTATACGACCTTTCGTTGTTATGTACTTCCTGTGTATGATTTTAAGTTTTTTTTTTTTTGTGTACGATTATAATTTTCTGAAGAGGTCTAGATTCTTCTGCTGCAACATCGCTTTTAGAAGTATTAAGTAAACTTGCAAAAGGTGGAAGAACCATTGTAGCAACGATTCAACAACCATCAGCGATGTCGCTGGAGAAATTTGACAGTATCTACTGTCTGGCTAGCGGGAAAACTCTCTACGATGGTCCCAGTAAAAACCTCATTCCTGCGTTTAATTACGCAGATCTTCGATGTCCATCTTATTACAATCCGGCTGATTTTTGTAAGTATTTTTGAAACGTAAATAGTCTATGTAATTTTAATTAAAACCATGATCTGACCATGATGTTATACGAATTGCAAATTCATGGCACCATAAAATAATTTCCTAGATTGTATGTAATTAAACTTTTTTGATTTATTCATTGGTTTTTTGGCGTTAGGAAATATAAAAATGTGTAAAATATGATTCAATATTGCTTTTACAACATTTAAGGCATGTTCTTTAAAATTATAATTTGTGCGCCTTGATTAAAGAATTTGCAAAGTTTAAATATCATTGTGGTTATAGACTGACTATACGAGTATTTACATTTTTAAGTAATGCTCAAACCCAGCCTTAAGCCCAGGAGTTCTTATAGACATTATTTGTTTTTAGTGATTGAAATTGCATGTACAGAAAATAGGGCTCGTATAGACAAAGCTGCGTCCGAAATGCTTAAATACAACCAGGACTGCGCTGGCAATAACCGACCAAATAATGATATTTCTTCTAAATGTAAGTAATTTTTTTAAAGACTAATGTCACGGCTAAATCCTCATGTCACGTCTAAACCCTAATCTTCCTCGACTGAAGTATTACCTATTTTACCTATAGGATAAAAGCTCTTTTACAAAAGTAGTTATTAATGCAAGATGTTTTCGTTTAGGTTTAAAGAAAGAAAAAGCTGAGGAATCAAAAGCTCAAAACGAGGCGAGCACTTTTAAGCAAACATTAATATTGACGCGGCGAACATTTGTGATAGCAACAAGGACTTTTGTATGTATTTTTATGTTCACTATCAGCTCAAATCGTAACTCCGACCTTAGCTACCGTCTGTCTCTACAGTTTACCCACTGATAACAACTTCTTAACAACAACAAAAATCCCAATTTTGGTATAGGTACCGTATGTATACTATTTAATGCATTTAGTTGAAATTACAAACAGACACTTCAATTTTGAATTGAATGTATGAAGACGGTGGTTGTACCAATAATCAAAAATAAAACTGCAGATCCCTCCAATAAATCTAATTATAGGCCCATATCGCTAACTACAACGATCGCCAAGGTCCTAGACGGTCTGCTTGATCAACATCTAGACAAACATCTTAAGTTTCATGATGCCCAGTTTGGATTTAGAGCTGGGCTCTCTACAGAAACAGCAATATTTCTCTCAATACCTGACAGCCTGTGTCAGATATTATACTGACAGGAGCACTCCCGTATATGCATAATTTCTGGACCTTTCAAAAGCTTTCGATATGGTGTCTTATGAGGTATTGTGGCGTAAATTAAAACTGAGACGGATCTTCCACACGAGATAATAAATATTTTTTAATTATTGATACAATGACCAAGTTAAAGTTCTGAAGTGGTCTGGGGCTCTGAAGTGGTATGCTAATGACATGGTGTTGCTTAGTCCCTCAATTAGTGAACTTAGAAAGTTGCTCAATAAGTGCGAAGAGTATACCGCAGCTCAAGGACTCAAGTATAATTCCAATAAAAGTGAACTACTAGTGTTTCAACCTCGTGAGCACAAATTTAGTACAATACCACCCGTGTTTTTAAATAAGGCTCAGCTAGTAAGAGTTCACAAATTTAAATACCTGGGTCATTGGGTCACGGACAATCTTGTTGACGATGAAAACAGTGAGAGGGAGCGAAGAGCATTAACCGTACGTGGGAACATGGTAGCTCGTAGATTTGCAAGGTGCACTGCAGAGGTGAAAGTGTCTTTATTTAATTTTCAATGCTCTTCGAGTACAATATAATAATGTTTTAGAATGTTGTTAGGATTACCAAGGTACTGAGTGCCTCAGGCATATTTGCAGAAATGCGCACCGACGGCTTTAGTGCCATAATAAGGAAAAGAGTAGCGTCGTTGATGCAACGTGCCAGAAGTAGTAATAACAGCATTCTAAGGGTTTTGACGGACACTCCGGACGGTCTGGTGAGGCATTGGATTGGAGTCACAGTTACTATCATAGAAATTTAATTTATATATGTATACTTAATATTATGTGTCACAATTTAGTACAACGCAGGGACCCGTTGAGTTTTGTACTGACAGAGCTTACACTTTAATTTTGAGCAATCATTACTGTTAATCTAATGAGCCGTCAGCGAACTATCTATGCACTTTACTTAACTTGCTCAGCTATCTTACGATATCGTTTTTTAATTTCAGAGATCGTTCCTGTTACGTATCTTTGCGTACTTGATAATAAGTTTTCTAATAGGCAAAGTTTACTATATGAATGGTAGCGACGCCTCTACGGTATTCGGCAACATCTCTGCCATATACTCCTGTGCTATATTCCTTATATATGCAGCTCTTATGTACGTTACACTATCGTGTAAGTATGTATTTACTACCATTATAATATTAATATACCATAATAAATTATCGTATTATCGCCATTGCTTAATTTTTAAATTTCCTCTCATACATGTATTATATTAGGTTTTCTCTGCACGTTTTGTACTGCTTTTACATTTTAACAATCGGTTTATTCGTAATTATAATTCAAATGTAGATTTTTTCTTATTATAATTTTCATATTATGAACTACGTTTACTTCCGGAAATTACTTTTTTCTAGTGTATTTATGAGTTATATTACAAAAGCTTAGTGTTTAGACGAAGGAAGTTTCAAAGGCCTTAGTAGCACGACCGATTTGACGCAACTTAGGGTTAATTCACACCGAAACGAAACGATACGCGACGCGGCGCTGCATTTTAAGTTATTCAAAATTAAACTTTATTATTTACACAAGAAGATACACGTTTCATTGTAAAAGTGACAAGTTACACCGCGCTACGCTAGCTACGCGACGCTTCGCATGTGTAGTGATGTCTTATAAAACGTGTTTCTTTTTGTGTACTGAATAAAGTTTAATTTTGAATAGCTATTTTAAAAATGCAGCATCGCTTCTCGCAGTCGTCACGGTGAGAACTGGCCCTAAGGCAGATAAAATAACTACCTACTTATTAATGTCCATATTTCTTAATAGATTCATGTCAAATAAAATGAATATAATTTAAGCAAGATACACGGTACCCTAAAATCATGAAATCTGAAACGCTTATAAGTGAGTCATATTTACCTATCTCAAATGATTTTGATTATCGACCTATATAATGTTATGACAAAATCAATTGAGTGACTAAAAAAATGTTTGTGTGTTTAACGTAATGTTTATATTATGATTTATCATTAAATAAATTAAGATTACCTATTTTCAAAAGCTGTGAAAGTTAAGAAAGCAATTTAATTTTTTTCTCTGGTGTTTCTGGTGTCTAAACATGTGTAGTAAACGCTTCTACAGGAGATTTTTCTGTTCGTATACCTCCCGCATCATAAAAATTTTTTTTTTTCAGCGCAATCGGAAATAGAAGTAGTGAAAATAGAACACTTCAATCAATGGTACAGACTGGGGCCACACATGGTATCGTTTCTGTCGGTTGAGTTAGTTTTCCAGGTAAGTTTCTCGTTATCAAAATTTTACAACTCTAGATTGATGGTATGCAAATTGGTACAAAAGGCTCTAAGGCTGGTTTTAGAGTCACGCTGACTGTCAGCGCTGACAGCCAAAATGTATGAACTTCTAGGAAGCGTTTTAAAATAACGCGTAGCTATCAGCGCGTACGTTGGTCAGCGCTGACCTGTCCGCGGGCGTACGCGTCGCTCGTCGGCGCCGCGTAGCCGTCGGCGCTCACCGCCGCCCACGCGCCTCTGTCTTCAGTGAGCGTTCTAGTGTCGAGCCGTGGACGAGTGGACGCCGTCAGCGTGAACAGTCATGGTGAATCGCGATGTGGACACAAGTCGAGTGATCGACGAAGTACGCTTAAGAAAGCAATTATGGGATGCATCCGATCCACTGTATAAAAATAAAGATGCTAGAAACAAATCCTGGGACAATCCAATTCCGACACTTTTCGCACTATTCTAAAATGTGTCGGAAGAAGAAAAACAACATCTTGGTAGGTGATTATTTTATTATCTTGGAATAGGTGTAGGTACTGCGGGACGAATAAATCATTTAAATTTAAAATATACATGAGTCTTGCCAGGGCACCCTACCGATAGGGTTCTAAAAGTATTCAGCAAAATGTTCTCGTAGAGCGTTGCCAGACCTGTTTGTAGGCACAGTTGGTATGTCTACCATACCCTCAATCGTAAATGTATCTTCTATACGATAACCATCGCGAATTCTTATAAAATTATGCAATACGCAGCATGCTTTAACTATATTCTTTGCAACTTTAAAACCCACATTAATCGGTGTATGAAACACTCTGAATTTGTTTGACATTATACCAAATGTCGATTCTATACATCGTCTACTGCGGCTCAGTCTATAGTTAAAATTTTTTTTCTTATGGGTCTTATTGCTTCGCGCATATGGCTTCATAATTTTTCTAGATATACCAGAAGCCCCATCACCCACAATTACATATTCAACTGGACTATTTGTTCCAGGCAGTGGCTTAGGCCCTGGTATATTTAAAGTGTTATTTTCTAGGCTCCTATACAGTGCACTGTCTTGGAAAATTGATGAGTCCGAGTTATTTCCATATGATCCAATGTTTACATATGTAAAACAATAATCTGCATCGCAAATAGCCAGTAGAACTAAGGAGTAAAAATTCTTGTAATTGTAGAACATTGATCCTCCACCTTCTGGATTTACGATTCGAATGTGTTTGCCATCGGATAGCTCCGATGCAATTTGGAAAATTGGTCGTTTGTAGAAACCCGTTAGCAATTTCTGTCCACATATCAGAGGTTTTTGTTGGAATGCATTCATCATGTAGTGCTTCTCATATTGTGTTACACACTTCGTCCACAATCAAACTGATTGTTGCAATTCCAATCCTAAATGAATAATGCAAATCTGTATATGTTCGACCCGTAGCCAAAATCTGAAAACAAAAAATTATGATTGTATTATTTCAGGGAAACTGATCCAACAAAGATGGAAAACAGCAAGAGATGCATACTTTAGGACAAAGAAAGCTACGAAAAATACACCTTCTGGAAGTGCAGCACCAAAGTACAAAAATATATCTATTATGATGAACTAAGTTTCCTAAGTCCATCAAATGAGAACGAAGTTGAGGAATCACTGCAAGAAACTATGTCCCTCCCACCCTCAGAAAATATGGATAATACGGCATCACTAGATAATACGATACCTTCAGAAAATACACAAGATTCTGATATGTCATCGCATCAAGCTTCTTCAAACACTCTTCAAGGAGAGCAGAATGCCCATGCTGATAATTCCAGCTCATCACAAAGACCTTGGATCCAAAAAAGAAAAAAGAACAGGCCGCACGAAACAAACGTAGAAAGTTCTGTGTTTGAAAGAGAGTTATTGACTTTACACTGAGTAATGATGTAAAGTAATTGATTACTGAATCAAACACCAGATATTGCCGCTGACGACCTGTCTTTTTTCTCTTCTTTGGGTCCACTTTTAAGATCTTTCGATTTAGAACAAAAGCTAGAGTTTAGGTCGAGAGTTTTGCGGGATGCCATGGAAATTAAAAATCACAGATCGAGTAGCTCGGCATCCTCCCACTCCCATGACATTAGATCTCCAGCGCAACATGGCTCGTATGCATCGTCATCATACAATTATACTACTCTAGCTTACTCAGAGTATGAAACCAATGATACGACTCCAGGTTACTCTGGGTATCAAACAGCAAGCCGTAATGATGAATAATGTGAAAAATTTATATTTTTTATGTTTATTAAACACTGTGATACCAAGTAAATATGTTTTTTTCTTACCTTAAAGTCACCATCAGTCGTTCAATCGGTGGTATAGGCACACGTCGTAAGCTGCAATGGACCAGTTTATCCTGTGTTTTTGCCCGTAATTCGTCAAAAGTTCTAGTCGACATTCGAAAGTAATTAAAGAACTTTGTTTCGTCAGCCCTCAAAGTGTTGTATAACATAACAAATTCTCCTGCGAAGGCTCTCTGCTCAATCATTGGATGAATATGAAGTCTCCGTCGTAGTTTTATCTTTCTTTTTTTTATTAGGTAATATAAAGCAGCAATTATTAATGCCTTTTGCATTTTTGTGCGTCTGTACTCCAAAGCGATCAGCACGATACTGAAACGTCTCGCGCTGAACCTCAGCGCTGACAAGCTACGCGCTGAGCTGTCAGCGCCGATGGTCAGCGTGACTCTAAAACCAGCCTAAAAAGATATGAAATGAAAAAGCCAGAAATTGTTTCTTATTATATACTATTACATACCCATAGAGCTAAATATAAATACATACAAGAAGGCAGGCATTGGAAGTATAGCTTAAACACAATCTTTCTCGTCATGTACTACTTACATACGTGTTAATATGTCTTTCGCATTCAATAGAAAACATTTATTTCGTATCTAACAGGCAAAAAAGACCCTAATATAGTTGAAACTTCAAAGTTGAAAACTTCAAAATGAACTACGGTGTTCTGTTAAAATCACACTACAAGTGCGAAGTAAAAGTGTACCTTGCATATGCGTTTTTGACATTGGAAATGTCTTTTCGTTCGCTCCGATATAGGCCCCGATTTCACGAAGAAGTGCGATCCCCTTAACTCTTGGAGAATTTGAAGATATTATATTAAAAAAAAGGTAAAAAGACGCGTATTCACGAAATATATAAGGTACAGAAAGAATTATTCGAGAAAGTCAAAAACGAAAAAAGTTATGGCCGAAATAGTGAAAAAAAAAATCAAATTTTCCGAATATTTGATTTTGGTGTTCGATATTTTGGAAACGAAGAATGATATCAAAAATTTAAGAAAAAATTCCCCTGGACAATCTAGTCGGCTTCAATTTGAGCCTACAATAATGACGATCGTGTTTGCCCTGTAGCCTATCCTTTTTGAAAAAAAATTACATATCTTATTAAATTTAATACTTTAAAAGTTAAAACGAGACAATCTTGGTTATATATAATCGAAATCTTGGCAACGGCTACAATTATTACCATTAAATTTAATATGCAGGGAGTTTTGGGGGAGAAAAATCGATCTAGCTAGGATCCCTTAGAAACTGCGCATTTTTAAGCAATATGTGTTTTTTTCTTTCGTCGCGCAACTATAGGTATATAAATAATTTCGACTCTCTTACGTCAGTCTGATTAGCAGATTGGTATGCGTACCTACCTATAATTTTTGCATTGTTTGGAAATTTGAAAAGTGGTGGGTTCGAATCTAAGATAAATATTTTTGTGATTCTTATTATTTCTTTTATATTTTTACTAGCTGGTGCCCGCAACTTCGTTTGCGGAGAATTAATAGAAGCGGAACACTATTTTTTTAAAAGTAACCCTAAGATAATATAAAAGTAGCCCAAGTTACGCCTTCTAACATCAGCTATCTGCCTGCCAGTGAAAGTCCTGTGAAAATCGGTCCAGTCGTTTCAGTGATGAGCCGGAACAACCACAAACAGACACTTCAGATATATATATATATTTGTTTTTGGAGTTTTGGGGGATAGGTTTTATAGGATAGATAGATAGGTTTTATCCCTAGGAAACTGCGCATTTCAAGTTAGATATGTTTTTTCTTTCGTAGTGCAACAATATAATATTTTCTATTTAATGCAACAAAATAATTTCGACTCTATAATGTCAGTCGGATGGGCAGCTTGGTTAATTTTCGCGTTGTTCGGAAATTCGGAATATGGTAGGTTTCAATCCCAGTAAAATATTTTTGTGATTCTTTTCTTTGATTCTTTTTCTTTTAATCCACTAGAACTCCTAGCAAAGCTGGGTTACCCAGGTACTCTTCTATTATATACAGTAGTATGTCCTGACTGACTGATTCATCAACGCCGAGGCAAAACTACTGAGGCTAGAAATGTAATATTTGGACGGTGGCGTCCTTTTGTGATATATAGTTCCATTAAGAAGGTATTTTGCGAAACTCACCCCCTAAAGCGGTAAAGAGCGGTATCAATGTTTGTTTGTAACTTTTTTGTTGGTGGTCCGAAACTTCGTGATCTTTCTTTTACATGATCTACAAAAACTCTAATTCAATATTTTCTAAAATTCGATCAATTAATTGGTAAAGAGGTGTATTAAACTTTGCATGGGGAAAAAATATTAAATGAGCATTTTGGCTTGGAACTTTGTAAATGTAGTCCTAAAAGAAAATAAGTAAACACGTATTTCACGATTTTTCGATATTTAACCCCTAAAGGGGTAAACAGGGGTATGAATGTATTTTTTTTTCAGAGTCAGACTCATGCTTGTGACCATTTTACTATATTTGTTGTATATTTTTGGAATGTTCCCTTCAAGCTCTTTATTTTGATACCCGTAGGACCTACCCCAGGGGCACACGAGTGGCTGAGGTAAAGTCGTGTTTACAGTCATCATACATGTGGAGTGACATACAAAAGCTCGCTTTAAAAATACATAAGAGTCTATTTGAGAGGTGAACAGTCTGCTGAACAGTTTTATGAATTGTTGCTAAAAATAGGAAACGGCGATTATCCTACAATTTATGGTAAAATTACTATTCCGCTTTGGCAACGGTGGTGATGGTAACTGATGACTTACAGAACTCACTAACGTAGTTTACCCTGATGTCACCAATCTCATGACAAAGCCCATAGAAAGGTTATATTGTGAGCGCGCCATTTTGACTCCCATAAATGAAAACGCAGCCACAATAAATGAAATTTTACTCAAGCCATTTGAAGCAGATGAAGTACAGTATAAATCGGTGGATTCAGTAGTACAAACTGATGATGCAGTAAACTATCTCGTGGAGGTCCTTAATACTCTAAATCCAACAGGTCTTCCACCAGTTAATCTCCGTTTGAATATTGGGAGCACCAGTTATGTTATTAAGAATTATTAAGCCTCCAAATTTGTGCAAAGACACCAGACTCCGGATAAAAGATATCTATCGCAATATTGTCTAGGCTACTGTACTCTCTAGATGTGCTCAAGGGGAAACTATTCCTACCTAAATTACTATTGATCCCATCAGAGTGTCCATTTATATTCAAAAGGCTGCAGTTTCCCTTAAAAACATGCTTCGCCAACAATAAAGCTAAGGGGCAGTCATTGAAAGTGGCTGGGATAGACCTAAGAGAGAACTGTTTCTCACACGGACATTGCTATTCCAGAGTAAGTTCGGCTAGCAGTCTGGTGATCCTTGCTCCGCACAGCAACACAGTTAATGTTGTATATAAAGAGGTCCTTCAATAACATAATACACTCTAATAATAAAATAATCTTAAACCATTTACTATTTAATTTATTTTTACCATAATTAAAGTATCTTTCTAAAAATAATAGGAAATTAGTCACCTCAACATCTACGCGTACGAAGTCGCGGGCAAAATGTAGTCCTATATATGTATATATAATAAAATCGTAACTGTCTGTCTGGTCTGTACATGGAAGATATATAAGAAAAACGATTACGGGGGGCTTTATGAACGACATAAAACCCGCAACCATGTTTTTTAGAATTTTTGTCTGTCTGTTTGTATATTTATGTTTGTACGTTTGTACGCGCTAATCTCAGAATCTACTGAACGGATTTCGATGAAATTTATTATGGTAGTAGTTTAGACTCTGGATTAACACATTGCCTACTTTTTTTATTGCGGAAAAATGTACGGTTCCCGAGATATTTGTTTTGCGCGTACGAAGTCAATGGCTTAACCGATTTGAATGCGGTTTTCACTAATGCGTTTTGGTTTCTCCACTCCACTTAAAATTTGATTAGCCGACTTCCAAAAAAGGAGGCGGTTATAAATTCCGCATTTGTTTGTAATATTTTCATATTTTTTTTGTATGTTACACGATTACTCCACCGCCTGTGGACCGATTTTCAAAATTATTTTTTTGCTGTAAAGGGTATAATCCTCAATTGGTTTTCCTTATACCAAAGTGGGGACCTGATGATGCGATCCATAGAAATTGAAGGATCTCCTCAAAATTTATATGGACACATAATATAGTGATTTTGACTTTTTCTGAAAAAGATCAGGCATATGCTACCAAAAATAAAGATTTTGTACCAAGGTATAATATGGATCCAAAAGTACTGAACAGAACTCCAGAGTCCTTATGGATATATATGTTTTGGGGATTCCGGCGTTGTTTAAAGAACTGCATGCATATGCCATCATACCACTTACAGTAATCATCATCACCACAATCTTCACACGAAACACCAACATATTATTAGGATGACATAGGTACTCACTACTAATCAGCATTTTGTGCACCGATATCAATGTATTTGAAATTTTGCTTCTGCCAAAATTATATTAGTTATCATCATCATCACTATAATATATTGAATGCTTACTGCAACATTTTTCCGCCGACAACTACAATACATAACAATAATTATTATTTAATAATGTAGTATCTTATCATTATCATCACTGGTGATTGTTTATTAGGTCCACAGATCTGTAATGCTTATTTGAGGAAATACCACGGCTTCTCAGAAAACTGGCATAAAATAACGCTTGAGTTTGTTTTGCCGATAGAGTGAGAATAGCGGATGCGTTAATACAATAGAGCTGAAAATCGAACACACAAGTGTCGAGTCAAATGTCAATGTCACATATTAAGACAGTTCAAAATTCGACACATTGATTTTCAGCTCTATTGTATTAGCGCAGAGTTCTATTTTCAATGCTCTGATTTTTACCCGGCCTAACGGATTCCGGTCAATATAGTTCCAGCCTAAGGTCGTATTTACTAGCCTGGGCGGGTCAATACACACACTTTCCACTTTTCTCTACAATTTATTATAAATTTAAGCCCCTGCCGAGTCTGTCTGTCTGTCTGTATGTTCACGATAATCTCAAAAACTACTGAAAGGATTTTCATGCAATTTACATTTACCGACAGAGTGGTTTCTTAGGAACCACTCTGTTGGTCCTCCAAGTTTAGGTGGATAATTTGTTAAGGTTTTGTGGAAATAGTTTGATTTATATGACGATAATTGTTGAAGGTGTCGGAAAAAATCATTCCGTCTGGGAGCTTTTATCGAAAACGCTGCCTAACCTAACCCGTTGGAGATCATTTATAAAAAACAATATATTATGGTGGGATTGTTTTTCTTCTAAAGGTCTACAAAAAAGTTCGCGACGGCATATAATAACTTTCTTATAAGGATAGGTACACTATATCCATTCTAAGTTTAAAAAAAAATCGCAAATAATGTGGTATTTCCAGAAGCTATTTAGACGGATGCAATATTAATCCTTATCTAGGAGATACTATTTACCATATTGCAGTAGATATACTTATTTCCTATAGAAGTTATTTACCGCGAACTCTCTCCCACGCAAGAGAAGCTGCGGGGAAAAGCTAGTCTAAGAATAAAATAATTATAATTCATCGTTGTAGTTTAATTTTGTAACCTTTTCCATAATCTGACTTTCTCGTCCCCCAGCGACAACATTTTTTCGAATTCCGTAGATTCATTTCCAATTTGCTCGACAGTCGTGTGAGGCACGAAATTTGTGATTTTTTTTTTCTGTTCTAGATACTGATGACCACAATTAGTTCTGTTATTTGCTATTGGCAAACAGGAAATCCGATAGAGTGGGAGCGAATGACGCTGTATGTCGCCGCCATGCTCCTCATGTCGGTGTGTGGGGCATCCTGGGGCTTCTTCTTAGGCTCAACGGTGCCGATCAAGGTATTTATTGTTATTATAATATTTATAGACGTTTTACACCACGTCAATATGTCCCTGTCCTAAGTATCCGAAGAACTTGTGTTATAGGTACCAGACAACTGGAAGTAGGTATATTTAATACTTTTATACTATATGTATAGTGTAAAAGTATTAAATATACTTCCAGGTGTCTGGTATTTAAGATTTCTATTATATTATACACATATTTAATACATCCATGACCCAGGAACACAGTTTTTTTTTTGTTCCCTCGGCGGAATTGAAACCGCCATTGAGCGCCAACCCGCTAATCAATGAGCCACAGGAGTCGTCTGATACTTTTTTTATTTTTATTTTATATGATTGAGATTGATGTTTCTACTTAATATATGATATTATAAAATATAAATAATATATCATATATATTATATTTATAAATAGACTTAAAACATAATATTGTGTAAGAAGCGTGGTGGGCTACAACTTACTTTCTACATTAAGGACAACTTTATTTTAAGGTTAATTATAAACACATTAAAATGTTTTTAATAATTTGTTGCACAAAGATTATATTTATTACGTTTACAAATCCTATTACTATTATAATTGTGAAATTTTGTGTGGATGGATGGATGGTTGGATGTTTGTTACTCTTTTACGCAGAAACTACTGAACGGACTGATGAAATTTGGTATGATAGTATTTTAAGCTCTGGATTAACACATAGGTAACATTTTATACCAAAAAAGTACAGTGTTTCCGTGAGATACTGTATTCACGCGAAGCCGGGGAAAAACTTACTTTGACATAAAATGAACCCAAATCCTACAAAACTGACAGTTACAAATAGATAACTTTTTTCTGCAAAATGGTCAAAAACATTTTAAAAAGTTGTGATTTTGAGTATAGCAAAAATAATTTTCCAGAACCTCCTTCACCCAGAATTTACAAAAAGTGTTCGTGTTTAGGATCATTCTTCTGAGCATAAGTAGTTTATTTTGTTTGTTTAAATAATATCCAAAGCTAGCGGATATAATCAGCTTAAAATTGTATACTAAATATTCCAACAATATAAAAGAAATATTTCGAAAAATCATAAAAAGTCCTCAAAATTTTCACGTGTTTTACTTAAACTGCATGAATCTTAATGCGTGGCAATAAGGTTTATTTTATTTGGTCATTGTCTGGACCACTTATTGCACAAAACACTTCTAAAGATCTGTCATTCCATACAAATACCTGTCAAGCAACGCATTTCGTACACGCATAAGTATTATGAACCAATTTAATACTATTAAAGTAAGCGTGTGAGCACATATTGTAACAATTTTAACAGCCTTCGTGGTCCAGTGGTTTAATGCTTGGCTCTTCACTCGGAGGTCGTGGGTTCAATTCCCCCATTGGAACAACAAAAAATGTTGATTCCAAGTTTGAATAGGACAATGCAGGCTGATCCATGCGGAAGATGGGCATGTAAAAAGTCCTGCGCCTAATCTCTCGCCAGTCGTGGCGGTCATCCGTCCCACTGGGTTTCGAGACTAAAGGATCAGAGAGTGCTCTTGTGTACTGCACACACACTTGGGCACTATAAAATAACTTCTGCGTAGCTGGCCTGGTTTTAATGAAACCGGCCACCGTCTCCGAAATCGGTGTGGGGAGCTATTATAATATTATTATTGTAACAATGTAGTTTTTGATGTAGTTGATATCATTTCAGATCAATTGTTGAGGCAAGACAGTAAGTAATCTGTAAATGTAAAGTATATTTATATTACAACTAGATGTTTCCCGCGACTTCGTACGCGCAAAAAGAAATCACGTGGATGCCGTACATTTTGTTGTGGTCTACTCTATGTTCGTGCCAAATTTCATCAAAATCGGCCCAGTCGTGTCAGAGCCTATTCACTCCAAACAAACAAACAAATTTTCCCCCTTAATAATATTAGTATAGTCTAGAGCTTTTAAGTTATTTTGAGTCTTATTATTTAACAATTTCATTCTATTTTTAGCTCGCAGTATTCATTGGGCCCTCTATGACGTGCATCTTCTCTATATTTGCGTTCTCTCTGCCTATGAAGTATACGCCATACCCTTTCCGTTGGCTCTACCACATCTCGTACTTCAGGGCTGGCTGCCACATAGCAGTTAACGCTATATACGAGGATAGAGGCAAGCTTCCTTGTTCGAAAGGTAATTATTTATATTTCTTACGGTCCACTTGCGCAGATCTGAGTTAAAGTTACCCTGGGTTAAATATCATGTCATCTCTTTCGTTCTTTGTATTTATGAAAGAGAATGCATGATATTTAAACCCAGGGTTAAATGTAACCCAGATCGGCGCAAGTCGGTCATAGAAAAATACACTAGACACAATTTTAGACTAAATCTAAAATATTTACTCACTATAAGAAGTTAATTGTTATCACTAAATCTCTACTCTACGTTGCAGCAACAATTAATAGACATTACTTTCTGGTACTGCAAAGTTTTGCCTTTTTCATTGTTATTTTAGATATTTAAGTTAGACCCAAATAATTTATTACTATGGATTTTAGATCAGTAACTCGTGGAAGCTTAAAGCTTTGGAGCCTTTTGATATTATGGTGGTAGAGTAAAGAACTTTTAATATTATAATTTAGAGTAAAGATTTTTTTTTTATTTCATCGTAAGCGCTTTAATCTTTAGACTTTAGAGTGGAGTGGATTTAATGATTGATTTTTTTTTCCTCTTTACCCACGTATCAAATAAGCAACCAGCCCCACTAATATTGCCGTTTGTATTCCAGTGTACTGCCACTACATCTCACCGAGGAGTTTTCTGACAGAGTTTGACTTGACGCCAATTGACATCACCTCCAACTTTGCCCTCATCGTCTCCACCACTCTCTTGCTGTACTTCCTTACATATTGCACTTTATATTATAAACTAAATAAACGATAGCGTATTAGAAATATATAATTAAATTTAATTAAAATTAACTAAATTCTTTTAAATCGTTACTTGTTGTACATATTATGGAGAAAACGAGTATTCCCGACCACCGTCACAGCAGCCGAAGGATTGGTTTCTTGTAGTCGTGGAATCGCATGATTACTAAGAAGTTGAAGTTCTATCAAACCCCAGCGACAGCGACTAAGTTGTTAAATATAATAACTACCAAAAAAAAGGGAGGGAAAATATTGTTAGGGTGGTATGGACATATTATTCATATAAAATGCTAGAGCAATAGTTATACGGATAATGTACAAATATCTGGCGTTGATATTATTAGAAGTGTTAGAAAAAATAAATACGATTACTTGATTAAATATTTATACCTTCATAATTTTGAAATTTTGTTTGTTTTATTTAATAACAATATTTGTTTTTAATAAGAGGTATAATACCAAAAACACATTTTAATATTATTGCTAATTGATTTTTTCTATCAGCTTATTAAATCCAAATAAGGAAAACCGATGCAATTTATACTAATATTTAGATAATAATTTTAAATTAAGCCGGGGTTATTAATAAATTGCATGCTGTATTTGTCTGTCAAGTGGCTTTTCCAATGTATCAGACAAAGACAGCAACATGGATTGGCGTATCCGTGGTGTAAATATTTTTATTAATTACTTACCCCCTGTAAGTGTCCCGACTAACCTGTAAACTTATTTTTTATAATCTGACGGTAGTTAATACAGTAGCAACTAGCACTTAGGCCTTAGAATTTGTTATTCTATATCTATACATACATAATATAATAAATTCGTAACTGGTCGCTGTCTGTACATGGAAGATATATAAGAAAAACTTTTACAGGGGGGCCTTATGAACGACATAGAACCCAAAAACAATGTTTTTATCTGTTTATCTGTTTGTCTCTAGGTAAGTTTGTACGCGCTAATCTCAGAATCTACTGGACTGATTTTGATGAAATTTGCTAATATTGCTAAATGCTGTTAGTTTAGACTCTGGATTAACACATAGGCTACTTTTTATTGCGGAAAAATGTACGGTTCTCGCGATATAGGTTTTTGTGCGTACTGTTATATACTAGTCCTGTATATAATAGTGCCTAGAGTCAGCCTTTCCTACTGATATATAATCCCTGTAATCGGCCCTGCCAGTTAGTTCATCTCCAGTCCTCATAAAGACAATTCCTCAGTTTTTGAGTTTCCGCGCGCGACATTTGCCTTTTGCCAGTAAATTTTTATTTTGTATTCAATTAACTTTTCAGTGTAATAAAAGTTATATTTTTTAAAAAGTGATTTTTAAAATCCCCCATAACAAATTGGTGGCAGCGGTGGGATTCCGAGAAAGGTATCCTTGGAAAACGTCTCCGTATCCAGTGTTTCTTTGTGTATTCTAAATTCCAAAATAAGTGGAATTATATATAATATTCAGTGCTATCCTGTGTTAAATTGTGCATAATTAAAATCATCGATAAGTGATCCAGCGATGTTCCTGTTCTTGTTCCTGTTTGTATCCTGCAAGTTGCTGTAAGTCCTAGAAAATAATAACTATAATCATCCTTTGTTGGCTACCGCGAGTGTTAGTGAAAATACGAAATCCTGAATAAAGTGCGTGTAACGATTAAGTTTAGTTAAGTTAGTCTCACGAGTGTTGTTATAGCTTTTAGATAATTCTTAGAATTAGCCAAGAAGCATATCGCATTCGCTGCACTGTGGCCGCCTATTACACCGAAACATTCATTTATAACATTTAATTTTGTAATTATCTAGTAACTATCTGAAAAATGGTTTCACCGCAACCACAACCGCAACCACAACCGCAACCACAACCACAAACACAATCAAAACAAAGATCACAAACACAAATCCAAATCGCGAGAGTAGACCTCGATATAGGAATCTTGTTCAAATTCATAAAACCCTTTGATGGAACAAGGGAAAAATTAAACTCATTCATAGCAAACTGTGATAATGCAATGAAATTAGCGTCAGAAGACGAAAAACATATTTTGTTTAAATTTATTCTCTCACAATTAGAAGGAAAAGCTGAGTCCACATGCTCCATCTAAGAATTTGAATCATGGGATCAATTAAATATTTTTCTTAATACTCAATTTGGGGAAAGAAAACATTATGCCCATTTGTTGACAGATTTACAAGAATGTAGACAATTAAATAATGAACCAGTTAATAAGTTTGCTTTGCGTGTAGAGACTTGTTTGTCTAAATTACTAACAGAAATAACTCTATCAAATAAAAAGAAATCTGAATTGCAGGGTCGTATAAGCGCTATGGAAGATTTAGCCCTACACACATTTTTAATGGGCCTTAAGCCTGAAGTTTCTAATTTAGTGCGCAGTAAAAGTCCGGCTAATCTCAATCAAGCCATTAACGTAGCGCTTTCTGAAGAAGCAATTATAAATCTGTTCAACAAGCGTAATCCGCATCCATCATCCTCGTCTCAGCGTCAATCCTCATCGAATCGCTTCATCCCCAAACCTTCAAATCCTAACCCATTTTATAGGCCTCAGATACCAAAATTTAATGAGCAAAATGTACACAGCCTATTTTGTCGATACTGCAAAACCCAGGGACATACCATTGAACAATGTAGAAAACGTGAGTTTAATAACAACAGATATAGAATTAATCAACCATTCCCATCACAACAACGATCTAATCAGGAACACTATAAACCTAGGCCCGCACGTATCAATTATGTTGAGAATAACAACACAAATTATGATGAATCTCAACCATCCACAAGCTTTGACGCTCAGAATAATTATAACGAAAACGATACTTTAAACGAATAAGGGACTCACGAAGGTGTCTCGTGAGACCCAACCAACAATATCCTTATCCAACAATGGCACCATTTCTAAATCTTCTAAATCCAAGGACCACACGGGTAACCAGCCCCAAGCAAGTGTCCAATCTTCTAAATCCAAGGACCACACGGGTAACCAGCCCCAAGCAAGTGTCCAATCTTCTAAATCCAAGGACCACACGGGTAACCAGCCCCAAGCAAGTGTCCAATCTTCTAAATCCAAGGACCACACGGGTAACCAGCCCCAAGCAAGTGTCCAATCTTCTAAATCCAAGGACCACACGGGTAACCAGCCCCAAGCAAGTGTCCAATCTTCTAAATCCAAGGACCACACGGGTAACCAGCCCCAAGCAAGTGTCCAATGTTCTAAATCCAAGGACTACACGGGTAACCAGCCCCAAGCAAGAATCCACAAATCCTTAATTCCTAATGAAAATATAAATGAAAAAATTAGTTCAGTATATGAAATACACTGTGCTCCTAATAAAATATCCTTACCTCATATCTCATTGCAAACTTCTGTTTCCAACAAGCCACTTTCACTACTTGTTGATACTGGATCTTCAATTTGTCTTCTTCGAAAGTCTGCAGTTCAATCATTTTCTAAGCAAAAACTGCAAAATAATAATATTAGTCTCAAAGGCATTGATAATATTGAAGACTCTGTTCCCACTATAGGAAGCCTGGATATCAACCTCATATTTGGCAAAGAATTAATACCTTTTACATTTCACATAGTAGAAAACATCAACCTCGCGTATGATGGCATAATAGGAACTGATCTATTCAGCAAATATCAATGTTCCATAGATTATAATAGGCAAATATTCAATCTTAGTAAAAATAAAATTAAACTAAAATTCTCAAAACCTATTTATGAAATCCCTCCTCGGTCTGAAATCACTATAGAATGTACTGTAAAAAACCCAGAATTAAAAGAAGGCGCTATCTTAGATCAACATTTGAGTGAAAACTTATTTGTCGCTAACTGTTTAGCTAAAGTAAAAGAAAATAATCGAATCAATTTGACAGCACTCAATACCTCTGAAAAATTAGCTACTCTAAATTCAGATCTTCAACTTATTCTACACCCAATTGATAATACATCCTACCAAATTAATTATTCTAACAAACCTTGCTTAGACAGAACTAATGAAGTTTTAAAATTACTCCGAGTCTCACATTTAAATCATGAAGAATGCAACGCCCTGTATGACACGTGCTCCAAATACTCTGATATTTTCCACTTACCCAATAATATACTCACCTCAACCGATGCCATCCAGCATGAGATACGAACTTCTTCTGACCAGCCTATTAATGTTAAATCCTATAGATTTCCTGAAGTGCTCAAACAAGAAGTGAATTCCCAAATCAATAAAATGCTTAACCAGAAAATTATCCAACCTTCACTTTCCCCATGGTCCTCACCAATATGGATAGTTCCAAAGAAAACTGATGCCTCAGGTCAGAAAAAATGGAGAATTGTAATCGATTACCGGCGCCTTAATGACATCACAATAGGAGAAACCTACCCTATTCCTAATATAGTCGAAATCCTTGACCAACTAGGAAACTCAAAATATTTCTCTACCCTAGACTTAGCGTCTGGTTTCCACCAAATCAATATGTCGCCCAAAGACGCGTGCAAAACAGCCTTCAGCGTCCCGCAAGGACATTTCGAGTTCACCAGAATGCCATTCGGCTTAAAAAATGCACCGGCAACCTTCCAAAGACTAATGAATAACGTCCTTACTGGGCTCCAGGGAGAACGTTGTTTTGTTTACCTTGATGACATCGTCATCTATTCCCGCGATCTACCCACTCACATACAAAATTTAACCACCATCTTCGAAAGACTCCGCACTTTCAACCTCAGGTTACAGCCGGACAAGTGTGAATTCCTGAGGAAGGAAGTCGGGTATTTAGGACACATCATCACCGAAAATGGTCTGAAACCAGATCCTAATAAAGTGAAATCTGTACAAGAATTTCCAATTCCTAAATGTCCAAAAGATATTAAATCCTTTTTAGGACTTATTTCTTACTATAGACGCTTTATTCCTGATTTTTCTAAAACTTCAAAACCCCTTACCTCACTTCTAAAAAAGGACATTCCCTTTGAATGGACCAACGAACATCAGTTATCCTTTGAAACATTAAAAAACAAACTTTTACTGTTCTTTAACTGCTCCTGTTCTTATATATCCAGATTTTACAAAACCTTTCAATCTCACTTGTGACGCCTCTAATTACGCAATATCTTCTATTCTGTCTCAAGGTCCTGTTGGCAAAGACCATCCTATAGCCTACTCCTCAAGAACACTGAATAAATGTGAAACTAATTATAGTACAACAGAAAAAGAATTGTTGGCTATAGTCTGGGGTTGCAAAACTTTCAGACCATATTTGTTCGGTCGAAAATTCACCATCATAACCGATCACCGTCCATTAAAGTGGTTATTTAATCATACTGATCCAAGCAGCAAATTGCAACGTTGGCGTCTCCAACTCCTAGAATATGAGTATGATATTGTATATCGAAAAGGAAAATTAAATTCAGCTGCAGACGCATTATCCAGGTATCCTGTAAATCCCGTTCAACCCGAAAACGCTGACTCATTGCATCCAAATCCTACCGAAATCGATCCAGATAACATAGATAAAGACTTAATGGATCTTCTCATATCTCCTCCTTCCTTTCATTCTGATGAACTTATAAATCTAGATGACTTGCAATTCAATTCGACAGACCCTTTACTTACCGAACCCTTAAATGATGTAGAGCCAGAACCGCAGCCATCGACAAGATGGCAAAATATAAATGTCCCTGTACCTTCCAATGATGACATGGTTACACCTCATCCCGCGTTGGTTGAGTCTCCGCCGGCACCCCATGAATCTGAAACAGAAAACAATGTTATTATAAATGATAAAAATACACCTTCAACTGATACTTACGCCAAATTCTTAAAAACTCCGTCATATGTAAAATATGATACTGATATAGTTGAACATAATGATAGTATAATTAAAAGTCAACATAAAGTAATAATAATACCTACGTCACTCGATCTCGACGAAGCTAACCCGTATGTAGAAGAAATCCTTGCAAATTACGCAGACTCTGAAACATTAATAAATTCAGAGAAAGAATTATTTACTTATAAATCCATTAATCTAACCAACAAAAAACACTACTTCTTATTTTATAAAGTTCACCACTTTGATACATGCTCCTATAAAGAAATGTTTGAATCCTTATGCAATCTTCGAAATCATTTAACATCCAAGGATGAACATATCGACAAAATAAGTATTACGGATTTTAAGAATCCTTTTGACAAACACATATATATAAAAATTTATACAATGCTAGCTCATCTATTTCATAACACCGGTATCCAGATTAACATTTATCGTAATAAAATATATTATCCCAGTCCTTCTGAAGTCCTGAAAATTCTTCGTGAAAACCATGATATACCAATAGCCGGACATCTTGGTTTTAATAGAATGTATAATAAGATCCGTGAATTATATTATTGGAAAAGTATGCGGAGTGACATTGAAAATTATGTAAAGAATTGTACGTCTTGTCAAACAAACAAAGCTCTTAGGAAAATTAACCGAGCTCCAATGCAAATAACCTCAACTTCCACTTCCCCCTTTGAAAGACTATCCTTGGATATAGTAGGTCCTCTCCCCGAATCCGGTACAGCTAAACTTAAATACATACTTACCCTCCAAGATGATCTAACCAAATATTCAACAGCTTATCCTATTCGCAGTACTACCGCTGAAGAGACCAGTGATTGCCTCATTCATTTTATTTCTTTATTTGGTATCCCAAAAACTATATTGACTGATCAGGGAACCAATTTCACATCAGATATGTTTAAGGAGACTTGTAAATTTCTTAAAATTAAGCAGCTGTGGTCTTCTCCCTACCACCCACAAACACAAGGGGCATTAGAAAGAAGCCATTTAACATTAAAAGAATATTTAAAATCTTATATATCTGAAACGCAAGACAACTGGCCTAAGTATGTATACACGGCAATGCTGGCATATAACACAGCTACACACTCAACAACAAATTATACTCCTTATGAGTTAGTTTTTGGCCATAAAGCTGTCCTTCCTAATTCCCTCTATGAACCGGCTCCAAACGCTACTTACTCAGATTATATTAGAATGCTACAGCACCGCCTGAAAATCACGCGAGACAAAGCTATTGAACATATAAATAAATCTAAAGAATCTTCAAAAAATTATTACGACTCGCACTCTCGGCCTATGAGTTATCATACTGGTGATTATGTATACTTGAAAAACCATCTCCGTATGCGCAAAGCCCTCTCGCCTATTTGGAAGGGCCCGTACAAAGTAATTAAAATAAATGGTAGAAATAGTCTTACCTTATTAATAAATAGAAGACACGTCACTCATCATTTTGATGAAATTAAGTTAGCTCGTCGTGGCGATTCTTAGTTAAGTTATATTAAATGTTAAGCAAATAATAAGATTTAGATATTTACGGTATTATTACTTGTTCTTTACAGTTTCAAAAGCTCTGCACAGGAGACATTCATCGATACCTCAATGAATTCTTCTGGGATATATTTTGATCCAATCGGGTCACTCAGAATCATAGACGGACACCTTAACGTTGTGATACCCATAGATATTTCCTTCATACAGCCACATATCAAAAACTTGAACGGTGTAATAGGTAGCTCAATGACGTTATGTAAACAAAGTACTCTCTATGCAGATATTGAATGTCATAACTTACTAGAACCATTGTCTGTTAGACTAAACGATATAATTCGCGACTTTGATTCAATTTCTCATTTAATAGAAATTAGATCTAAAAGATCCGCGTGGTTTGGCGGAATTGGCACAATATTCAAACACTTATTCGGTACCATGGACGAGGACGATGCTCTTCGTTATAATACAGCTATTCAAATTATTGAACGCGATCAAACCAAATTATCTCAATTAGTAAAACAAAATATTCTGGTCACTACCTCGACCCTTTCACCTTTAAATGATGTTATAAAGAAAATGAGCGTCAACGAACAACATATAAGTAAGGTTGTTCAGGTTCTCACTCTTGCTCAACAAAACATAACAACTGTGTCAAATAATTTAGTAGTAAGGTCTTATTTTAATCAACTATTAAATACTTTAGAGAGTAGTATGTTAACATTATCATTTAAGTTAGAAGATATTATTAACGCAATTATGTTTAGTAAATCAAATGTTTTGTATCCTTCCATAATAACTCCGTCTCAATTGTTTACGGAACTTGTCGAAAATTACAGATTTTTAGCTGACTACCATCAGCTCCCTGTAACCCTATCTATAGAAAATATATATACATTGTTAAGTATATGCGAAATTGCTTCTTACTACAGTAATAATAAGATAGTATTTGTGTTAAGTATACCGCTTGTGAATTTAAGGAACTATTATCTATATCATAATATTCCCTACCCTGTAGTAGTGGTTAACGATTCATATAGTGCAATAGTACCAACTACTAAATTACATAGCATTAAGTAGAGATAGGACCTTTTATTGTAAGCTGGATAGTTTAAGTAGTTGTAAGTCTCTGTATGATTCAAACTATATCTGTAACGATGTTGATGTTTATTCTAGCTCAACATCCCCCATCTGCGAAACAGAAATCAGTGTAAAACCTTTAAAGGCCGTGCCCTCTATCTGTGAAACAAAGTTTTTTGTGGGTTTTCTAGACATCTTTCACCGTTTATCGAATAATAAATTTTTATATGTCAATACAAATCCAACAAAATTATCCATAGATTGCAAAGATTCTGTTACTTCCGAAATCATTTTATTTGGAACAGGCATATTTAATTTACCGGAAAACTGTGTAGCCTTTATAAGAGACCTTAAATTAATACCAAAAAATTCTCAAACAATTAAAATACAACCAATTATTATCGACTTTAGTTTGTTAAATGATACCTGCTGTAATTCAGAAATGTTAAACAAAATAAAACCATTTGTCCCAACATTAAACCTAACTAATGTTAATATTGACTTAATTAAAACACATAAAAATATAGAAATAAATCAGGATATTATAAAGAATTTAAATAAAATAATTGAAAAACCCCATATTGTTTTATATGGGCAGTATTACTCTTATTCGACAATTGTAACAATTTGCCTTATAATAATTTTTATTTTAATTATTACATCGTAAATTTGTAAGGCCAGGCACATGTCGATTAATTTTAAATAAACGTAATATTAAAATAAATAAGACTGAAGAATTTTCTGAAATCCCACCTGAATCCCATATTGAAATCCCACTCGAAACTATAAATGAAATTCCACTTCCTAAAATCCGCTCTACTCTCCCATAAACTTAACCCATATGGGATAAGTTTATTTCCAACCCCGGGGGCTGTTATATACTAGTCCTGTATATAATAGTGCCTAGAGTCGGCCTTTCCTACTGATATATAATCCCTGTAATCGGCCCTGCCAGTTAGTTCATCTCCAGTCCTCATAAAGACAATTCCTCAGTTTTTGAGTATCCGCGCGCGACATTTGCCTTTTGCCAGTGAATTTTTATTTTGTATTCAATTAACTTTTCAGTGTAATAAAAGTTATATTTTTTAAAAAGTGATTTTTAAAATCCTCCATAACAGTACGAAGTCAACGGCTTAACCGATTTGAATGCGGTTTTCACAAATGATTTTGGTATGATCTACTTAAAATTAAATATTAATAATTAATTTTACATAAAAGTTATATCACTCTAAAGAAGATAACATATAAAATCCTATAGAATAACTGATCAGTTGAATTTGCTCGAAAAAATTCATGTATAGAAGTACTATACATGACTTTTTAGATTGGCTTTTAACCTTACTTTTATTTTAAAAGACCTATTGAACGATATCCCACACAATAGGGTAGAATGAAATAATATTTTTCGTCCCCACCACGTGTATGGGAAGCCACCCTTAAAATATAAAATTATTAATATTTTATGCCCGCCACCCCGCCAACTACAAAGGTTGTGAAGCTTATAAAGAGATCTATCAGCGCAAATTCAATAAACCTCCTCCAACCCCTAAAATCAGTAATGCACCACGAACCCTGGTCAATAATAAACAAAAGGATGGGACATATAAATCTAAAACTTTTTATAATCAGACTAAATCAGTCGAACCTCTTACATATGCAAGTATTGTCAACAATGAAACCCAAGATAAATCCAAACAACACAGTTAAATCGAAACCCTCCTCATAAAACAATCAGAAAAAATTGATTCTCTCCTATAACAGAATGGGTATTATAGTTAACCTTGTCGAAAGACTGACCAAATGATTTCTTTGGACATTAATTGTAACTTGGAACAACCATGGACTATCACCCAACGTCAACGAACTTACACTGCTGATCAAAAACTACAACTCATCTCACAGCGAAGTCTAATGTGAAAATTCCAGTCTTCACGGGCTACTTCACAAACCACCCTGATGGTACTGCTATCTTTATAAAAAAAAACTATCCGTCACTATGAAGAAGTACTATTCCAAACCGAACACATCCAAGCAACGACGGTAACAATTGAGGATAAAACAGGCAAATTATCAATTTCTTCAGTTTATTGTCCCCCTCAACACAAAATCGACGAATCGAAATTCAATTTATACTTTTCGTCACTCAGAAACCGATCCCTCGCCGGTTGAGACTAGAATGCAAAGAACACTAATTGGGGTCACGACTTACCTCTACAAGGGGTAGAGAGCCAATGAAAAGCCTAGATTCAAATAATCTTATTACTCTATCATCTGGTGAGCCCACCTATTGGCCCACTGATCAATCAAGGCTACCAGACCAACTTGACTTCTTTAAAACAAAATTATGTATGCTTCGACAGTTCATCAGAGCATACACCAGTCCTCTTCATTCTGAGGTCTTGCGTCTTCATGTTAAACAAGGATGTCGGTCTGGTTAACTACAGGACGAATTGGAACGGCTTTCGCGAACATATCACGGACAACATAGAACTTAATTTTCTCCTAAAATCGATGGACGACATTGAATCCGCCACCAAATATGTCACCTGTCTAATACAAGAAGCCGCTTGGAAAAATACTCCTTTATGTTGTTTGTACAAGATCAAACAGTAAAAACATTAGCCCATCAGTTAAACAACTTGTTAAAGAAAAGCGTAAGCTAAGAAGAATCTAGCATACTAGGAGACACCCAGCAGACTAGAGGGCCTCGAATAAAGCCTGCGCGGATTTAAAGACTCTTATTGCAAAGGAACAGAACACCGCATTCGAGAAATATGTAGAATCCCTACGACCTGACAAGCAACTTGTTATTCTCTATGGAGAGCTGCTAAACACTTTAATCAGCCTGCTCACTTCAAGCCCCCCCTGACAAACAAGGACTTAGGCTGGGCCAGATCCAATAGAGATAAAGCAGAATTTCGCTAGTCATCTCTCAGAGGTATTTCAGCTCAAGGAGGCTTGCCCACTGTAACGTAGATACATTTCCTCTCCGTAAAATCAATTTTAAAATTATTTCGGCGCTACTTGCGTCATCTATGATTTGTATTCTTAATTATTTTAGTCATTCAGTGGCTTTAGCGCCATCTATCAGCACACGCTCTTACTAAAACGGCTTTAGCCTTGCTTTAATATTTGGTTCATAAATCGATTTAACTTCAGTAATAAATCTTAACTAATTAAAATACAGTAGATATTATATAACATAATATATATACATAATCAATATTATTAACATAATATTTTTTATTTTGATTTGTGGACTATTTTCTCTTTACGCCTTAGTTTTTTGCTGTCAAATGTTAAGAAAAAAAAAACGAAGGTAAGGTATTTAATGCATTTCGTCGAATGACGTTTCCCGTATTATTATTATTATTATTTATTTATATATGGCATCGGCTTGTAACCATTTGCCAGTGTCAAGTTAAAAAGGCGGGAAATAGAACTTTCGTTTCAATTTTCAACACCGTCTTCCTAAATCGTCAAGTCTAAAGTCTAGTCAAAGTCCAAATAAATAGTCAGTCCATGAGTCATGTCAGTCGATTCAGTAAAGTTGTAGAAGCTTTACTGAAAGTTCCTAGGGAGTTTTGGCGGGAAACACAAAATAGCACGTTTTTAGAAGTTGTACCACTTGCCCACACTTTACACAAAAGAATATTTAATGGTTAATATTCTACCGATATTACACATTAAGAACCGAAATAACACAAATTTATGAAGTATCACAAATTTCACAATTTGTGATACTTCATAAATCATCACCCATTGAACTCCCCGGCAAAACTTCGACGTTTCCCTTTTAGAATAAAATTTTCAATAGACTAAAAATGTAGTCGTTCATATTTCTTAATCCCATTTTACGGTGAGTTTTTATATATCTGTGTTGCGAAGTTTTTATTTGGTAAATCACGCTTGCATTAAAACACATTATTTTTCATGTAAATCACCAGCTTGTAAAATTTGTTGTCAAAATTTGATTAGCCGAACATGTGCTCATTCGTAATTTCATCTTTCCGTTTTTGTATTGATTTATTAGATCATTTATCCATACTTTAATTGTTCTTCATATTCTCTTTTATTTTGCTTACCCTTTTTATTTTGTGATGGTCACACAGCCCGTTATTTTGACCGTTTGGGGTTAAGATCATGGCGGCTGTGGGACTCCGACTCCACATGCTTGTATGGATTTTCCAGGGACCTATACTCCGGGTTCAACGCACCGTTTCGTATGGACTTATTGCTAGTTCCACACATCTGGATTTCTGTGTGCCGCTAGCTATATTCCGGACTGAACTGACTGGCTTCTGGCACCGTCGTGTCCCTAGGACGATCTACGTCGCGGCGAGTATACCGGCCTGAACGACAGAGAGACAGAGACGCTACCGTAAGTTGGGCTCCTTGCGCCACGTGCTGTCTATATTCCCGGATCCAGCTAAGTACTCCGATTCCCACAGACACCAAGAGGCTAAACCAGATTTCTCGGCCTTCTGCCCACGTCCCCTTTTTTATATGATAAATTTGTCACGCTGGTAATCTTGTTTCATTAAATTACCCGTAACACCACAAGTAGACAAAACATATATATATCATCTATCGATGCAGCTTTCTCTCAATCATTCCAAATGGAATTGCCTATCTAACTTGTTTCACCCCATGAAGTGAAAAACATTATAAACAACTTCAAAAAGAAATCAGCCCCCGGGTTCGACCTACTTACTCCCAAAGTGATAAAAGAGCTTCCACGCAAAGGTATAGTCTTTCTTACATCACTGATGACCGGCATCCTTAGAACTTCTCACTTCCCTAGACTTTGGAAAGTTTCACAGATCATAATGGTGTACAAACCTGGTAAACCAAAAAATATGGTTACGTCCTAGCGACCTGTTAGCCTACTTCCTATTTTATCTAAAATTTTTGAAAAAATCCTTTTCAAACGATTATCAGTAGATATATCAGCTAGAAACGTAATTCCTAAGCATCAATTCGGCTTTCGACGCGGCCATGGAACTGTCGAACAAGTCCACAGGGTGACTGTGATAGCTTGTCATCTGCTCTAGGAAACAAAGAATATTGCTCGGCAGCATTCTTGGACGTCCAGAAGGCTTTTCACATAGTGTGGCACAAGGGCCTACTATTCAAAATAAAAAAGCTTGTTCCGCACAGTTACTATCCTCTCTTAGAGTCTTACTTAAAGGACAGAATATTTCAAGTTAAAGAATCCGACGTCATCTAGTTTTTACGAAATTAAAGCAGGTGTACCGCAGGGCTCAGTCCTTGGCCCGGATCTCTACTCTATCTATACCTCGGATATCCCGGTACCAGACCAAATTACTGTGCCTACTTACGCCGATAACACTGCGATTTCGGCTAACCACTCGAACAAAAACACCGCTTCAACCCTGCTTCAAGCCGCACTAGATCAAATCAGCAATTGGATGAGTATGTGGCGCATAAGAGCAAGCGCAACCAAGTCCACCCACGTGACATTTACCTTAAGTAAGGATAATTGTCCCCCAGTGTCCTTAACTGGCAAACCACTTCCCTAGGCCGATTCTGTCAAATATCTGGGCATCCATTTGGGCCGTCACTTGACATGGAATAAACATTAAACCAAAAAGAGACGAATTAAACATTTGATATAAAGACCTAAAGTGGCTTCTTGTTAAAATTGAAAATTGAGTATAAATAACTAACTATTAGTCTAGAAATCAATTCTCAAACCCATCTGGACTTATGGCCTTCAGCTCTGGAGTAGTGCTTCCAATTCTAACATAGAGATATTGCAGAGATATGAAAACATAATACTGAGAACGATCTCCAACGCACACTGGTTTGTACGAAATAGCGAATTCCACGAAGTTTTAAGAATTCCAACCATCAAGGAAGAAATTTCAAAATCCTGTTCCAGATACAATAGTCGCTTAGATATCCACCCCAAACGACCTTGCTAATAATATTTTGTACAAAAGTCTCTGTAGCAGACTAAAACGTTATAACATTCTTAACTTGGATAACAGATTTAGTTAATATAATGTAGAGATCCAGTCAGTGGACAGGAATCTCTGAATCGCCAACATTAATTACCTCATCTGCTTATAATCGCTGGATTGATCGCAGATATAAAAGGAATAAAATATGATGAAAAAATGGATGAAAATTAGTGCAGTTATAGATTTTGTATAGATCCGAGATCTATACATATATGCATTTATATTCATGATTACAGAATCTAGAAGCGCGACAAACAGACACGACAGACGGATGGGCGGACGGACAGAGTGAATCTATAATGGTTATGTATTACGGAACCTTAAAAAACCTGCTTATCGATGAGAGACTTATTAATGAGATAGATATAGAAATCGTAAGATGATGTTTTTTATCAAAATAAGATAATTTATCATCTCAAGTGTTTAAGACATGAGATCATATCCTTTTACTGCGCATAATTTGGACAAATGGATAAAGAGATGACTATATGATCCAGAATCCGGAAGGCCGGAGGTAGTTCAGAGCGCTTAAAATAGAACTCTGCGTTAATACAATAGAGCTGAAATTCGAATACACAAGAGTCGAGTCAAATGTCATCGCATATATTGTGACAGCTCGACACTTTCAGTTCAATTGTATTTGCGCAGAGTTCTATTTTCAATGCTCTGAATTTTTCCCGGCCGGATTCCAGACAATATAGTCCCATCCTACGGTCGTGTTAACTCGCGTAGCGGGTCCGGGCAATCGGCGGACTTTGCGAAAATTAAAATTTTCGTAACGTAATACGCACACTTTCGATTTTTCACTAAAATTTATTATAAATGTAAGTCCACCGCCGAGTCTGTATGTCTGTATGTTTGCTTTTGCCCGCAAGTGCCACGTGGGAAAGTGTTCATGGTAAAAAACTTCCTTAGCAAATACACCTCTGTGCTATTATTATATTGCAGTCAATATAATAATAGCACAGAGTAAAAATATATTATACTTACGCAACAGTTTTTTTCTTATAAATTAATTATACAGTATATATTATTACTCTGTGCTATTACTGGGTATTACTCTGTGCTATTACTGGGTATTACTCTGTGCTATTACTGGGTATATTTCAGTAGCTAACTTGTACATTTGCTAAATAAGTTTTTTTGTTTTCTCTTTATGTTTTCAAAACTTTTCTCGACCGATGAGTCTTGTTTTAAAAACTAAGGAAGTTAGACAATACATTTAAAATAATAGAAATTAGGCATTTAAGGCCCAAAATTCATACAGAGTTTTTGGATATTATTATGAAAAGAATAAGTTTAATTAAGAATAAGAGGGAAATGTACAGTTTTTAGTGAGACTATGTATCAGTTAAGGCTAGACAAACTGGCATGTGAAATATACGTGCCTTAAATTAGTCTCATCGTCAATAGATTACATAAACCATATTATACATATTCTTGTAAAATACAAATTAATTTTAAAGATGCTCATTCAACAAAAAAAGCCAAGCTGTCTCATAACATTTATTTTCATAAATCATAAATACATAAAATTAAAAAAAAACATTAATACTCGTAGTTAAAATACATTTTAATTTAGCTGCATTACCTGCATTTTAAAAGTTTACGGAACCTACTACATGCGAGCATACGGCACACTTACCCCGTTTTTCGTTGATTTAAAAAATTTCACATAATTAATTTGATATAATCACCGTAATCAGTTACTAAGTCTAGGCTAAATGAGTGACGAAGGGAATGACCCATAATTACTTCTTTATATAACGCGCGAGTGATGGGACTACCACGCGACTGATATCGATAAAATGCGCGTTATCTAGTCAGTAGACAGTGTTATTTTCATAAAATAAAATACTCCCAGTGTTTATAAAACAAAAGTTTTCAATAATGCTAGATTAATTTTTATTAGGATTATATTTTGTTATTCTTAAATTAAGTTCCTAAATTTACGTAAATTTAGGAACTTAATTTCAATTTCTTAATAATTTCGTTGTTTGTTAGTCAAAATACAGTCATTAACAACTATCTGCACATATTAATTAACCCGTAGCCCCAACATTGTAAGCCGATGTTATTTTACACACCTTAAACGACATCATTAGCTGGGGATAAAAAAATTATCGACAACAACATTGTATAAACCTCTCTACCACTAGAGTCGCCCGCGCACGATATAAGTTCTTTATTCTTTAGTCTGCCGTTACTCGCTCGCGCGACTGGTGACTCCGCGCTGCACTAGTGTACCTCTGACTCTTTGTTTAGTTCATACAGAGACCCTTTGTGCTCACTGGTCACGCAATGGCAGCACAACTCTTTGTTTTGGTGAAGTAATCATAAGTGTTTGCATTAATCAAAAATGGCTGCATCGATATTGATGCCTGACACGCAGTCGGATTCCCAGGAGACCAACTCTACGTCTCTCGTGGAGGAAACATTCAACATTTCCTTCGAAAACATATGTTATAAAGTGCGCGGATTCATAAAAGGTGAGTGAACTCCGCTTTACGATCACATAATCATTACACTCACTCTAAGTTATCTCTTTAGTAATAATTATTTTTGAATAAAATATATCAATACTCAATATCAAATGACAGCTCCATTATGTACTTATCTGGTTATCTATGAAACAGTGGAACACGGTCCAATGGTAACGACACAGTTCTTAGTGATAAAACAGCAACAATTCATTTAGCACTATAGATATGGTAGAGTATACTCAAACTCAATATTATATTTCCTTAATTTTTTTAAAAGGTATAAGTTATCACAACTGTAGTACATTTAATTTGAAATCCAGTGTTGTTATGTAAATAAACTAGTTTCTTTACTCGACAAACATTTCGAGATCTTAACACTTCAAAGCTGGTTGTCGCTAAAAAAAATTTCCGAAAGATGTTTTGTGTTACATCTGAAACTACTTTTCTGTGTCTTTTTAACTTTATATTTTAACAAGTTTAGTTTATATTATAGTTAACATACGTATTTAATATTAGCCGTCTTTTGTCCTTAATTATTATTTACGTTTATGCTCTTATGCCATGTTAAGTTTTTACCGGTCATATTATGAAAGAGGTATTAAATGCACATTAAATATAAAATTTCGAAATATAAAACTGTTGGCAGCAATTAAAAAAAAACACAATATTTGTCAGTGATTACTGATTATGTGGTTCCTACCTTCACTTCACTTCACTTCCTTCCTACTGTCACAAAAATTTGATAAGGAAATAGTTGCTGTAATAAAGATGAACAATTGTTAATAATCGACGAAATAGCTCCTTAAAAATTTGATAATTGATGAATTCATTTTAATCTACACGATACATAAAGCTTACATAATCTGGACTGGGAACTTTGAAAAAATGATTACCTACGTGTATCAATTAAGAAGGTATTTTACTAGGTCAAATAGTAATGATTTAACCATTAGTATTTACTCAGATGGAATGGAATGAAAATGGAATAAATTATATTTTTTACATATAACCTACCATGAATAGTAAGTATGCGAAATAAATTCCAATCAAAATTAGTACTTACCTGTTAATAGCTAGTTTTAAAAACTCGTACCTTATCCCGGAAACAAAACTATAAAAAACTTGGAAACATATCCTAGAATCATCATCAATTAACCCTTTTATTGAATCACCAAGCTAGTGCTATATCTACTAATATTTTTTCCAATTACTGACTTTATAATAAAGCAGTACATACTACTATTATCGGACAGAAACATTTACTTATTTATAATATAGTAGTTGTCGGGACACGACAACATGTAAAATATTTAATTTATATTATTAGAAATATTGTATTTGTACTACTTGATAAACGTATAAAATATAATATTTTATGTGTTCAATATAATATACAATATATATATACAATATTTTTGTATTAGATATATCTAATAAATACAAAAAAGTTTCAAAATTCTTTGCTAAATAAGTAAAAAAAACCCTACATTATTAGTTTACTTACATCATATACAAAAACATTCATTATAGAAAGTATGAACTTAAAATCACAAATTTCGGAGGTATTTACAAAATATAATATGTTCCTGCGGCCTTATAATATTTAATAGAAATTTATTTTATATGGAGCGTTTTCACGAGACTTGCGAAATTTTGTAAAGAAATCACTGTACCTTTGAAAATATTGAATGCTTAAATACTTAGAACTCCTCTGAGAACTTTCTCATATTTAGAATATAATTCATGTAGGCAATAAAGAAAATCAGTCCTCTAGCCTATAGAGTTTAAAATTGCCTAAAAGAAGTATGTTTCATAACTGGTATGGCTATTACTATTATCTTTAGCTAATTAATCAAAATTATTTTTACACTATATCTTTGGTTAATGTTGATTAGAATAAAAATTCAAGATAAACACAATAATTAATACCTAACGCATGTACTAAATAGATATTGAAATTATTTTTTGTTTCCTTTTTGGATTATTAAGAAAAATCTCGTTATTACAAAGTTGTACGGGCTTATTAACAATTCTATACAGATTATAATAATATTCAATACGTTAAATGTAATTCCCACGAGGTTTTAGATAAAATAAATAACATAAAATAAACGTATAATAATGTTATTGCAAGATATCATCAAACCTCTAAAATCTATTGTAAAACAATAGAGGAAATAGGAACATTTATAAAATATATTCTGTACCTACATAATCTACGTAAGTAGGTAATTGTTAAGGACAGAGGCCTCGTAACGTAAAACATGAGTGAATTTAAATGTGAACGATAAACGTGTAATGAAAAACAGTAAATAAAACTATAATAGTGAATACTCAGTGACTATATTTATAGATTTATATGGCATCAGTGTGTAAAAATCGTGTTATATGGTGTTTTATCAAGTGCAGGTTATTTTGCTTATATATTTTTAACTAAATCTAATTTTAACGTAGCTTCTTTTGATTTATGTAAATAAACATAATAACTAACGTGTAGCGTAACGATTAAGAATATATAATAAAAGGTTAAATAGTTATTAAGAAAATAATGGTAAAAATGTAGAACATTTCTTATATGGTAAGCTTTAAATTGTACATATCTTTTTTATAGAATAAGTTCTCTAGTATATAAAGGTTTATGTATATGGTTTTAACAATAAAGATTTTTTCACAACGCGTTTTGCTTCACCTGGCTCATGAAAAATAGGGAAAATTATGGAAAATAGCCGTATAGAGAGGTAAAAGTGAGATAGCGGGGCTCTCTATACGGCATTGCCATGAGCCAGGTAAGCAAAGCGAAAAAAGTGAAAATCGTTCTCCTCAAAATAAGTGTTTTATTATCGCCCCGGCTCTGCCCAAATCGGTGTAACCTTGCTATCTTCGAGTCTAATCTGAGCCGGCGGTTGAAACCCTGTGAAATGATACAGTCCTGTACAGTAATGTACATACATCAATAACATGCATGAAGTTTTAACGTTCAACTTGAATTTAATAATTATAACTCTTATGACCCATGCTTTTTATGTAATTTTTAATTTTAAAGCTTCAGAGTAAATACTGGAGCTCTTGTTGACCTTGGAATTATTTATAACTTAACATTAAAAATTATTGTTTAACAGGGAAAACTTGACAGTTATTTTTAAATTTTAATTAAATAATGATCATAATCCAAGAAGACCTACGTATTAATATATCTACTTAGGGAATTATTATTAGTATAAAATTTTGTGAGCATAAGTTGAAGATAAGCTGTAAACATATTTTATAGTCATGAGTCATGACATAGCAATTAGCAACACCCTATTTAATATGGAATTAGGGACCAGATAAATTCATTGAGATAAGAAAGATATGTCAGGATTCAGGAATAAGCAATTTGTGTCTTTATCCACATAGAAACGTGATTCGTATAAATACTAACGACGACCTCCGTGGCTCAGTGGTTCAGCGCGTCGGTGCTCAAAAAATTAAATATGTGTAAAACATAATAAAAATCTTAAATATTATATATATGTATGGTATAAAAGTATTAAATATACTTCCCGTTTTCTGGTTCCCTTAAACACAAGTTCTTCGGATACTTAGCGCGGGGCCAGATTGACGTGGTGTGAAGCGTACATAGATATTTATTTATTATTTATACTATGATTGATTTAATACGCACGTACCAATTTACAATATCACTACATAGTACATAGTAATATAAAATAAAGTTGCTTTTTCTGTCTGTCCCTATGTATGCTTAGATCTTTAAAACTACGCAATGGATTTTTATGCAGGTTTTTTTAATACTTAGGGTGATTCAAGAGAGAGGTTTATATGTATATAACATGCATAATATAGTAGTGAAACACTGATCATTTTAGAGATTTCTAATGTCGTAAATTTTGCAAAATTTTCATTGCAAACGCTGGCTGAACCCTACGAGGTAGATCAAGTAATGTACTACAGTATTGTTCACCTAAAAACGGTCAATGAAAAAGTCTGCGATGGTATATATCTATCTCTTAGGGATAACCCACAATAACAATTTTTTATCATTTACTTATTACGAGAAATAATAGCTTATTTACGAAGCAATTTTAAGCAATACAGCATTCATCCTTATCCAATTTAGTACCTTAAATATATTTTCCATTTAATATAGATATATATGGCCCTTCACAGCATATAATTTAAATGAATATTTTCAAAGATATTACAGATTTAAAATTCAGGGACATAGCGGTTGGACAATACAATAAAACTAGCTGCCCGTGCCTAAGTAGATCTTACTTACAAGTATTATGATGTATGGTATTTTCTGAAGCTATTTAGACGGATAAAGTACGAAAGGATCATATTAAATAAATCAAATTCAATTAAATATGTTACTCACTTTAAGCATTTTATACATATTATAGTAGCCCTTTAAACCAATAGTTAACCAACAGTAGTAAATGAATATCTTATATTTAGAAAATATCGTAAAATATATATTATATTAAGGCGTGAAAAATATATTATATCAAGCGGTCTCGGAAGTCGCGTCGAGGTGATAGGGTTCCGTTTTTACCCATTGGGTACGAAACCCTAAAAAACATTTTCAATATTGTATACAGAAGTATTTAGTGAGTCAAGTTATTTGCTGAATAAGTTTTTTCTCCAAGAACACTACTCCACGCGGGCGAAACCGCGGGCAAAAGCTAGTCGATATTGAGTCCGCACAAACCTAGTACCCACGCGCGCAGAAATGCACCATTCTAGTTGCCGATTTCCGCAGTATTCAGGAAATAAAGTCGTTTCGTCGTCTTCGTCGCAGGATTGTTCTAAAATTTTAATTACTTATTGTGTTAATACCATATTTTACTTAAATGTATTATTGTTGCATATTGACAAAAGTAAGTGTCAATGTCATTTTTGACATTGACAGATGTCATGAAGTAAAGCCTATCTAATTTATTTTAGTTGGCCAAAAGGCTATAAATAGTGTAGACGTATATTTTGTGTTAGGCATATCTCATATGTAATACGTATCAGTGTTAAGCACCAATAAATGAGAATATAAGAATTGTTGCTGTATTATTATCAACACCACTCAAGCACAAGAAGGACATACAAATCAAGATATCGTAGCTCGCTACATGGTGTCAGAAAAAGAAGTAAAAAATAAGTTGTCAAGAAAACGAAAATCATGAACGCAAAAGAGGGTACATCGAAAACTCCAGAAGCTTTGAGACAATCTGAGTGCGGGAACTTAACAATGGCAGGAAACGGAGTGCAGAAGCTTGAAATCGCTACAGAAATTATCAACAATAATGCTGAAAATTTCAAGAAATGGACGCAGTCTTTCGAGATATTCCTACTGGCGTCGGGAATGGAGAAATCGGAAGACAAGAGAAAAATTGCAATCATGCTGCATTTCATGGGAGAAAAGGGTCTAAATATCTACAATTCATTCAATTTGGACCTAAGCACTGCTACATTCCAAGAAGTCAAGGCAAAATTCGTCGAGTATTTTGAACCCAAAAAAGAATTTAACGGTGGCGCGGCACAAATTCTTTACGTTGAAATAACGTGTGAACGAATCTTTGGAAAATTTTCTAATGGAATTAGAAAACGCAATTCATGCCTGTGAGTTTGGTTCGCTACGCGATTCCCTTGTAAAGGACATTCTCATTGCTGATATGGCCACAAACTTCTCGCAATTTCGTCAAAAGCTCCTACAAGAGCAAGATCTATCCCTAGAAAGAGCCAAACTCCTCTGTAGAACACTCACGATGGCGCAGAAAAGTGAAAATCAATCAATGCAGCAGATGGAAAAGAAGAAGCCACAATATACAAGCTACACAAAAGTCGTCGGGCCAGTACCCCCCCCATACCAGAAAAGAAAAAACTCAAGATCCCCATCACGCCGAAGTCACCCAAGGTCAGCTACACCTGGATCCAGAACAACGTCGTGTGTAAAGTGCAACACATCACATGGTCGCCGCAACTGTCCAGCATGGATACACAGATGCAGGTCATGTTTTAAATATGGACATTTTACTCATTTATGTTTGAAGAAAAATAGTGTCAGGACTATTGTTTCTGGGGTAGGTAGCATAAATCTCGATGATGAATCAAGCCCCAAAGGTGCTGAGGCTGAGAGATTTACAATAGGGGCATTTTTCAACATTAAAAATATAAAATCACAAAATGCCAGTACAAATTTGATTAACACAAACAATTCCTGGCATTATTCTCTTAAAATAAACAACAAAAATGTAGATTGCCTAATTGACACTGGAGCATACATAAATGTATGTCTTATCAAGTCTTTAAACAATTGAATCTTAAATTTGACAAATAGAGTAAAGAAATGTGTAAAAAATATAAATCTACGCCTATAGTGGGCACAGAATTCCGATAATATCAGTGTCAAACATGATCCTAGAAATTTAAATAAAAAATTATTGAGATGTCATTATCTAATTAAAAATATATATGAAGTCAAGTCTAAATTGTCCAAAGCCTCTTATTTTTCACATTTAGATGCGTTTTCTGGGTTTTATGATATAAAATTAACTAAAGAAAGTAGTGATCTGTGTACATTTCAAACTCCCTTTGGCAGATACAAATTTTTAAGATTACCTTTTGGAACAAACACGGCTACAGAAATTTTCTATAAAACCATGATAGATCTTTTCGGAGACATTAAAGGTATAATAATTTGGTGTAATGACATTTTAATATACGGTGAAACAATAAAATTGAAATACACAATAAAAGGTTAGAGATGTTTTTGAAAAGGGCTAGGCAAGTTAATTTAAAATTAAATAAAGCCAAGTGCAAGTTTCTTCTAGAAGAAATAGCATATTTGGGCTATATTTTTAGTAAAGAAGGTGTAAAAATTGATCCACAGAAAGTTAAAGCCATAAAAGATATGCCCATACCTAAAAATATTAAAGATTTGCAGTGATTTGTAGGCATGATTAATTTTTAGCACCGTTTATAGAAAATCTAGCAGAGAAAACTAATACCTTAAGAAATTTGTTAAAAAAAGATATATCATGGTTATGGGATGAAAATTGTCAAATGTGATTTGATTTGTTAAAAGAAGTCGTATCTAAAGCACCTGTATTAACTAATTATAATTGCAACTTACCTGTGATTTTGTCGGTAGATTTATCAAAGAATGCACTGGGTGCGGTCTGATGCAAAACAAATGACCCATTGCATATAGTTCAAGAACACTAACCTCCTATCAACAAAACTATGCTCAGATTGAAAAGGAATTGTTTGCCATACAGTTTGGATGTAATAAATTTCACCAATATATTTATGGCAGTAAAACAACTGTTCATACTGATCACAAACCTTTAATTTACCTTTTTAAGAAACCTCTTCATGAAGTACCTGCTAGACTACAAAGAATGATGTTATCGTTGCAGGGTTACGACCTAGAAGTGGTTTACGTACCTGGTAAATATATGTATATAGCAGATACTTTGTCAAGAGCCTCACTTAGTGATACATATATACCTCAGAATGAACAAGACTTACAGTATCATGTTAATTCCATTTTTTTGCTAATCTCTCAGTGAGTAAGCCATATTTAAAATATATATTATTAGAAATTAAAAATGATGAATCTTTAAATCTGCTCAAGTCTTATATTTAGAATGGTTGGCCAAGAAGCAAAAACAAAGTAAGCTGTCTTGTGAAACCATATTGGAACATTCAAAATGAAATACATATAATTAACGACTTAATATTTAAAGGTAATAGGCTTATTGTTCCAAAGTCCTTGCAAAGACAGATTTTAGATAAAATACACTGTGGACATTTAGGTATTAATAAGACACTCAACATCGGTAGAGAAACAGTTTATTGGCCAAATACAAACGCGGATATTAAAAACTTAATTGATCAATGTTCAGCATGTGCAAAATTCAGGGCAAACACACCCAATGAACCGTTGAAATGCCATGAGATATCTTATCTTCCGTGGGAGAAGGTAGGTATAGATTTATTATATTTTTATGGAGAAAATTTCCTTGTCTGCATGGATTACTATTCCAAGTACATAGAGCTAGCTTCTTTGCATAAGAATTACACTGTCGATAATGTTGTTAAAAACCTCAAATCCTTCTTTGCTCGACATGGAATACCAAAAACATTGGTGTCTGACAATGGTCCATCATTTAACTCCTGCAAGTTCAAGTCTTTTCTTGTTGATTGGGATGTAAAACACATTATCACCAGTCCTTATTGGTCCAGGTCTAATGGCCAGGCTGAAAGCTGAGTTAAAATTGTCAAAAACATATTAAGAAAATGCGAGGAAGTTGGCTAGGATATACATTTGGCGTTATTACACTACCGCAACGCTGCTAAGGGAGATTTTCCCAGTCCGGCCGCATTATTAATGTCTAGAAACTTGCGAGTAAATTTACCAATTCTAAACGAAAAACTTAAACCAAAAGATGTAAAATTTTCGACGTTTGAAAGATGTCATAGACAAAGCAGAGACAAAATGTCTTTTTATTTTGACAGGAATGCGAAGTATACATCTTATGAGTTTCAGCCGGGAGATGACATTTATTTCCTAAATCCTTTTGGTCTCCGGGAATAATTAAAGAGAAATTAGGATGTGGTAGATCATATTATGTTATGGATCCAAATGGTGTTGTGTATAGGAGGAATAGGGGACACATTAGACCTAGAAAAAAGAATTTGAAAGAAACAAATCCTCCACCTTCTTTCTATGGCAACGGCAGCACTGACAATATGCCTCCCATGCAGGAGAGTATAGATCCCATGAGTTCGGCACAACTCGGAATCGGTCCTGTTCAAAATTGCATTATCGATGATAACTGTGTTCCTATGGAGAGTCTAGAAAATACCGGTCACGTAACCAGGTCTGGTAGAAGTGTGAGACGTCCTAAATTGTACATACATGAGAAATTTGAGTAGATAAGTAATGTATTGTTATTAGTTATGTACTTATAATAATAGTTTGCTTTTTTCTCGAAAAGGGAATGTTGCATATTAACAAAATTAAGTGTCAATGTCATTTTTGACATTGACAGATGTCATGAAGTAAAGCCTAAAATCTAGTTTATTTTAGTTGGCCAAAAGGCTATAAATAGTGTAGACATATATTTTGTGTTAGGCATATCTCATATGTAATACGTATCAGTGTTAAGCACCAATAAAGGAGAATATAAGAATTGTTGCTGTATTATTATCATCACCACTCAAGCACAAGAAGGACATACAAATCAAGAGGTTGTAGCTCGCTACAATTATTAGTAGAGATGCGCCAACTATAACTTTTGCCGACTAGCCGACTAGCCGATTAGTCGGTTGTAAAGGGGCCTAATAGAAAAGAGGCCACAATTCGAGGATTTCCGTAAGACCTGCTACATACGTAATGATAAAACTGCACAATTAGGTTAAACCAGTTGTCGGCTATTCGCGGCCCGCAGGCCAATGCACTTAATTTTTTTTTTTATCTTGATATCTTTGAATAAATTAGTTTTTAAGTACTTTGAAGTATTTGTTTTACATTAGTTTTTGTTTCTCCCGTATTTTGTGTTCATTGCTTCTTTGTCATCTGCATTAAAATATAAAAAAAAGATTTTTAATATACACATTACTTACATTAGGTATAAACAATAATAATATATTTAGGTATAAAATTATCTTACAAGTGCGGCTCGTCTTTAGCCATTTTCTTTTTCACTATGTTGCCCATGTTTGCAGTTTTAAATATACGTGTGTAGCGAGCATAACGCTTCGTTTAGGGCGAGCGCTCACTTGAAACACAACAGTCTTATAGACGAGAGGCTGATCATTTCAGTTAGAACTGACGTCACTTCGGCCTGAACGGATTCGAGCACATACACGGAAAAATAGCCTCAGTTCGTTCTGGTTAGCCGCGAGCTACGGTTGTGTTTATTAATTGTATTTTTATTAAAACCGAATTTTATAAGTTATTACACCTCGAAAACTCACTACGCTTGTACACGATACACAACCCACACGGCCGCGGCTCTGGCGAGAACTAAAGCGATTTGTCACACCGGTCCGTTCAGTTCAGAATTAGTGTTGCCAACTTAGTTCTTTTACAAAGTTTTAGTCCTAAATTAAGTATTTTATTCCCCCTCCTTATTAGGAATATAGTTGTTAGTAGTGTTTTAGTATGAAATAGCCAGACCGTAATCATATGCAAAATGGCCTCGGTTAGGCACAAAAAAAAAACAAAAAAAATAGTCTATTTATCATAATACCACATCGTAGCATTTATAAGTAATTTGTTTAAAACTACCCGTTTAAATATATACGTAATATTTCCTAGTATATTTTAATTTAACGGTAAAATTTGTAATAAAATTCATAAATAATAAAATTTCAATGTAACGAAACCTAAAATGCAGTGGTTTCTTGGGGGATTTAGGGATTCCTAAGTTTAGTAGGTTTTTTATAGTTTTCAGTATTCTTTTAGTAGTTTTTAGTAGTAATCGACGCGGGTTTAGTAGTTTCGCAAAAACAAAGTTTGCAACACTGGAACAAATCACTTCAGTCCATTCGGCCGACTGATGCGATATCGAAACTTCACACAGACGATACGATCCATTTAACCCGTTTAGGCCGAACTGAAAAAACATTATCGAGTCCGAATATAGTAAGAACTAAAACTGATATACATAAACTACTACTATTTACTTTCGCTGACTAGTCGCTGACTATGATTGTGACCGGCTTTACCGATTAGTCGAAATATCTCTTATTATTTATATAATATAGATTCTACGAGAATGTGAAATAATTGAAGAAGATAGTAATTTATATTGTAGATAAATAAAATCACCGGTAAAATCTAATATAAATTTATGTATTGTTTAATATTTCGTGGAGCTTCTAGGTCAGGCATTGGCGCTAAAACTACTTAAAAAAACCTTCTGTGCCTTGACACTTTATCCCCACACCTTGCTTGTCTTAACACATTCGATGCCGTACTGGTAGCCAATGGCCTGATCATAAAATATCTAATTATCATTCAAATAGGACAGGTTGTTTTATTTTATATCTACTGATTATAATATTATGGTACTTGTAACAAATACAAAAAGATTCCAAATGAAATCTTCACAAATGTAATATTTTTCGTCTTGTGTGTACATAGTAGAAATACCAGAAATTTTAAGATTAATATAAAATTCCTCACAAATTATTTATTTTATTGACTCACATACTCACAACAGAACAGCATATGGTACATTGTTGATAATCAAATCAATATATATTATAAATCTAGAGCTCGCCGTCTATAAAGCAGCTCATCGCGAATAACTGGCGTTTTTTATACTGACCAAAATGTGTAAAGATTTTTGGGTAAAAAAAGGTCATAAATAACAAGAAACTGTTGTGACACGGCTGCGCGCCAACTAGAAACCGATAAAAATGCTGTCTGTGTCTGGCAAGACTGGCAGTCTTACTCTTGACCAGGTTCCAGCCAGACCGCCCTGAACGATTAGTGTGCTGAATATGTTATAGCATTGTAAGTTCTACACAATGTTCTGAGCGGCGTATAATGGCCCAGGCTGGTTCTGACAATTTTAACGTGAAACAGTTTATATTTGTTTTTTCTTGGTAGTCTCGTGGGAACATTAATAGCAAATTTACTTAGTAGTTTATTATTATGCCTAGCAGCAGTCAAAACCTTGTGGAGAAAAATGAATTCCAGATATTTACGACGATCCAAAAGTGAGTGAAGATGAAAATATTTTATCCTATCGGCGTAATAGGAAGATTACGGACCATACCATGCTTGTAGGAAAGATGCCAAAGGAATCGTTTTTGGACTTTCTCCATACGATTTGAGTATATGGCATAATGTGGATTCCAAACCGAGCTGCAGCTTGCTACGTAATAAAGTATTATAAAGAATTATGTATGATCAATGTGTTTATTGGTAATTTGGTGTCCAGTATAATTCTGAGTACTCTGACATCTTCTACTTATTATACATTATTATTGTCAATATGTGACTGAAGAATTGTTATTCTTGCGTGAGAAGAGCATGTGAAAACACTTGTTAACGTTTAGAATCATTTGGTTGTTTTCGCACCAAACCAGTAATCTATTTCGATCACTTTAGAAGTTCAATACAGTCGTGTTCTTTACTAATTATTTTTTCTATTTTGAGGTCATCCGCCTATAAGTGAAAGTTAGAGTATAGTTAGTAAACATGCAGCTATATCATTTATGAAAGTATTAAAGCTTTGACCTAACCTAGAGCCTTGATACACTCCCGATAGTTCAGGAAATTATAGAGATGAGAATCCATTACCAGCTACAAACGATGATCTGCCGGTTGGGTAAGATCTGATCCAGGACAGCATCGTAGCTGCCAGGCCAAACGATTCTAGCTTACTCAATATAATAGTGTGCGAAACTTAGTCAACCGCCTTGCTAAAATCAGTATAAATTACGTCCACGTAGTTTTAGCTATCCATGGAATCTATAAGTTGTGAATCTAGTACTAACAAAACCATACTGATTTTAATAAATGAAGGGCTTTACGTGATAAAGGAGAACAGGGTAAACTGGGTAATATAGAGATCGATCTGTAATTTTTGATATTATGCCTGTCACCTGATTTGTGTAGCAGTATTACGAGAGCTTATTTCCTTACGTTTAGGAAAAGAACGACGGCACAAGGAAGTGTTAAAGATGTGAAATAGAGGTAAAGTAATGCTTTTTGCGCTAGATTTTATGAAAATAGGCGGGATACCATCATTACCTGCGCATTTATTACCATCAAGGCATTTTAATTCTTTATAAATCTTAGAATATGATACGTATAATGATAATAAAAAGTTCATAGTAATACTGAGATGTATGCGATTGATGGAAGTATAAATCACATACGTCTACATTGTGACGTCAACTTTGTGTAGCTTTAAGACTACTCTATTTCACTTGTTTTTACACAAAGTTGAGGTCACACAGTAGACGTCATCGAAACGAGCATTTTGGCGGTAAATTCAAAACAATTCAAAATAAATTCGACTTTAATTGGTTTAATGGAGAAAAAAGACATTAATTAATTTATTTTTATTTTTCTCTTAAATCGTTCGCCCCAATCTTTAAATATTGAGCAGTTTTTTAAAATTTGGGAAATATCCTATTGCTTCATCTTTAAGAAATTTCGCCTTTATTTTAAAAGCCCTATTCAACGATAGGTGCAAACAAAAAAATATTCATTTCTATTTCACATGAACGGTGAGCCACTCTTAAACACAAAATTGCTATATTTCTTAATGTCAAAAGTAAAGTCTATACGCAATCTTCAACTACATCCAGTTATCAGGGACTATCCAGACAGACGGATGGACGGTCAGACAGACGGACAGAGTGAAACTAGAAGGGTTACTTCTAGTACCACGGAAACCTAAAAAAGATTATACTATTTAAAATATGGTACTTACTATTCGCACCCTAAGAAGTAAAGTGACCGAAGGAAAAAATGCAATTTGTGGGAAAGTTTAAAAAAAGCGAGAGGAAAGATGTTTTCCTCTCGCTTTCTTGCAATTTATGGGAGTGATTTCGTGAAATCGCGAAGATTTGATTTGACGAATGAGCGCGCGGTGGTAGAGTTGGCCGCCAGATCAGAAAAAAAAATTTCAGTATCTAGCCTTTTTTTAAATATTGACGTTGATTTCTGTCACTGCATAATGGAAAAGTTTCCGTATTTTTTTTATCGTATTTGAAAATCGTAATTTTTTTTAATATTTTCATAAAATGTTATTATATCATATGCGACTACTGTAAGGCTCGCACGTTTTTTTTTTCTTGAATTACATACTTACGGATCTTTTATGTAGAGCTTGGTAACGACTAACCAGTAACGACATAAGTATTTAATTTTAATGTTTTTAAATGTTAAAGCAAAATCATAAATTACCAGACTTTTGAGTTTGGTCTCTTTTATTCTAAGGGTGCGTGCCTATTGTACTTTAATAAAATGATAACTTAGTAGACTGTCAAATTCAAAGCCTAGATTGGGAGTTTTGTCGGGAATTCAATGGGTGACGATGTGGTTTTTGTATTTCGTACATAAATTTGTGTTATTTCGGTTCTTAATGTGTAATATTGGTAGAATATTAACCATTAAATATTCGTTACCGTGCACAAGTGTTGGCAAGTGGTACAACTACAAAAAACGTGCTATTTTGTTTGGAGGGCCAAAACTCCCTAGGAAGTAATTAATATTGATTGCATTTTTTGAACTGACATACATACTTACCTAGTTATAAATAGGACGTAGGAAGTAGTAGTAACTAGGAGTTATATTTGTAACTAAAGTAGTCAGGTAGCAAGCGTTTGATCTTGCGGTCGCTGTGGCTAACACAGTTTACCTACAAGTAAGCGTAACTCCTGACCTTCAGCACATTTGCAATTGCTCGTTTAAAACATTGAACAACGTTCGAGTAATTTTTGCGAACATTTTCAACAAATTTAAAAAGCACGAATTCGGCGTCATTGGCCATGTAATAGGCTAGATGGCGTAATTTATTTTATTGCTTAAATGGATAGTACTAAAATATGAGTAAGTACTCAGAAGAGACAACATATATTAATGGTCAATACTTTCAAAGGTAAAAACTTTAAAAGCATTAAAAACGGGTGCATACAGTCACCGAAACTATGAGGTCATGTTTTTATAAAGTTGTATGAAATATATGGGTCGCAAATATCAACACAACACGCAAGTGGAAACATGTGCGTTTAAGATAAACTTGGTACTTAGAGTACCTATGTATAAAACTTATACCCTACTACATTCTACAACATGTACACTGTAGGTACTATAGAGAATGAAATTAAATATGTCTAGGGTACCGTAGGGTTGAATATATTACGTCGGATTTGCTGTTGGTGATTCTAGTTCCCTTGAACAACGCTTACCACAGAACCCTAAAAGATATAAGGAACCCCCACGGGACAAACAATGACCCTGTACGCGAGACGTCCACCGGAACACGGCAATATAGTTAAGGAGTCAGTCAATAGCCACGCGGACAATGACGATAACAGCTCCTTTATGTAACCGTCTTCAGCAGACTTACTATAATAAGTAGTACTATATGAGTCACAAAGTATGTAATGAGGAGATATATTATGTAGGTACTTAGGGCATGTTACCAGGCGATATTCGGCGCGTAAGTAACTTTTTATTGTAGAGTGAGTGTCAGCGCTACAGCGCGAGCGTAGTGAGTTTACAATTATTAATAAACACGACGTAGCGGTCGCGGCAAACCAGAACGCACTGATGCGATTTTTCCGTGTATGTGCTCGAATCCGTTCAGGCCGAAATGGCATCAGTTGGGTCGAATGCGATTTTTTTCCGTGTATGTGCTCGAATCCGTTAGGCAGAAGGCTGAACTGACGTCAGTTCTAACTAAAACGATCGGCCTCTCGTCTGTGGAGGCCTTAAGTTTGACAAGTGACGGTGAAAAGACCTCTTGTGGTGTCAAGTTTTTGATATTTTGTCAACTACTTCTCTACTCTAACTGCTTTCGATAATTACAATGACGATTGACAGCCTTCAAAAATGAAAATGTATGGGAATGCCATAATGTTCGCTTCTTCTTCTTCTTCTTTTGGCATAGCCTTCCCTGTAATAGGAGTTGCAAACTTCGCTAGTGGTATAGCGCGTGCTACATCAATCCCATATTACTTTTTTAACTTCGTCATCATAATTAGCAAATACATCTTGACTAAAGGCTCTGGGCCTTTAGTCAAGATGCATTTAATAATTTCGACGGCAATGTTCGAAAACAAAATGTATAGGATTTGACATAAGGCATAGCAAGCGACATGTCACTTAGCGATAACTTATCATCAAAAAAGCGACAAATCCCATACATTTTTGATTTCGAACTTCGCCGTTGAAATTATGGAATGCATGTTGACTAAAAGCACTGTTGTGTAGAATGGCGAATGGGGAACATGGTTAGTTTTTTAGCTTTTAAAAAAGTACATAATAAGCCAGGAAATATTGTTTTTGCAATGGCATATCTACGATCAAATGTTGAAAAAAATACAGTCATCACAAAAGTGAGTCACAGCAGTTTTAAAAGTATAAAGAGATATACAAAAATGTCACAAATAACATATTATAGATTTAAACAATAATTTACCAACTGATTGATGCACTTTTTGCATTTTTCGGTTTATATTTATATTACCTTTCGGAAAATAGAATTTTGCTGATTTTAAACAAATGCATATATATTGGAGTTGTGCTAAAGAGGGCATTTAGCATATGAAGCGACTCTCTATGGAAATATGGCACTATACTCTACACTAGTACGAGTATACATAGACTAATCATTGTCAAACACTGCAATAAATACTCAGCTGAGGTCGCCTTACCCGAGCCAGTCATATTGAAAGCTACATGACAAGTACATCCCGAATATTTTATAATTAATTCGTAATTATGGCCCGGTAACATCAGCTAATATATAATAACCTATGCTATAATTAGCGTAGTCGAGTGATAGTTTTTACTCCACCTTGCTGAAAACGCAAAATGTTCAGTAACTTTTGTTGGTGTGTGTAACCTTATTGTCATAGTAAGAGGGTATCAATATCATAAGATAAAGCGGATTAGTCGTGAATCGTGATAACTTTTTTAATTTAACTATCAGAACTGCGAGCAAACCTCGGTTACCCAGGTACTCTTACTTATCTTGAATATCGGTTGGTGATAATCTGTAAGTACCACTTAGCGAACGATGACTGCTCAGATGTATACACGACACATCTCTGTGATGAAACACCAGGTGTAGGTAGCCCTATCACAACAACCCAATGATGTAAGACTTAATAAACATTTTATATCAACAATGAATGTGCATGCAGCCTAAAACTGTATATACAGGCACGAAACACGCTGTAATAAAAATGCACTAATATCGGCCTATAAGTCAATAGCGGTTATATCGATAGAATAACTTTTGAGCTTAGGATTAATCCTCGGCACACGTGAATATGTTGAGTGCTCCTTATTGAAGTTCGCCGATTAAGCTGAAACCTTGTAAATTAATTGTGCTACTAATTACACGATACACGACCTATTTATGTTACGCATGAATTTAATTTTGCATAAATATTTCCTGTTTGTGACTGCACAGTAAAATACGTAATGTTAATTGTATGTGTGAACCATGTATGAACTTATAAACCGCATTGCATAATGTATGTGTATCATCTGGATTGACGAGTACATGCGTATTCGTAAATAGTTCGCATATCTACTTCTCTAGGAACTCTAACATAGTAGACACTGTATTTTATCATGGACTCATAGCACAGTCTATGTATATCTTTATTACGCTGTGCTCATAGTTTGTATACAGAGATTTTTAATATAGTTTTGTCGTTGTGTAGTTGTCGTTAGGTACTGTTAGTGTATTTAGTCACGAATCACGATTCACTAAATACCTAACGAGTTAACTGATCGGAAAACTGTTTTGACTTAAGGCTTTATCCTCATCTTATTAACAAGATCTGTTGTATATTATTACAAAACTAGCTTTTGTCCACAGCTTCGCCCGCGTGGGAGAGTGTTCGTGGCAAAAAAACTCCTTTAGGAAATGCTATATATTAATAGCACAGAGTAAAAATATATACCTACTCTATAATAAATTTTCACACGTACTTTTTAATTTTAAGATATCTCCTAGATATTATCTCCAAGATAAGGATAATTAAATAGTATCCTAAATTAAATAGTCTAAATAGCTTCTAAAAATACCACATTATTTTTTTAAAACTTAGAATGGGTATAGTAACCTATCCTTCGCCTTCCTAAGGAACCACTCGGTCGGTAAATGTAAACGGCATGAAAATCCTTTCAGTAGTTTTTGAGATTATCGTGAACATACCGACAGACAGACTCGGCGGGGCACTTAAGTCTCCTATGTCCGTCTCCTGGTTCTAAGCTTACTTTCATTTATACAGGGTGACCTGAAATTCGATACATTCCTTTGAAAGACAGAAAGTAGACCTCATTTACAGTAATATTTTTCATGGCATCCCCCCCCTATGCGAAAGTTGATATTTACAAAGTTATTGAAATTTCAAAATTTTTTTCTTTATTTTCGACTTTTTGACTTTGACATGACGTATTTTTGAAAATATTTGTCTTTTTAGTGATTTTTTTATGTATTTTAACCGTCAATGAGTCAAATATTATTTTTAAGGAATAAATAGGGACAAACTAAGCGAGAATTTTTTTCATTATGAGACATGAAAGGACACTGGCGAATCCTGCCTGATTTTCCATCAAAAGCGACCAAGTTTCGAACATATATGGTTATATAGTACTTAAAAAGTTATTATATAAAAAAATATGTTATATTTTTAAGACTTGGGAATAAAAAGTTATGAATCTCCGAATATCAGAGAATTTATATGCAAAATACGTACTTATCTGTGGTAATCGTTGTCATCATATCTATATAGTCTATGACGATCATGCTGTAAATTGTCAATTTTAGGCGTAAAAGCTCCATCTAGTAACCCAGTCGATAGATTTATTTTAATTGGAGTATAAAGTTATATACTTTTTCTATAGCTCAGTATTCGTATTAGTTTTGTGAAATCTGGGGTGTGCAATAAATCCCTCTATACTATTTATATATAAATACTAGGAAAATATTATTATTATAAAAGTTAAATGTTTGTTGCAGAGCCAAAGGTGATACTGGATAGCGTCAATGGCCAGTTCAGCGCGGGCGAGCTGAGCGTGCTCATGGGGCAGTCCGGCGCGGGCAAGAGCTCGCTGCTGGACATCCTCGCAGGGTTCACGTAAGTAGAGTGCTTACGTTACATGCTAGTAGAATAGGGATGTTGCCTAGTGTGGAATATCACATTTTTATGAATTAAATTATAAAATTGTTGATTAAAGATACATCAATCTAAAAAAAATAGGTGTTTAGATTGACGCGAATAAAAATTATAAGTCAATAAAAAATATTTCCCATCTCTTTCTCGCAAAACGATTTATTACGTCACAACTTGCACCCGCCATACATTTTACAATGACAAATGTATGTCGGGTGCAACTCTTGACGTCACAGGCCGATATTTCGCTCTCATATTGTAAATTTAAATTGTTTGTATTTTCGTTGTTTTTTAAGATATAAGAAAATGGAATCTAGATTGTTTATGTTGCCTAACATCGAATAGACGAAAAAAATTTTTTTGGCAACATGCATATTCTGTACCTACTGGTGGGTAGACGGAAGTACAGTGCCGATAACCGAGTAGGTACTCACTCGTCCTGTACCTACTAACTATGCGGAGCTGAGTATGCCCATAGGGACCCTAAAAATTACATAGTCGCCTAGTGAGGCGACGATGTAATTTTTAGGGTTCCGTAGCACTCCATGGAACCCTTATAGTTTCGTTCTGTCCGTCCGTCGGTCTGTCCGCCCCTGCTAACTTCTGTTATTATGAATATAAATTGATGAAGTTTAGTACACAGATTGCATATAGACTTTACTTTTGGAGTAAAAAATATAATAAAAAATATACAGGGTGTTTGGCACATGGATGGACAAACGAAAACCGTGGACCCGTGGAGCCTTCTGCTATACATTGAGGCCTAATTACAAGACTCAGGCCCAATAGTTTTTTTTTTAAATTTTTTAAGTTAATTTCGAAAAAAGCCAGTTTTCAAACTTCAAACGACTATAAATTTACTTTTAACATTGAAAATCCAAACATGCTTTTGTAATAATTATCTGCATTAGTTGTAGAATCATATTAAATTCAGTTTTGGAGCAAATGTTAGATATAAAATTAGATACGAGTCCTTAAACGACAAACAAAGTGAAAAAATAATTTTCATATTCCACTTTGAAATTCTTAAAAAAGAAAACTATGATTTTTAGAGCACTTAAAATTCTAGGAAAACATCTGTGGTTCATACCCTTTATATCGGTATACAATTTGCACATATTTGTTTAATAATAACTAGAGTAAATCGCAATTTAAACTAACGGGCCCGCATTATTTACCGGACAATATTAATGGAAATAATTACTTAGAATTTCTGCAAAATGATTTGCCCGGTTTAGTAGAAGAAGTATTACAAGAAGACAGACCTTTTGTGTTCCAACACGATGGCTGCCCAGCCCATTGGAGCATAGCTGTGAGGGAATACCTTAATAATGTGTTCCCGAACTCGTGGATCGGTCGGGGTGGTCCAATTCCTTGGCCACCAAGGTCGCCCGACCTTACCCCAATAGACTTTTACGTCTGGGGTAGAGCCAAAGAGCTAGTGTACGCAACCGTGGTGCCCAGTCGAGAGCAGTTAATAATTAGAATAAATGAAGCATTCGAAAAAATGAAAGCCGAAATGATATTTCAAACAACAACAGTGGAAATTTTAAAACTGTGCCGAGCATGCATAATAAGTCAAGGGCACCAATTCGAACAATTGTTATAAAATAAATTTTGGAAATAAATTAAAATTTAAATTATCATAGTGTTTTAATAATAAATTCATGTTCTACTAAAGAGCTTACTAATTAAAAACATATAAGATTTCATAGAATTACTACTGCACAGAGAAATAACACCCCTTTTTCTACCTGCTATGTACGGCTATTGTCCAAATTCAACAAAAGAGACAAGAGATAGTATCGTGACTGGTAAGAGAGAGACAGACTACTAGCTCCCACGTGTAGTGTTAGTGAACATACCGAAAGCAATTATGACAAATTGGCTTGTACTTGATTTAAGTTTTCGCAAATTGAGTCTTATGAATTAAGGCCCCGTTAGTTTAAATTGCGATTTACTCTAGTTATTTTTAAAAACAAAGTGCAAATTGTATACCGATATAAAGGGTATGAACCACAGATGTTTTCCTAGAATTTTAAGTGCTCTAAAAATCATAGTTTTTTTTTTAAGAATTTCAAAGTGGAATATGAAAATTATTTTTTCACTTTGTTTATCGTTTAAGGACTCGTATCTAATTTTATATCTAACATTTGCTCCAAAACTGAATTTAATATGATTCTACAACTAATGCAGATAATTATTACAAAGGCATGTTTGGATTTGCAATGTTAAAAGTAAATTTATAGTCGTTTGAAGTTTGAAAACTGGCTTTTTTCGAAATTAACTTAAAAAATTATTTAAAAAAAAAACTATTGGGCCTGAGTCTTGTAATTAGGCCTCAATGTATAGCAGACGGCTCCACGGGTGTGGACCCGTGGAGGAGGACGGTTTTCGTTTGTCCATCCATGTGCCGAACACCCTGTATACTTTAGGGTGGCATGAAGATAATGAAGCGGGGATGAATTTCATGCTACTTAATCGTGTAGGAAATCTCCGAATAGATCTTTTTATATAAAGTTAAGGTTTCATACACGACTTTTTTAAAAAATGAATCAATTCCGAGTAATTGGCCTCCAAAGTTGTTTACAAGTTTGTCCCCCTGGCATTTCTAGGCAGAAACTTGTAACTTTCCATGCTGATAGGTCATGTTAAATGTCAATCATGTCCTGACATGCTCTTGGGTAGGTTAATGAACTTATATTAGTTTAAGTATGGTCTATTGTCGAACAAGTCATATATTTTAGGAATAATTAGTATTCACTAAAATCTCTAAGATACACTCAAATGAGTATGTTTAACCGAGAATGAAGGATTTGTTTCTAGAAGATTAAGATTGTAAGATTTCGAAAGGCTTTGAATTTTTTTCGTATTATTTCGTATTTCGATTTAAAATAGTTAATAAAATCAGGCTTTATTTGTCGGAAATCCATAGCATACAATTTAAAAAAAATACCTTTTCATCCGTTATTGGATGATTTATACAGTATTGTCCGAGAGAAGTAACCACTCTTGAAATTCTGTAGTATCTGGGACAGTTGGTTTTTAAATGTCGTATGGTTGCAGAAGCACATACGGCATTATCTTTTCGTGGCGGCGCGGCGGCGGCGACGCGGAGACGCCATTTTACGCATTTCTGTTGAAAACTGTCAAAATTTCTGTTTTCTAATATTATGTTGAAATCAGATGAATCATATAGCCATTTTACCATTTCACGATTTTTGTATGGAAAAAATATATTAAACAATATGAAACATCTAAAGTGGCCTTTTTAAACCCCTAGTTTAAAATTTATAATTTTTTTAATATAACCTAGTTAAATGTTAATAAAGCGTAATCCAGTTTTGTTAGTTTTTAAAACTTGTTAAATTTATTTATTTGTATCCTTAAGATTACGAAAGTGACCATGCAACTTAATTTTTAAATTTAGTTATAAACTATGCCAAGTTAGTTTTAATTACGCTGTATTGACGGCCTCTGTGGCTAAGTGGTTAGCGCGTCCTCTCCGTGGCTCCTGATTAGTGAAAGCTACAAAATTTCGGGTTAATGTCACAGAAAAATAGCCCTTAATTACGTCGAACTGTCATCGGACAAATCATATTATATTGTTCTTTAGTTGGCCAACCGGCTATTAAAAACCACTTTGAATTGCAACATTATTTCTATCAAGATAAGGTTCCTATGATCTCCCACCATAACTCCGAATATATTGGGTTTTAATATATTATATATTGGGTTTTAAAGAGATCTGTGATTCCAATATTCGTGTCAAAGTTGCAACGTGCAGCGCATAGATGTCGCTTGAGTCGGTCTACATCGCGCTATCGCTTGTCCGACCTGACTTGTATAAGACATTATTATTTTCCGTATAATAGTAACAAACTAGCCACCAGGCTAGTTATAGTCCGACTTAGCTACAGCGGTCTTAACCCGACCCTTAGCATAGACCCGTTCGAAAAAAAAAAAAAAAAAACGTATAATAGTTTTGGATGGAGGTCCTCATGAGCCAATCTGATAAGAAGCCGATAAGAATAGACCCTTCGCCACTGGTACTGACAAATATAATAATATATTTTATTTTATTTACTTATTCTTCATGTAGACATTAACAAAGACACATTTGACAGTTAAAACAATACATTGGCGTACTTATCTCTTCAAGAGATCTCTACCAGCAAACCTATAATAATTATTGTGGATGCAAGTAGAGTAGATAGGGCAATGTACACAAAGACACAACATAATATAACTTAATCATTAACGTTCAGACTTCAACTAAAACTTATACAATACATAAAAATAAATTAAGATACTAATAATATAAATATAATTAAACATACTTATATACGCAGATCACAATATATAATACATACATAAGAAAAAACAAAATTTTATGATCCGAATGACTATAAACTGCCTCTGAAATTTTGAAAAAAACTAATGATAAATAGTGCCGTTTTAAACGCAATTTAAATGCGTTGTGAGTTGGGGCCTCCCGAATGTATTCCGGCAGACAATACCAAGAAGCGCCGCAACAACCGAAAATGAGCCCTCATATAAAACTGTACTACAGTGTTGAATTTCAAGTGGCCTCTTCACTGTATGAGCGAACAGGTCTCTCGCTAGGTGGTGTGTAGCTAGGGTTGCCATCTCTAAAATTTGAAAACTAGGACAAGGCGCGTTAAACCCCGGATTTTAGAGACCAAAACCCGGATATATGAACAGGATTTTTTCATGAAACGCTATTTACTTTGCAAAATCCTATAAAATAATTAGATAGTTGTAGTACTAATGACTGTTATAATGTCTTCTCCGACTTCAGCAAGCGCAGCGAGCGAGCAAAATTTGTTTTATTTTATTAAACTGTAAAATGTCTATGATTGTGCACATTAGAAAAAAGTTGAGTATAATAATGACACAGAGCGAGCGAAGCGACTGAGACATATTATTTCCCTTATTTATTTCTTTCAACTGCTAGAAAACTGCATCAGAATGGCAATGCAGTTTTTTTTAAGATATGTAACTACTAAATGGACATAAAATGAACTAATGAATTAGATCCAAAGTTAACAATAATTACCTAATTTTCTAATAAAATAAAATAATTACCTTTCTTATTTCTGCAAATCAAAATAAACAAATTCGAAAAAAAATTGCGCCTCTCTAAATCTGCCTACAAAAACCCGGACAGCAAATGATGCCCAGTCCGGACGCTCCCCGGACGCCCTCTAAACTAGGACAAATCCGGGGAAACCCGGACGGATGGCAACCCTATGTGTAGCCAAACCTTTCGTACAAGTAAGAAGGAGAACGGGAACGAAGAAGTTTAAAGAGTAGCGCGAGAGTGTGTGTATTCCGACGCAGTCTTATCGGAAGCCAGTTTAGACGTTTACGAAACTATGAGATATGGGCATACTTGCGCAAACCATGCACACACCTAATGCATATATTTTGCGGGCGTTCAAGTTTGTTCAGTGAGGCTTCCGTTGCGTCCAAAAAAACGCCGTCACCGTAATCCAGCAGTGGTAGCATGAGAGACTGCACTAGTAGCTACTTAGTTAGGAGGGGAAGGAAATTCTGTGATCGTTTAAGCGCATGTATCGCACCATTTACGCGTCTACTGAGTACTGACATGACAGACGTGCTCCGACCATGATAGGTTAGAATCAAATATTACACCTAAGGTTTTCGCAGGGTTCGATATCTTTATAATATTGTTTGTTACGAACCAATACCACACATAGTAATGTTATTCGTAAACTACACAAGAAATACCACGGTTATTTATCGATAAGACTCGTGTTAAGTTTACGGATTCTAATGCATAGGTATTTTTTTACAATGCCAAAGATAAAAAGTATAATTAATTACAGTGCACTTGTGTGGATTTTGTTCAAAACATCTCTGTGAATATAACATACGCTACATTTTCTCCCGAAAGTACAGTTTTCCCGTGGGATACGTTATTTACGTCAGCGGAGCCGTGGGCATAACATAGTAATAATAAATATATTATTAGGAACTAAGGAATTTCTACCCGACTAAGGCGAAGCCAAAAGGACGGGTAATGATTTTGGCAGTCAATTTATGTATGTATGTACTATATATGTATGTTTGTTCCACCGTATTGCCTAAATCCAATTTAATAAATTAGGTGTCAATAGATTCGTAATTATATCCCTGGTAACACATAATTTACGTAGTCGCGTAATAGTATTATTGTTATTTATGTTCATAGGTAGACCTACTAGTGGTCGTCTAGTAGTCGAAATTTGACCAGAATTCATTAAATTTTAAGTTTAAGCTTTATTAATGTTGGTTAGCCTCTTAAATATGAAATGATAACGAAGAAAATCTTGTCTATTGAATGTGAAAAATATATAATGATAAAATATGTCAATGTGTGACAAAATTGTATCATAATATACGCATGATAGAGCGAGTAATTTAATGTATTTTTAAGCATTATTGTAATATTAAATATTAGTGCATCTCATTCCTCCCCCATATAAACTTTACCTGTGCCAAGTTTTTTACTCCTCCGTTTGCATAATTTTCGTAAAACGAAATAGTTAGGAACAAAGTTTCTTCTTCACGCTATAAACAATTGTAATATCATGATGGTTTACGCATAAGGTTAATAAATAATTATTGTGAGGATAAAATTGAATTTAGAATGCGTTTCGTGAGTGGCTGTGCTATCAATGACCGATACGGCTCCAGTTATCGCGATTTTCGTTTTTTTTTTCAAGTGTCTCGTCATATCACCAAACAGGTGTTCAGTTTTGAAATATTAACCATTTCAATCTATTTTGGCTACATGCTAGTAGGTACTTGGGAAATACTAAATACATAATAAAAAATATGTATTTTTAAGATTATTCTTTTTGTTTTTTGAAGAATTTTAATTTAGTTAATTTTTGGTGTATTATAACGTATTAAAATAATTTAACCTAACCAAGAGTATCTCAGGACATGTCCAGGGAGGGCTCCGTAAATATCAACGCGCAATAGGTTTTCTTTGAATTACTTCAAAAGTTGTTGTCCGATTTAGCTGAAAATAATTTTCCTTATGAGTTTTTAGCATGATTATGAAATTACAAGTTATATATCTTAAAATTAGGAAATGCCAACTTATAAACCACTTTGGAAGCCGATTACTCGAAAATGGTTGACTTTGTAAAACAGTCAGTCATGTATAAAATTTTGCCTTTATTTAAAACGACCTATTCGACGATACCTCACACGATGAGGTGAGATAGTAGAGCACTAGACTATACTGACTATACTAATACTGAGTCCATGGGTGTGAATCATGATAACAGATATCAATAATATGGGCTATAAGGGTACTTCAACGATTAAATTTTAGTGATTTTCCATGATTAAGACAACAGAAGGTCGAGTGTGCTAATTAAATCCTGCAATATAAATTACGAATTACGATCTAGTAGTCCATATTGTAACTTATAACTATATATTTTACAAAAAAAACTAACCCGAATACGTAAATTATATAGCATTTGTTACCCGGGGTTATAATTATTACGAATCGATTGTCACTTCATTCATTAAAATCGGATCAGTAGTTCAACATAGTAGTTCAACGTAGAACAAACATATTATGTATACGTAGTATACATACTTACATAGACTTCTAAAATCATTACCTTTCCTTTTGGCTTCGCCGTAGTCGGTTAAAAACTGCAAAATTCTATTCTATTCTCTTATACATCAAACCAACGTCAGCCCCGTTTGTTTCGGATTGGCAGAATATACAACAAACTACACTGGCCTGCAAAGGAAAGTACTACACTTTTGTAATTTAAATTTATTCAAAAGTATAGAAGGTTGATTTTTTAATTAAAAAAGGTTTTACATCCAACTTTCTCTGCCTTCTTCTAGTTTCAGAAATCTGATAAAATTTTCTAGATAACGTTTTTTATTTAAAATCTGATTATCTCCTATAGTTAAAAAAAAAAAGATTTTTTAAGAGTGTGAGTACTTTATTTTACAGGCATATATAAATTTTTCATTTCTCATACTCGGAAAGTAGTGTTGTTTTGATCTGATTATTGGGTGGAAGAGGCTGCTTTCCTTTCATAGGGAGGGAAAAACTCATACAAATTCATTCCGGCCCGAGGGTCTTCAAAACTTCAAAAAAAAAAAAGAACTGCTGTCAGCTGTGAAGAGTTTTATGTAAAAAAAAAACTATTAAAAAATGAACATGACTTTCTAAACAGCTAGTGTGAATTTAGCGCAAACTTCTTTGAGCGGAATAAGCCGCGAGTGCCGCGACAATTACGCGGCGAGCGGCAAGTTCCATATTTAAAATTTAAAAAGTCAACACAAATTGGCGGGATACTAAAATCTGTTATGTATGTATCTGTGACGGACTTTTGTACTAAGATTTCAATTGAATATTAAAAATGAGTTCAAGCTAAATATTGACACCAAATATTGATCCAGAACAGCCAAATTGCTCAAAATATATCAAACAACATAAATATTCCAAACAAAAATGTAACTTTTAATTTCACGAATTGTCCTAATTTGACTATTAATTTTAAAAAGGCACTACTAATATATTATTATCAATAAATAGTTTAGATAAACAACTAGTTTTATTTTCCTCATATTCAAAATGACAAGTAGAGTTTACTAAGCATGTGCATAATTTGTGAGCTAATTCAGGATTTTATACCGTGGTGATGATGAATGCTGTGTACCACATAACTGCACAACAATAGTGGGCTGCACTAAGAAGAGGAAGGTTGTGTCCAAATGCCCATCTCTTGTCAGCCCCATTTTGGCTATATTTGAAATATTTCTCATAAAAATAGAGATAAATACATATAGAGAAAACTACTAAAAAAGTATATTAATTTGTAATTTAAATAATCAATGGCCAAGTTTAATTTAAACCGACAAATATAACAGGAAATAATTCGGGAGTACAATTATAGTGCTATATACGTAAGAACGTATTTTATATCTACCTATTTATAAAGCTAATATACTATAGTAGATTGTTAGCCTAGGGTTGAAAAGAATCAATTCCTACTCGGACTATAGCCTCGTACTCGGGAATTGATTCTTTTCAACCCTAGGCTAACAATCTACTATAGTATTAATAGCTTTATAAATAGGTAGATATAAAATACGTTCTTACGTATATAGCACTATAATTGTACTCCCGAATTATTTCCTGTTATATTTGTCGGTTTAAATTAAACTTGGCCATTGATTATTTAAATTACAAATTAATATACTTTTTTAGTAGTTTTCTCTATATGTATTTATCTCTATTTTTATGAGAAATATTTCAAATATAGCCAAAATGGGGCTGACAAGAGATGGGCATTTGGACACAACCTTCCTCTTCTTAGTGCAGCCCACTATTGTTGTGCAGTTATGTGGTACACAGCATTCATCATCACCACGGTATAAAATCCTGAATTAGCTCACAAATTATGCACATGCTTAGTAAATACAGAATACATGGTTTAACAATACTAAACCGACTTGAGAGGCACATTTGACCTTTTGACCTTTGCGTCTTTGAAAGAAACTGCAATTTTTTTGTGTATGTAATTATAATTATATTAGGTCTTTACCTATGAAATTGCCACTTTGTATGAAAAAATTTAAACTAATTTTTTTCATGTATTTTTTATTTGTATTCGAAGTAATCACCCATGCAATCAATGCATCTTTGGCAACGCAGTGGCAGTTTATTGATGACCTTCTTAAAGAAATCAGCTGGACGGGAGGCAACAAATTCTTCAAAGGCATTTTGTACTGCCTCTCGGGTATTGCATTTTTTTCCCGCCAAGAAGTTATCCAAATTCTGGAAAAAGTAGTAGTCTGTAGGTCGCAAGGTCTGTTGAGTAGGGCGGATGATGGAGAACTTCCAACCCCAGTTCTTGCAACTTGGAGACCGTCTGCTGTGCAGTATGAGGTCGTGCGTTGTCGTGCAGGAGCAGCGGAGACGAGCGATTGACCAATGCTGGTTGGAGATGTGCCAGCTTCTCCATTATTGTGTTCAGTTTTTCACAGTACACATCTGCAGTAATGCTCACCCCTTTTGGTAAGAAGCTGTGTTGAATGACACCGGCGCTAGACCACCAAACAGTGACCATCACTTTTCTAGGGGTAAGTTTTCGTTTAGGGCATTGTTCAGGTGCTGAACCATGATCCAACCAACTTGCTGAGCACTTGCGGTTATCCAACAGAATCCATTTTTCATCGCAGGTAACAATGCGGTTCAAAATTCCTTCATTTGTGTGTCTGTTGAGCAGTGCAAGGCACGTCTCGACGCGTACTTCGCGCTGGCGATCATTGAGTTCGTGGGGCACCCATTTGTCAAGCTTTTTTACCTTGCCAATTTGACGCAAATGGACCAATATTGTTTTGACGCTAACGTCGAAAGCTGCTGCTAATTCAGCCGTAGATTGTGTATCATCAGCTTCCACAATCGCCTTTAATTCGTCATTGTCGACCAAAGTCTTCGGACGACCGCGAGGTTCATTTTTCAGGTCGAAATTTCCAGAACGGAAGCGAGCAAACCAATAATAGGTGGTGCGTTGGTTTGTACAATAGTGTTAGCTCCGTTAACGTCGTTGATGTTGCGTGCCGCTTGTGCCGCGTTGCTGCCACGACGGTACTCATATTCCATAATTACTCGAATTTTTAACGTATCCATGATGACGAAAAAGATTGAAATGCGATGAAAATGTAACACTAATCAATAAACAAATGATTACTTTTGGAAAAAGAATTCCATGTTTTTAAAATAAAATTAATTTGAAATTAGAATTCTTAGCCAAACAAAAATTATTTTGATTTGAAATGGCCAGTACTGCAGAACGGCAATTTCATATGTAAAGTTCACCTATTATTTATCGTTCGGTATTGTAAGGTCAATGTATAGCCGTAAAAAATAAAATATTAATAATTATTATATTATGTACAAAAAAAATACAAACATTATATTAAAAATAAAATATTTAAATATAATCATACCATGATGATGGTTCGAGAGATAGCATCTAAATTTTCCGTACGTAGGTACAGAAAATATAGATCATTTTTACTTAGGTGGGTATTAGAGTATTCTGTATTTTATATCCCTATAGTTTGCAATCGCAGTATATTTTAATGTTTTTAACTTATTTTCTGATTTTTTTTAATTAATAACCGACGCGATGCTTAAAATATGATTAACATAAAGTGCGCGAACACTATGCAGAACCTGTAACATTTCTACAGGTGTTGTTAGATATTGTATCAAATTATTTTATTCAATAATGACCTATTTTATATTTATACTAGCATTAGCCCGCGGTTCGTCCGCGTGATATTGGTTTTTAAACGATATCTTTATAATAATTTAAAACTTTCATCCCCTATTTCACCCTCCTAGGGGCTGAATTTTAGAAAACGCTGAAATAATTAACTGAAATTATTTTTTCGTACTCAATTCAAACGAAATATGCAAATATGTCTAAGGAATAAAAAGATTCATACAAACTTTTATCCCCTATTTTACCCCCTTGGGGGTTGAATTTTGAAAAATCTTTCCGTAGTGGATGCCTACTTCATAGTATGAGAAATACGTGTGCAAAATTTCAAATTTCTAACCTCAAGGGTTTGGCCTGTGCGTTGACACATCAGTCAGCTTTGCCTTTATATATATATATAGATTATATTATATAAGTTATATAAGTACAAAGCCCCCATTTATCATAGAAGAGATTTATCGGCGTAAAAGAGGGTCCAAATCCGGTCACTTTTAACGTGATGCATACTAGACTGAGCTCTTAATATTGAGCTAATAAAATTAATAACAATAATAAAACAATATTTGTGTTTGCAGAAAACCGACAAGCGGCAGAATACTTCTCAATGGAAGATTTAGGAATGAGAAGATGTTCCGGCGACGGTCGTGTTACATACTGCAGGAGGACAAAATACAGGACACGCTGACTATAGAGGAGTCGCTGACGATAGCCGCAGAACTGAAGCTTGGCAACCACGTCAGCAGGGAGCAGAAACAGGAGCGAGTTAGATATTACTTACTAAACATAGATTTAACTAGTACATAAATCCATGAGGCCTGCATTATTCAAAATTAGCTAAAATCCAACACGCCTACTCCCGGTTTCTGAAAGGCTAATCAACGCGAAATCAACTAATCAGCGGTAAAATCTCTTGTGAAGTGTAAATTGAGTTGCAAAAAGCTTGATCAGTCGTTTGATTTGATCAACGTGTTAGTTAACAAAATTAATGTCAAACAAATGGTCAAACAACATGTCAAGCGCTGTTTGCGGTTTCTGGAAAGCTATTTAAGGCTTATATGTGCTCGTATGTGTCATGTCAATTTGATCAATGATTAGTAATTTTTTCACTAATCAGCGTTTCAGAAACGGATATTGATTTAACAAGCCTGTTAATTCAACAACGTGTTAGTTCATCAACTATTTCTTTCAGAAACCAGGTGCTAGTCTCGCTTCGGTGTGTCTACTAATTTAACTAATCTAGCCTGATAACCTTCTTTTAGCCACTATCGATAGAATAGTGGCGGTTCAATAATTTGTATATAATTTTATCAAAACGGAAGCAATAAATATTTAAAATATCCAAACATTCGCAATTTGTATATAAATAAATAATGTAACTTAATCTTTATAATTTTACAATGCTTGATATGATACAGTGTTCGGTAAATGTGAGTTTGATTTATGCCAGTACCTACCTACCGAGTGGGTTCTCGGTAGGTAGGTACTGGCATAAATCAAACTGTGATTGAATTTTGAAGAATTGAAATTAAAATCTAAAATTGAATAATGATTGAATCAACGCCGCCGCCATTACAACTGATTTCAACTAAAATCCACCTTTTTCAGATAAAAGAGATTATAACGTCCCTAGGAGTTGTCAGTAATCGTCACACGCGAGCGGGCAACCTGTCTGGGGGGCAGAAGAAGAGACTGGCAATAGGATTGGAGCTGGTCACTGACCCAGCCATCATGTTTCTGGACGAACCCACCAGGTATTACTATTGGCTTTATCAAAAAAAAAAAAAAAAAAACATATTGAACTGTTTCTGAATATTTAAAAAATCGGGATGTGTTCTTGTCGCTTCATATCCAAATCACTAGACCAGCGTACAACAAAACTCTAGAATGAACGGTCGCCAGCGGTATTCCCGGACCTTCAAACCTTCAAGAAAAGGACGTACCTACTCTTTTTTTAAAGGCCGGTAACGCACTTACCACTCCTCTGCGATGATGTGTAATGGCTCTATGCCTTTGTCGGCACTCACTATGCCTTTTACTTACATGACAAGCAGTTTTACGGCCGAATACTGAAACGCTAATCAAAATTACGAGATGCGTATTCACAGGCTGTCGCTGTCTCTGCTAGCCGTAATGACAAGGACAGCATGTGACTTGAGCTTAAAATAAGTTATATTTTAACCATCGTTCTTATATAAGGCCGTCAGTGTCTTACTGCTTACTAGCTAAACAGTACTCCACGAGAACACTGTACTTTTTCGGAATAAAATATAGCCTGTTTTAATGCAGAGTATAAACTACTACAAACGAAATTTAATCAAAATCCGTTTAGTAGTTTTTCCGTAAAAGAGTCACAAAAATCTTAGCATCCATCTATACTCACAATCTTTCTCATTTATAATAGCAGTAGATTTAATTTCTCTACAAGATACTAAAACAATCGTAATTTTTAGTAGTGTTACCAATTCTCAAAAATATATTTCTCCCCAAACTTAAGTCAAAAACCCCCAAAATCCCAATAACTCCTTGAAAATCCCCCTTAAAATTTAGGGGGATTTTTGTATGATTAAGATTACTATACATTTTTCTGTAATATTATTCTGTCATATAAAAATTAAAATATCCTTCGACGAGTTTATTTTCTACATGTAGACTTTTCAAGACTCAAGTCTGTAACCTCCTGTAGAGATCTTTCTCCCTAAATTTAGGGGGGAAATGGGACTTGTAGCAGAGGAAATCTAGAAATACGATTGCTCGCTGCTGTACTATTGTTTCGGTATCAAACGCCTAATGGCTAGATAGTCGGCAAACGCCTATTAGCTCATGTATATTGGCTCATTAGTTTATTTGTCTGTACCATGATAACAATTACGAGCGTGTGTGGCGTGGCCTACATTTACCTACTTTTATTATTTAATGACCGATGTGAATCACACACGTGAGTTCTTTAGGAGTTAATTTTACGTGTAGGTACCTACTAGTAGAATGTATTACACCTTGTTTTTCATTCTATCCACTTATAGTAATGACTATATTTTAACATTAGTTTCATAGTTTTGTAGTTTATGTGTGATCATTAGTATTTATAATATAATTTCATTTATAATGAAGTCGCATTAAGATATGCTTAATTAATTTTACGTACATTCTTTCCTCTACTCTACGATAAGTCTTTCCTAAAACTTTATCGTAATCCTTATCTAAGTCACTAATTTATATTTTGAAATACCTATGTTTAATTATAATGTAGTTTGCTGTAAATATAATTATTACTATTGGTAAGTATTGGTAACGATGCAATGTAAATTGGTAACGACTGACGTAAATTTTTTTTTCACTTCTATAGGCAGTCCCTATAACTGCCAATATTTATTTTTTTATTATACACGAACACGGTAAAACATTGTTAAAAATTTATAAAAATTTGTAGGTAAAGGTTAATAAATAACAAGTAGGGTGCAGCTATTATTATTACCAATTGGAATTTATTTTTCATGTTTTTTGTATGAATTACCTTTTGTTACCCACATAAAAAGATAAGCCTGGTGTAAGAAATATTGAATCAAAATATAGTTATTATTTGTGGGTAACGTACATGTTATAACATCTCGCCTAGTTCTGTATTATTAATTAGGGTCAGCTCACACTGAAACGGCATGATACGCGATGCGGCGCTGCAATGTTCAAATAGTGATTCAAAATTGAACTTATCAGGATTAGATATCATTATTTATCAGGATTAGAACTCATAATAAAAGGATTTATTCAACTTTAAACATTTATTGACCTTTGTCCTTAAAACCAAACTCACAGGCTCCATTAGAGAACTTAGTTTATATTTAAAGTGGTTACAATAACTACCACCCACTCATGCAATCCAAAGATGCAAACGACAAAACAATGAACATAAACACTGAAGTACAATTTTTAGTTAGTTACAAACCAAATTTCTAAGGTACTTAGCTTTTATTCAACTGGCTGGCGAAGTTCCTCAGTTTCAGAGTGATGTTGGCGTCAGGCTCGAGATCAGGATCCAAAGTGTCCCTCTTTGTTTTGCAAATTACAAAGAAGCCATTTTTCGTGGCACCCTCTGTCTAAATTACATGGAGCTAAGTGTAGCTAAGTAACTCACAACATAATTATCTAGTTATCATAATTATTTGGTAACTTGACGTGAACATTGCATGAAAATTATTATTTTAATTATTAAGATTTTTATTTGTCTTAATAATTAGGTTTTACATAAAGAGAAGGTAAACCTTAATTTCTTGCGGAAGTTTACATTTACATAACGTAACAACATAACTTTATTATCAATATATAATTTTGAGCAATTAATAAACAAGTAAGTACATATTTTCACAAATAATTACATAATTATTTAAGTAACTAGGTTTTACAATTACAATTTATGAAATACACATGTAGTTTTCAATTGTAATAATAGTGATACAAACTTGTAATTTTTAACAATACGGCCGATTTACGTTTATGGCGGCATCACATAGTCAATGCTTAACATAAATATGTTTTTATGTAATTTAAAATCACATTTCTAATATAATTATTGTTACGACTTATAATTAGTTAAATTATAAATCTAATTAACATTAAATTATTTATTACAAGCTTCATCTCAATATATTAAATGGTTCCGGCATAATGTTTTAAAACTAATAGTGTTATCAGTCCAAAATACCTTTTTGATTTGATTTTGTGGTTATGGTCATAGCATTGTACAGCCTTTGCGCCGACATACACTATAAATATTATAACAATGTAATTCCATTGTACTTAAAAAATAATAAAATATTATGAAAACAATACCTACCATTTTTGCACCTTTTTACCAAGAAGCTGTGATAGTTCGGAAAAACCTGAACAGTTATAAGAGTGGGCTAGCAGAGACAGTGACAACCTGTGAATAGGCTGTTAATTATGTTGCTCTTAATTTTTGTCCCGCGATTAGCAACTAATTACATCACTTGTTTATTTTAATTCACAACCGTTGTCTTCTTACCTTTTTATCTCGTGACTCTAATTTATACTAACCCGCCAAAAATAATGAGAATTCTCTAAATTTCAGTGGACTAGACAGCTCGACGGCTAAGCAAATTGTGTATCTCCTACACCTACTGGCTCGGCAAGGTAGAACTGTGGTGATCAGCATACACCAGCCTTCTGCGGCGCTGCTCTCTCTCGTGGATAGACTCTATGGCATAGCTGCGGGAAAGTGCGCCTACATTGGTTCCGTTCGTCTACTCAGACCTTTTCTAGAACAATTTGACCTAGTATGCCCTGTTACCCACGATCCTGTGGATTTTTGTAAGTATTTCATAAATTGACTATTAAATATTAATACTCGTAGAGAAAAGAAATAGCGTTTTTGGGATTATAAAAAAGCGTTTGCTCGATCCAGTTTCTAATGAACTTAATATTATAACTTAATAAAAATGTATGTGGGTTCGATCCACTTGATATAAAATACAGTTGGTATTCAATCTTCTTTATTAACTTTTTTGATCCTATTTTTTTGTAATAATAATAATATCTTGACGTAGTGTAAAAGTCCATCTTTTACACTACGTCAATCTGGTCCCAATGTAAGTTCTCGAAGAACTAGTGTTACGAGTACCAGACAACAGCAATATATTTAATACTTTTATACTATACATATTATGTATATTTAAGATTTTTATTATATTATAATACACGTATTTAATACACATCCTTGACCCAGGAATAAAGAAAACTTTTTGTTCCGTGGCGGGATCCAGACCCGCGACCTCCGGCTTGAGCCCCAACACGCAAACCACTGAGCCGCAGAGGTCGTCGGCTTAAAACACTTAAGAAACCTGAGAGCATTGGCATTCGCACTTTTTTGCTCGAATGATGGTGCCCTATCTACTAGGTACTATCAAAGAATCTAATTCATAAACAGGTAGAGTGTTCTCATAGTTGTATTTTAATGATGATATGACGAATTTCAGTCACAATACAATTGTAAATAACATGTCGGTTTTATATACATAATTGTATATTATTATAATACGAATTAGTTATGACACCGGTCAACCAGCTTATGAATTAGATTTCCTGGTAGTATTATACTACAGTTTAATTCAGTAAATAGTTTGAACGAACCGTTCGCAGTTATCGTGTAACTAATAAGGAAGTATCCATTGCGACGCCTACAGCACAATATTAGAACAAGAATGTCACAGTAGGGACTTGTAACTGAATATTATTTTGCTCATGTACTAAGTACTTTTTATGTAAACGTTTTAGCCTTGAAAGTACTTACTTGGTAGGTATTAGGAATAATTAGAGTAGTCTTTAGCGTCATTACGCACGACCCGTAGCTCCGGCCGATCCGCCGGATTTCTGATAGCGCGGCAGCGCTATCGCCAAGTATTAAGCAGCCGTAACTATCTTTTCTCGAAGCATTTCGCGGCTTTTTCGTGCCCCATATTTTCGTTTGTAACACAGCTAGCAGTCTGAATTTTTGTCGCCAAGAAGTCGTTAGCGGCACAAGCTAATGTTTTAAATTTCATAAAAATCTAGTGCATAGTTTAGAAATATTAAGCAGCAAAAAACGCAATTTTGAAAGATATGGATAGATGGAAGTAGGGAGAATCAGCGTAATTCAAAGCATACTTCTAGCAGACTCATAAATTTTGCTATCAGGCTAGGTCTATGCTACATATAAAGGGAAAATATAGAAAAAGTAAAAAGTCTGAAAAAAAATAATGAAATGATTTTAGAATTTTTAATTCACACGAACAAAATGTATGAATACAAGTCCACTGATAACTTTGTAATCGTTATTTATATAACAAATCTCATAAATCGAGAAGTGGTAGGTTATTTTAGGTTACTGTAGATCCTTCGGGACGAATGGGCCCACTTGACCGGATAAATAAGACGGCCTCATAGAAAACCGATGGGAAATAGCACTTGCGTTGTGTCTCACTGCATGAGGAAGTCTATACCGGTGTCCCAAAGTGGGACACATGTCCATGAGCGGCGGTAAACGTTTTTACTATGGAATAGATCTGGACACGAGCAATCGGATCGCCCGTTAGTATGAAATTGTAATAAGTTCTTAGTAATTGATTTGAAAACGCGCAAACCGATCGCCTGGTGGATAGAAATTGTTATAATTTCTTACCATCAGATCTTTAAAACCACCTAGGTTTTAAAGATCGGGAACGCACTTGTAACTCTTCTAGTGTTGCAGATGTCTATTATGGGCGGTAATCGCTTGAATTATGGAATAGATCTGGAAACGAGCAAACGGATCGCCTGATGGTATGCAGTTGTAGTAATTTCTTACCATAATGTGATCCGTTTGCACACTTCTGCAATATACACCGCACCGGAGAAATTATAAGTGCGTTCACGGTCTTTAAAACCCCAAATTCCTTGGTCTTCGGGTAACCTAAAAGAAATGAGAAATAAATGAAAAAAGCCAAGTATAAAAAAGTTATGTAAGTTAAAAAGTTATTATTATTTTATTAATTATTATTTTTTCCTTTGCAAAAAGTTATTAGATATCGAAGAGTACTAGACTAGAGTACTAATACTAATTACTTATTACATACAGATCCTATAAGTCCAGCGGGGCCGCGGGAGCTACGGCGCGTGTGTGCTACAAATTATAATATTGGAATAAAAGCTACCACTATAAACATAACAAAAAATATATTATTAATATTATTATAATATTCTTGTAAAGCATAATAAAAACAAAATGCATTTAACGGTTGGAATTTAATATGTTTATAATAACCCTTAAGCTGAGCAAGAATATTGAGTTAAGGTTTTACTCATAACATAAGTTTAACTTTACGTATTCAAATATTTTTTTTTAATTTTTCAGTTATAGAAAAAAGTGGAGAGAAAACTCAAAATGACTTAGTGAAAAAATTAGAAAACGGGAAAAGTATACAATGGATAGAAAACACAATTGAGATTGATAGCGATATAGTAGGTGCGTGTTTCACTAGTTTTTATTATTATTTTTAATTATTACCTAAATTAATAATCATCTTAAGTTCTAAGTACCTATCTCTAAAAAAGAAGATGTTTGCAAAGAAAATTTATGACAAGTAGGTAAACCATTCACAACTTGTATACCTAATATAGCCAATTACCTACTTACAAATGATTACAATATTTTAGATAATATATTTAAAAATAGTAAAAGCGATAGAATATGTTTGACATCGTTGCCACCACCGAAGGAAGACCCCACTAGCAAGATACTACTGGCACTGAAAAGTACGTATCCAACGACATCTTGGAAACAATTCTCTGTGCTAACACGAAGAGCTTGTTTAGTGAGTATATTTGGAGATTTAACCATTTCTCTTGCTCGGTGAAGGTCTTGTAATAATACTGGTTCAATATTTTTATGGCACTCAACACTTGCTTAATTTTCCCTACTATGACTATTAGGGTCAGTTTACACCACGACGATACGTGACGGTACGCAGCGCTGCATTTTTAAGATAGCTATTTAAAATTGAACTTTATTCACTACACAATAAGATACACGTTTCATATAACATCAGTTATACATACTCTGCACATGCGCTGTGCAACGCGGTGCAACCTGACATTCGAACTCCTACAGTGAAACAGGTATCTGCTTGTGTAATAAATAAAGTTATTTTTTTAATTTCTATCTTAAAAATGCAGCGCTATGTCGCGTATCGTTTCGTTTTGGTGTGAATTGACCTTTAATAGTTTACACAGCATTACATTCTATTTCAAGACATTGGGTATTATAAAATATTCAAATACATAATATTGTTAATATCTATGCTTCATCTTATAGCTCTATATAGCTAGCAGAGCTTGTCCAGAAAGGAAAAATACGTGCGTAAACCTACGCGCGTTGAGATTCTTATCTTATCAAAACAAAATGTCGGGCGGTCGATCTGTAATGCCAACTTTATCCCTAAATTTAGGGAAAAAAAGTTTCTGAAGGGTTTTTAGGGGGTTTTATATTATGAAGTTTTATTTAAATATACAATTAATCTGCTTGTCGACAAGTAATAATAATTATAAAAATGAGAGCATGAAGAAAAATAAGTTTTTTTAAGTAAATAGACAATAAAATGTATAATTACAGCACACTAATTTTTATTTTTTACCTACTTATTATTATTAAATTACAGCTGACGTTCTGCTATTTAATCACCAAATAATAATAATAATAATATACTCATTGGTATAAAAAATAGTGTAAGACTTTAGAATATACACATTAATAGTAGTTTTTATCTTCCTTTTGTGGGAAAATGCTGGCCAAGTACTAGTCGGACTCGTGCACGAAGGGTACCGTACTATTAGTCTGGGACGATATGCTCCGGAATTTTCAGATTCTGAAGGATGTAGAAAATTCTGAGCATTGAAAATAGAACTCTGTGCTAATAGAATGGAGTTGAAAATGGAAGTATCGAGTGTCCAGCTCTCATATATGACATTGACATTTGACTCGACACTCATGTGTACGATTTTCAACTCTATTGTATTAGCGCAGCATTCTATTTTCAATGTTCAGAATTTTCTACGGCCTTCCGGATTCCGGAGCATATTATAGTCCCAGCCTTATTAGATGTCTATACAACTATATTTAGTAGGTACTAATATCGAGCAAATAAGGGCATAAAATCACGTTTCTTGTATGACAGCCCTCCATAATTAATATTACTTTAATTTTATTTTAATTTTTGAAGAGAATATATATACAGGTTGTAAAATACAACCGAAATTCTTATTTGAAGCGTCCCAGCGAAACCTGTTGCCATTAATGATATTGCCGCAGCGGAATTAGGGCGATTTTGTTTGTCGTTTATTTTATAATTATATGGTCTATAGGCTCTGGTTTTTATTTTTAATTTTCTACAGACTTTAAGGAAGGTCTAATATTTTTGCTTTTGGGTAGTACACTCAAAAATAGAAATAATAGCTTCGTAATAATAAAAAATAAATTTTCATTTCTCATACTCGGAAAGTAGTGTTGTTTTGATCTAATTATTGGGTGGAAGATGCTGATTTCCTTTCATAGGGAGGGAAAAACTTATACAAATTCATTCCGGCCCCGAGGGTCTTCAAAACTTCTAAAATAGAACTGCCGTCAGCTGTGAAGAGTTTTATGTAAAAAAAAACTATTAAAAAATGACATGAAAAGCTAAACAGCCAGTGTGAATTTAGCGCAAACTTCTTTGAGCGGAATAAGCCGCGAGTGCCGCGACAATTACGCGGCGAGCGGCAAGTTCCATATTTAAAATTTAAAAAGTCAACACAAATTGGCGGGATACTAAAATCTGTTATGCATGTATCTGTGACGGACTTTTGTGCTAAAATTTGAATTGAATATGTATTAAAAATGAGTTCAAGCGAAATATTGACACCAGATTCCATTACAGACGAGGCAAATTGTGTCATAGAAAATCTTTTGCCAAAAATATCAAAAGAAAGATATATAAACACACACAATGATTTTATGAAGTGGTGAGAAGCTAAGAATATTAAAACGTTTTCCGAAAGTGTATTTCTTACATATTTTAATGGACTGTGTAGCAAATTACAGCCTTCAACGGTATGGAGCCGATATTCAATGCTCGAGAGTACACTTATGTAAAACACAATGTAGATCTGAAAAAAATTCATAATTTAACAGCATTTTTGAAAAGACAGTCGCAGGGGTTCAAGAGTAAGAAATCTAAAGTTTTCACATCTCATGAGGTGGATTTTTTTTTAAATGATGCTCCTGACGAGATATATTTGGCAGTGAAGGTAAGTTTACCTAAGTATTTATGGATTTATTCTAAATATGAACGTATTTATTACACAAATACTAAAATAATTACATGTTTTTCACAGGTCGTATTGATACTCGGTATAAGCGGCGCTTGCAGAAGCAGTGAACTCACAAATTTGACAATTAACGACATTGAAAGTCAAGGCGATTTATTATTAGTAAAACTGACTAAAACAAAGAGACATTGAGCGCTCGTTTATAGTAAAAGAAGAGTTTACACAAATAGTAAAGAAATATCAAAAAATGAGACCTAGTGATGTAAAAACGGAGCGCTTTTTTCTCAACTAACAACAAAAAATGCTATAAACAAGTGATCGGTAAAAAAAAATCTCAGGTATGCCGAAGCAGATAGCAACATATTTGAATTTACCAAACTGTGAGCAGTATACCGGACACTGTTTTAGACGAACTTCAGCGACACTTTTAGCCGATTCTGGGGCAAACATGACTACGTTAAAAAGACATGGAGGCTGGAAATCCAGTACAGTCGCCGAAGGCTACATAGAGGATTCAGTCCAAAATAAAACTAAAATTTCAACCAAATTAACCGAAACTATAAAAATACGCCCCAATTCGCCTCTGCCGACAACTTCCAGGGAGTGTCCGCGATGGAATCCATCGTCTGATAAAATACCAGAGTCTCCTACTTCTACAGAGATCCAGAACAGCCAAATTTCTCAAAATATATCAAACAACATAAATATTCCAAACAAAAATGTAACTTTTAATTTCACGAATTGTCCTAATTTGACTATTAATTTTAAATAGGCAATAGTAATATATTATTATCAATAATTAGTTTAAATAAACAACTAGTTTTATTTTCCTCATATTCTAAATGAAAAGTAGAGTGTTTGCCACGGGTAAAAGAATCAATTCCTACTCGGACTATAGCCGATAGTAATAGTAATATAACTATAGTCTAACTACCTCGGGAATTGATTCGTTTCTAGGCTAAGATCTAGGCTAACAATCTACTATTTCATTTGCATTAATTGATGTGTAGGTTAATTTTATTTACAGATCTCGAAACGTTTTATATAAATCGTTATTTAAACGTATATTTAACAAATTAAAGAAAAACTTTGGTATATGTGCTATAATAGTTATATTTGCGAATCTTCGTACGCGCAAAACAAATTCTACAGGAACCGTACTATTTATTTTAGGGAGAAATATTTTTTTAAACTTAGCAATACGATCTTACTACGCTTTCATTGCACTCCAAAATACAAATGACATTTTTTAATATTTAAAATCGATATTAATTATGTGTTTGAAGGTTTTCATATAAAATGTGAAAAAATTGGTTTTGAAAAAACATAGAAGGTACAAAATTTCTGAACACACTGTAAAGTAAAATTTCACTAGTGGGAGTACTGTGAAAATGCCAAAATTACCAGTCGACAACCAATCTGAATGCTGTGTAACGAATGAATTGAATACTTCTGTCTCACTCATAATCTCGTTAATCATACAATCAGAGCGAGAAAAACATATTTCACTCGCTTCGTATCTCTTGCACGCGAGTCGAGGTTCCGGCGTCATATACCGCGCGTATTTGAGTCAGGAGCGGAGCACCTATACGTGAAGTATGGACATGCCCACAACCCTAACAGCCTTGTGACTGCAAACTTTCCAGTTCTATAAATTTATAATCAATATTGGTTCAGTAAGTAGTTGTATTGGTACCTATTGTTAGCCTTTTGAGTCTTATCTGGTGCTTCTTACTTGCTGGTCATTCTTATATCAGCGTTAACATACTTATTTACAGTAGTGGATTTAGTGTAAAGCGGACCTTGAGTCAGGTAAAATGAAGAGAGCGGAAAATTATTCATCTGTTCGTTAATTTTCGGCCCTTTTTTATTTATTAACCAACAGATTTTAAGAAATATTTGATGTAATATAATCTATAATTTGTGTATGTTTTTTGTATCTACTATTTATGCATATATATTTTTTATTTAATTTATTTATAATGTTAGTTGGTTTTAATTTGTTAAAGGTATATTGAAAGCTTATTTTTTTACGAAGCATAAAATTAATTTATAATTGCTAATTAAGCGAAAACCTTTCTCGCTCACTCCGCGAGCTCGCTTTTAATTAACATATTATAAGGGAAATAAAACAATTACTTTTTTATATATTCTAATTAACATGTTATGAAGGAAATAATAAAATCAAAATTGTCGGCCACATCCTCTTTTGATCCGCGCCTGAATCAACCAAAGCGGTTCAATATGGCTATCTAGTTACGATACGCGCGTTAGTAAAAAAATACGCGCGTAGCTTCTGGACGCAATGTAAGGGGGGCCTAGTGCCTCGACTCGCGCATCGGCCTTACGTGCTTATGATTACGCGGTAAATACGCGCTTTCTGGACATAGTCTTAACGACAATACTGTTATCAAAATAATGTAAAAATAATCAGGCACCTTCCTGTGAAATTGTAGCCATAATAATCGTGATGTTCGAACCATTTTTGTAACAAGTACAGTAATATATGTCCTTGTTTAAAATGTCATTAAGTCCTTTATGAATCAAACAAAATATTATGTATATCCTATTGTAATAATCATTTATCTCAACTTCAAATAAAATTATACCTTTTGTAGCATAAATACATAATAAAGGAAAAAATTCCGTTGATTTTTAACTAGATAGGTATGGCTTAATTGAACCAGTTTTCCCCTGAAGGTCAATTCTGCTAATTAAATCATACAATAAAACAGTTTCAATCCAGTCCCGATAAGTCAAAACTGCAAAATAGTGTTCTCGTAAACGTCATACAAACGTCAACGTTGATTGGTCCACACTCAGAAAATCAGTTTATGATATCAATACGATTAATTTATAATTCAAGTGAAAGTAAAATAAAAGTGTAAGTTAATTACGAGAATTGGGGTTATGTGATGTAACTCTTGATGTTTATAAAGCGGAAGCCCATCGCTATTTAACCTGCTGATGAAAAGATGCTGTTTTATGTGCTGTATATTTTTAGCTTGCAGTTCTGCTGGCCATGAAACTTAGCTTAGATGTACCTGTAAAATAATAGTTCCTTAATTTGTTTATATATTTTCAGCTATTATGGCGTAACCCATCAAATATCCTCATGATAACGAGTATCCATGTGTTGATGGCTCTATTCGTCGGCACGTTATTCTATGACATCGGCTGGAACGCGGCGTATGTGCGGGACAACTATAACCTCCTTTACTTCTGCCTTATGTTCATCATGTTCACAGCTTTCAGTAGCGTTTCGGTTAATTGTAAGTGTTTATTTCTTTTTAGATAAGAAGGCTTTAAACCTTTGAGCTTCTGGACCCCTATTTTTTTTTTTTTTTCCAAACAAAACCTCCGACCAAGCCGGAGGTCGCGGGTTCGAATCCCGCCGAAGGAACAAAAAGTTTTCTGTGCTCCTGGGTCATGGATGTGTATTAAATATGTGTATAATACCTTTATTAAAAAATAAAAATCTTAAATATATGTATAGTATAAAAGCATTAAATATAGGTATATATCCGATGTCTGGTACCCGTAACACAAGTTCTTCGAGAACTTACCACGGGACCGAATTGACTTGGTGTGAAAAAGTCCATAGACATTATTATATTATAAGATGGTATTTCATTAGTCATGATGTAGTCGAATCAAATATTTATACAATAATGTTTAAATTTCAGTTCCAGAACAAATACCAATAATAAGACGGGAACACTTCAATAGATGGTACAACGCGGGATCCTACTACTCCTCCACGCTGGTGTCCAGCCTGCCTTTACAGACGGTCTGCACTCTGCTGTTTGCCTGCATAACGTACTACATGGCTGGACAGCCGCTGGAGGCGAAGCGATTCTTAATTTACAGCCTCACGCTGCTCCTTGTGTCATACGTAGCTCTAATCATAGGCCTGTTCAACGGGTCCATATTCAACGTTAAGGTGTGTATTAAACATTAATAAATTTACTGTCATTAAGTGGCAAACTTCATACTCCTCCGTTAGCATAATTTTAGTATAACGGAGTACAAAGTTTTTGCTTCGTATTAATAAATATGATTAATAATAATAGCTCCCTACACCGATTTCGAAGAGTGGCCTGTTTCATTGAAACCAAGCCTAGCTACGCAGGGGTTATTTTATAGTGCCCAAGTGTGTGCGCAGTACACAAGAGTGTCTCTTCCTTTACTCTCGAAACCCAAGTGTAACGGACAGACTGACACTACTGGAGAGAGATCAGGCGCAGGACCGACTTTTTACATGCCCATCCGACGCATGGATCATCTTTCTTGCCAGACAATCAGGTGATCAGCCTGCATTGTCCTAACCAAACCTGGAAACAACATTTTTTGTTGTTCCAATGCGGGAATCGAACCCACGACGTGTCGAGAGCCAAGCTCTAAACCACTGGACCACGGAGGCTGTTAATTAATAAATATGATTAATGAAATACTCGTAGTGTAGCACATTTCCCCATATCATCAAAACTGGTTGGGGTTTTCCACCACAGGCTTTTATAATTGTTTTATGGTTGTAATTACATGTCAGCTACTGAGATACTTTTTTACTGGACCAATAAACTGGACCCTAAACCGGTCTCAGTAACGAATATCATCTGCTACTTACAAAGTACAAAGGCGGGTATAGAATGTCAAGAATCAAGATGTTCTCTTATTATACGTTATAGATGTCCCCTAAAGGCTTAGTTCAAGAATACTGAAGATACAACAAAAGCTACAGAAAAAAAAACGGGACCACAAAGTACATTGAATTCATGTTATATTTGTCGTTATTAAAAATCAACCTTACTGCTCATTAGTACAGCTTTATTTCCCGTTAACAATGCTATGTTTCGTTTCTTTTTACCAACGTTGTATATTTCAATTGTAGCCTTTAATAATTACAGTTTATAGTCCAATATTTACTAATGTGTGATTTATAGTACCTCGTATTTACTTATAGACACGATTAACTTCACTGGAAGAATATGGACAGTTGCGTCCTAAGCGGGACGCTCATTTTATTTAGAACTAGCGTCCCGACACACGTCCCTACACCTGCACCTACATCTACACCTATGACCTACACCTACAACAGCTACACCTCCCAATCTTACAAATTATAATAACCCAAATATTTTTATTTCTTTACAGAGCGGCGTTATTTTTGGACCATTCTTTATAATGCCATTTACAATATTCTCTGGATTTTTCTTGCGGCTCTGCGACGCTCCGTTTTACATAAAATGGCTTTTCCACTTGTCATTCTTGAAATACGGTTTATCCGGTATGGTGATATCGATTTACGGGATGGATCGCCAGAAGTTGCCGTGTACGGACCTCTTCTGCTACTACTCCTACCCCAGACAGTTCCTAAAGGACAACGAGGTGGATGGAGTCGAATATTGGACAGTGGTCTTAGCTTTATTTATTATAGCATTTGTGTTCATTATATGTGCCTACATAGCTTTAAAGATGAGATTGAAATGTAAATGGTGAAGACATTTTTTTGTATTATAATTTATAAAGTAATCTGGCTGTGAATTGGGACCTTTATGTGGTAATATTAGTCGGACATGCGGCACAATATTGTAAAGTTTCAAGCAAATTTGCTCCGTGCGTGGTGAAATTTCGTAGGCTTGCGCGAGCGCATGTCTCTATTTGTAATTTCAGAGATTCTTTATTAAATTATTATTATTTATTTTATAATCAATGGATGGTAGAATTTTGCTTGTAACTGTTTTATGATGTCAGACTAATGTGATCGAGCCATTAGAGAGTAATTCTTCAGTTGCTGTAACCGAGATACATTTAAGCTTTAAAATACCAATATTTCATATTAATTAAGTTTTGTTAATTATAAGAAAGTTGTATATGTTATGTTTAATAAGGTGCACAAGCCTACAAGGGTAATGAATGATCAATTAGATAATAATACGTATAATATCTAAGGTATAAATAATGGGTTCAAAGTTTTGATATTTCTTAATCCCATAGTTCTGAGATATTTAGTCATATAAACCAATGTGCCAGAGTTTATGTACAGATTATGCATATACATATTACATAGTTATTTGTCTAGGCTTGAATAGTTACATTTTTGTTAACCCACTTACAATGACATACTTATCTCTCCTTAGAAATCCTTAAATAATCCATAAAGCGCAGTTAAAAAGTTTAGAAACCACTATAATATTATTTTTAAGCCTTACTAATATTATAAATATTTGTTAGTATGTATGGATGTATGTTACTCTTTCAAGCAAAAACTACTAAAAGGATTTTTATGAAATTTGGTATGGTAGTACTTAGTTTTTATAGCAGCAAATTGTACGATTCCTGCGAGATTTCTTTTCGCGCGTACGAAGTCGCTGGTAACATCTAATAAATAATATTATTCCTTTATGATATGAATATTATAAAATTAAATCAAAAAAATACGGGTGTTTTGAAAAGTTTTTGAAGCAACAACCCAGTGCTACATGATTTTCATTTAAAAAACGTCAAATGACGTTTGGCTAGTTACATCATTATTATCATTATTGCATTCCATTACTAATTACTCAAAACGTGTATAAAACTAACTAACTCTAAAATATTTTAAAGCTATCTACAATTTGGAGATTGAGAAATACTTACTTTAATATTATATGCCTACGGATTTAAGATAAAATAATTTATCCCTATCCAATAATGATAGGTACCTACAATTTATTTTTATTCGTTTTGTAATACAGGTGAAGATTTATTTCATGGAAGATTTGGAAAAGTGTTAAAGGAAATTTGGTCTAAATACAAACGTGTAACAAGGATATTTAATTTAAAAAATAAGTACATATGTTTATTAAATTCTGATAATAGCTGGCATGTAAAGCAATTTTAAGATATACGAACAAAGAAACAAAGAATATTTATTATCAGGTTGTAACCAAAAACTGCTCAGATGTCTTTCTTATTTTTCTAAGCAAATACAAAGTAATTAACCAATGCGATTGGACTTTCTGTTGTTAAATGTATAAGCTTTACTTTTTTATATTAATAAAAAAAGCTACAGTACCTTCCCTTATAGTAGTAATTAGTAGTTCCTGTACACCACAAGGTAAATTATATAGGGGGCATTTGTCTCTCCGCTGGGGAGTAAAGGTTCTAGAGTGGAGACCACGAACTGGAAAGCGCAGCGTTGGACGGCCTCCCTCTAGGTGGACCGATGACCTTATGAAGGTCGCGGGCCGCGGTTGGTTGCGGGTGGCCCAGGACCGTTCGTTGTGGAAATCTTTGGGGGAGACCTATGTCCAGCAGTGGACGTCCTATGGCTATTAATGATGATGATGATGATTTGTCCCCCCAGCTAATTATAGCTCAACCGTAGCTACAATAACCGGTAATCCCCAATAACCGGTTTGTACATCACCCGCAGGGGGGTGATGTGGGAGGGGGTCAAACTCCCTCATCGTCTTCCCACCAAAACGACTAGCCAATCGGCAGTCATAGTCTGACGAAGCTAAAACGGCCTTCTGGCCATTAGCATCGATCGAGAAAAAAAATGCTAATATTTTATTAGGATTTCTGCTGTACCCACTGTGGGGGTTTGGCTAATAAAACCAAATGTGTTCCCGAACATAAAGATTTTAATTGTCCCACATAAGATTGATACATGCTATAAAAGTGCTAGGGGAGGGAGCACGCGCGGTGCTTGCTAATTATGAACGCGTACTGACGGTAAAATGCATTGTGAAGTGAAAAATGCTACGGTGTGATTTATGACACCGTACATACTCCCGAGCCGAAAAGATACAAAAAATTAGGTTGATTTTGGGGGAAAATTACATCTGGTAAATGTAGGGGAGGTTGCTATGTCCCTCGTGATATTTACACTACACACTTCACTCGGCTGATGGTCAGCCGTACTCTGCTTTCGCGCACTAAACACTACACTAGGTTCTGCTTGCGGAGAGACACTGCTGAATCTTTTCCTATACTTCTTCCACAGTATGAATGACGCTGCTATAACCACGACAGCGAGCAGGCTGTATGAGATACTGTATTGATATTTGACTATCTGATGTCTTTAAATGTTTAGTGGCGACTTTCAACTCATCAACTTGCTTGCCCAAATCACTGATGGAGTTGTTTATATCAATTTCGCTGTTATCAAGGATGTCCGAATATTGCAAGTGTGATTGGTTGATCATATGATTAATATTATGAAGTTTGGGAGCTATAACGCCCAAATCCGAATAGATCTCATTCCTGGAATTGGTCTGAGAGTACATAGTAAAGTCTCGGCCCTTTATCATACAGTTAGGCTCGATGCTCAATATACCAGCCCCATTCAGCTGATCTGTGCTAACACGATCTGAACATATGATTCTGACCTGATATGTATTACAGCAAAAATAAAAATATTGGGACTCATCCTTCAGCTGAATCCACTGATCTCTGCATGCTGATTTGCTGACGAGACATTGCTTAGTTCTTACGGCGATCTTACAGAACCTCTCATCTGGTGGGAGATAATGTATGGGCTTGCTGAGATGACATAAGTAAGTTTGCTCATTATTAAAACATAGTTGAAGCTCAAATGTGGAAAGGGTAAAATAGGAATCCTTTCCTAAATTGATTGCTACGTAATCATCTACTGGGAGGACAGTGATCGCCTTTCCTGCTATCTGCTTAGGAATCTAAATAATTTTGTAAACGTTGTATGCTTCTCTATTAGTTAATGGAAACGATATTTCGAATATAAAATAATCCTTTAACATTCTTGCTTTAATTCTAAGTAAACTGTAAACGTTCCGTAAGTGATTGTATGTTGTCAATGGGCAACGTGATATCATTTGTCAACTGACTCCCTATGAATTGTAATTCGCTTTTAATTTGTTCCGGAGTTAATAAATGCATATTAAACTTGCCATGTGAAATATCTGTGATGGTATCTAAAATCGTGTCCTGAATTCTTTTCAGGTTTTGAAATAAGTTCATCGCCGTGAATGACGACAATAAAAAATGTTGAACGTCCGAAATCTGAATATGTTCCGACTTGAGAGAATTAGTAAAATTATACAAATCTTCAAGATGGTTATTTATCGATTTATGCTGAAGTTGAATCGATTGTTCTGTGCGTTTCAGCAAATTGTATTGTGCCTCGACGACTGATGTTTGATTCTGTATCAAGTTGTTAAGGTGATGCTCATTCTGTCTGATAAGCTCGATGTCGTTCCTATACTGTTCCGCAAATCTCTCGTCTAATACTCCGAACAGATAGTTGGCGGCGTAACCGACACCATTGATAAGCGCCCGGCGCTTCCTCGCACGCGCCTTAAAACGCTGATTTAATAACAAACGATTGTGGTGATCCAGTTCCTCGAACTCGTACTGTAATTGTAGCGTAATTGTTGAACAATAGTCATAGTCGGGAATATAACTACATATTATATCTGTATAATTAATGAATTTTTTTGCTGCGGTGAATCCTTCCCAGTACGGAGACATATTGTAGTATGCTATGAGAGTCCACTTATCCCGAATCTTTGCACTTCCGGTATAATCGAAATATAGAGACATGTTGCTAGGTAATTTTTTAGCTGCATAAGAAGTCGTCACAATCAACATAAATAATATAAATGCTATCGCCATGGACGTGAAACTACTCTGCTTGATAGGTTTTCTTTGTTTTTTCTCTTCTTTTTGTGCCTCAGACTCTTCTTCACGGTCGCTGCTTGCTGCGTTCGAGATAGGTAACAATGATAATTTAACTACTGGCCTTTTGATAATTCCGTTTTTTGTTTTCAGAGTGACGGCACGAACCAATCCGTCCTCTCCGGGATGCTGTTCCAATACCCTCCCCATGAGCCATTTGCCGGGGGGCATATTCTCGTCCTGAATAGTGACTAAATCGCCAACTTTAAGATTATTTCGTTCTTAACCATTTCGATCTTACTGAGAGCTGAGACATATATTCGATCCTCCATCTCTTCCACAAATCGAAATATATTTTTGATATTAAATACCATCTTGACCTAGCATCCTGCTCTGTTTCTATGATAGTTAACTCTGCTCTGCCGACTAGAAAGTGTGCTGGTGTCAAATAGTCTAAGTCCTCTGGGTCCTCTGTGAGCGCGCAGAGGGGCCTAGAGTTTAAGATTGCTTCTATCTTTGCTAATAGGGTAGCGTATTCCTCATATCTTCCATCCTCCAACCTTCTAGTCGTTTTAGAAAAATATTGAAGACAAAATTCATCTTCTGACGACATCTCCTTTCCTTGGGAAATGTCTTCGCATTCCCAGAATCTTTGCAAGTCGTCATAATTGTTATGTAACATGACGTTGCACTGATATGATTTGACGGAGCCGCAGAGGATCCAGCCAAGATAAGTCTGCTGTGCTATGGGTTCCTCGCTAGTCGGACCTCTCAAAATACCATCCAATAAAATGTTGGAGTAGACATCTGCTCCTAAAAGTAAGTCTACCGGACGTTTTATATAATATTTTGGATCTGCTAAATTAATGTTTTCGATGTATGACCATGAAGGCTTAGGTAAATTTACATTTGGAAGATTTTTGATAAGATTGCTCATGATGATGACGTCTATGCTAAATGTGAAATTGTTATGCAATGATTTGCATTGTATAGTAAGCATTCCCTTGCTACTGCTTTCATGCTCGCCGACGCCGAAAATAGTGCTCTTGCACCTACGTCGTTTTAATCCTAAAATCTGCGCTGCTCTCTCTGTAATAACTGAAATTTGAGAACCCGAATCTATGAGTGCTCTAAGATGATGCTGATCTCCATTTGCTGCTTTCACACCAACCATTGCCGTTGCTAGTAAGACCTCACACGTGTTGGGTTGAGACACGTGGTGGGCCTTCGCCACATGGTTCGAAGAAGTGCTGGGCTTGGGTTTTGTGCATGCATCGTGCAATATACTATTGTGAAATCCTGCGCATAAGCGACACCTTTTACTGGAAAAACATTCTTTAGTATCGTGTTCGTATAAACAATTCACACAATAACGCAACCGGCTTACGGTTTTAAATTTCTGATCGCATGTCATTTCTTGAAACCTTGAACAATTGAATAAACCATGTTCGCCTTTGCAAAGTCCGCAAATTATCTTGGTTGCATGAAAAGCCTTAAATTTTGACTTATGATTAAAATAAAAATTATTGTTGCTAGATTTAAAGTTGCTCGGAGGAAGTCTTCGCTGATGTGAAAAATTCTGCTACTGATTCGATGATGCTGGTTGCTTAAATACGCCCTGCTCTTGTTTTCTGCGCGATGATTCGAGCACAGTGAATTTCGTTTCCAAAAAATTCACGAATTCCTCTAGAATTGGCAATTCTCGAGGATTCTTGACTGATTCCAAATATTCTATATACGACTCACTGTCCAATTTTTGCCCTAACAGGTGGACCAATAAGGGATCCCATGAGCTGATATTGACTCCCAGGTTCTTTAGTGCATTCAAACATTCTTTAGTCGTGTCGTGTAATTTTTTAAGTTGCGCAGCTGATTGATGTTGAATGGTTGGCAGCCCTAGCAATATGTTGACGTGCGAAGTAAATATGAGCCTTTTATTGTTGTACCTGTGGTTAAGAATTTCCCAAGATATATTATAATTAGCTGATGTAATTTGTTAAATGTTGTATGAGCCTTTCAGCTTCGCCTGTTAATTTACTCCTTAAAAACTGCATTTTTTGGGCCTGAGACAGTGAGGGATTGTTATGAATGGCCTCACTGAATAAATCTTGGAATGACATCCATTGATGATAATTACCACTAAATGTAGGGATATCTAATTTAGGGGTTAATTTTTCCCTATGGGACGTTGACCACATTTTTTTGTTAATGCTCTCCTTGATGAAATTAAATTTCTTCTCATGTGCTGTAAATTGCTTTTCGTACTCTAGGTTAGACCCGTTTAATTCATTATCGAGCTCCCAATGCTGAGCGTCGATTGCTGTCCATCTCATCTGTAACTGCTGCAACGTGTCTTCAAACTGCCACTTTTCTGTTAATGCTTTCAGGTCAATGTTGCTTACCGTTCGTGAAAATGCTTTGAAGTTCGTCATCTGTCGACTCCTTGGGAGATTGTCCTCGACACCCGTTCTGCTGATGCTGCTGTTGACGGACCAGGGATAGGTAACGGGCTTTCTCCACGACTTGGGACCTCAAGTACCTTACCCTCTGGGTGTGCTACTGCTGGCGAAGTCACCTGCAAGAGATACTGCTGCAAAGTTGACTTCGTGATCTCGTAGTTTCTGGTAGCCCGTTCATTGAGACTTTTCATAGGCTCAGAATTTTCATCTACGTATCCTGCTAATTGCTGTCGATTCTGCTTAAATTCTTCCCAATATTCGTCAAGGGTTTGTAACTTCCGCTTAACGTAATCTACTGTCCTACGATCTCGCCCCGTCTTCTTGAAAGACGCAAGCAACTGCTCTATCGCACCTACTAACTGCTCTTGATTTTCGTAAATATCCTCCATTATGGTAACTTATTGCTCAAAGTGAAAAAATGGAAAGATCTTACTTGATTGCTCGGGAACCTTTCTGCTGCTGCTGCTCACGCCCTGAAGAGCGTGATGGTCTGCTGATGAGATGCTGAAGCGATGCTAATGTTGATGCTGCTGTCTGCTGTTTGCAGACAGGAACCACACTGCTATGCTGAATACTGCTGCTGCTGATGCTCGTCTTCCACTACCACAACACTGATTCGCGAGAAACTGTTCTACTATATCACTACACCACCGATCTGCTACACTGCTACGCTACTCCACAGTACTGCTGTTCTGTTACACTGCTGTTCTGCTACACTATGCTATTTCACTTTACCACTGCTCTGCTAGATTGATTTTACCACTACACCACTACTGCACTGTCTTCTGATTTTACCGAACTGATTTTCTGATAGTCACTGATAGTCCTCACTCGCGAATGATCCTGCTTTGGCCAAATCGCGGAAGGTCACAAAGCTCGAAGGACCATATTATGTGGGGGTTTGGCTAATAAAACCAAATGTGTTCCCGAACATAAAGATTTTATTAATTGTCCCACATAAGATTGATACATGCTATAAAAGTGCTAGGGGAGGGAGCACGCGCGGTGCTTGCTAATTATGAACGCGTACTGACGGTAAAATGCATTGTGAAGTGAAAAATGCTACGGTGTGATTTATGACACCGTACACCCACAGCAGTTTGTAGTAACTACTAACTACTAATAACGACATCTATAGATAAATTCGATTTATGACCATCTATTTAGTCTGTATGAAGTAAAGATAATGCAATACCTACGTAACATACTTAATATAATGAGTACCTACCTACCTCGAAAACCGAGTTTTGCTCGGAGTTTCAGTAGTACGAGAAAATAAATAAAAAATATAAAAGAAACCTAAATAATTTAATCACAAAAATATTCGTCTGATCGGGATTCGAATCCGAGACACCAATTTGCTAACAACTCAAAATCCCAACGCTAACCAAAACGCCAAAATATAGAAGTAATAAAAAAATGGTATATGTACTGATGTAACAATAAGTACGAGACTACGAGTACATTAACAAAACTTGGATGATGCTACAGGTTACAAAGTTTCTACTCCTTTAACTAAGTGCGTGTCGATTTACGATTTACGGGAATAACAAAAAATATTGAATACTCAGTAAAATATATCTTCTATCAACTTTCATAATACGACACTGCCATGCAAAAAAATTTGACGTATTGCCGCGGGTCAACTGTCAGTGTATTGTTATATTCTGCAGTATTAGCCTGTTGTACCTCGGCCATATTTTCAGTTATCCGTTATTTATTCCAATTTGCCTTAATGTACGTAAGCCATGTTTACATATTTCGAATATCTGTTATTTAGGTACACTTGACCAAAATAATTATGCGAATTGTACATAACATGCTTACATGTCTTTAAGACGTTTAAAAAAAGTTGCACAAGTGTCCAAGGTACAATATACCCGATGGTACTTTGGCCAGTAGCACGTTGTATCCAGGACAATCCAAAATACCGGTTAAAAATAAAATATTAGTAATTTTCAACCTCTCACTATGTATTGTGAGATATAATTCAACAAAGAAATAAATAGAATTATTTTAAATATTAAATATAAGTAGTTAACAAAATCAACATAATATAAATTATAGTAATTCTATGCATGTTTAAACACAAACAACAAACTTGTCAGACCTGTTTATTAGACAGAACGCGATAAGAATTATTTATGTACCATTTATTTATATTGAGTAAATCATTTGAACTTATATTAGAGGTTGCTCTGTAGTCAAAATATATCGCCCATAATTTATATACTTTTTAATTTTAAAATTTATAAGGGTTTTTTTGCCTCTTAGATTAAAATTCGAAATTAAATAAATTCGAAATTAAAGAAATTAAATAAATAAAAATGTAAATGTTGTCTATGGAATGTGAAAGGCCTTAGAAAAACAATATTAGAAGTACTAAAATCGAAGCAGCTATCTGTCTCACAAGACATTAATGGCATAAACTCATATGAGTAAACAGAAAGCAATTCCATGTTTTTACGCTTTTTCGAAAGTGATCTTTTGTGATGGTCTTCTTTTTACGACGTTGTAATAACGACTTTATGGAACTCATAATAAGTGTTGAACGATATAATATTATTATGTTTCTTCTCTTACTAAAAGCCGGTTATTTACTCACTAAAAGCCGGTTATTAATTTAAAAAAAGCTTTCTGTACACGGAAGGTATGCAGAAAGTGCAGAAGGTGTTCACATATGCTTTAACTGTGCCAAATTACATACTCCTCCATTCGCATATTTTTGCAAAACTGGGCACAAAGATTTGCTTTACATATTAATATATGTACATACCTATATGATGATAAAATACTGCCATTTGTTTTCACCAATACATTCTGAATAGTAACAACTAAATAAACGTAAAAAAAGTAAAAAAAAAGTAAACGACTTACTAGATGATAGAGACGACTTACTAGAGACGTTACACCCTAGACCAGGGGTCTCCATACTACGGCCCGAGGGCCACATCCGGCCCGCGGACAGATTTTGTCCGGCCCGCGGAGAGCTAGCATACTTGAAAACTCCTTTTAGAGAACATATTTTTTATAGCAAATTAAATTTAGTTTACTGAAGTATTCTAATTTTATGTTGAATAATTATTAATATGACATCTACATTGATATGGTCATGGGCTAACTACTCATAACATTGTTGTAGGCTTATTGTTATTGTTTTTGTGATAAGTTGGATAAAGAAACACAGAATTGTAATGAGTAAAGACATGTATAATATGCAGAAAATTTAACTTCAGTATATAATAACTAACAAATTATTGAAATGAATCCAACTAACATTTTATACATTTTAAATAAAAACATAACTTATAACAAGCATAATGACATATGAAATACTAATGAGATTTATGTAATTGAGATTTTCCACTGACAATAGTTTGTAGTTCTGGACTAATTTTACTTGTACCAATTATTAAAAGAGATTTAAGATGCTCATCAGTTAATTTAGATCTGTAAATATTTTTTGTGTACTTCATTTTGGAGAAGGTCTTCTCACACAAATAAGTAGTACCAAAAACAGAAAACAGCCCACGAGCAAATTTATGCAAATTATCAAATTGTGTCACTGGAAGACCCGTATAAAATTCCAACAAAGATGAGTTTGATATTTGTTCTTAATTATATCACTGCACTGTAGATCAATCATTTCCATTTGAAGTTCCGGGGCTAGGGTTTCAATTTCAGTATCAAAAGGATTCTGAAAAATCTTAATTTGATTCGCAATGGCATCAAAGTCCGAGAAACGAGTATCAAAATTTATTTTCAACGCACTCAAAGTTTCGATTGCAAAATCGATAGGAAACTCAGTCTCAGTGGTGTGGCTGAATATTTCACATGTTTTAAAATGTGAAAAACATTTACTTCGTAGTTGTGATTGAAACAGTATCAATTTCTTCCGGAATGATTTGATATTAGTGTATAAATCAGGAAGATGCTGGTTTTCTCCTTGCAATCTCAAATTCAGTTCGTTCACATGTTTTGTCAAATCAACATAGAATGCTAACTTCCACAGCCATGCGTTGTTTTGTAATTCAGTAAGAGGGCGATGCTTTTCATTCAAAAAAATTTCGATCACTGCTCGAAGTTCAAAAAAGCGCTGAAGGACTTTCCCACAACTAAGCCAACGTACGGCAGTATGATAAGGTAAGTCATTTTCTCCAATCTCTTCAATAAATTGTCGGAATTGTCGGTGATTCACCCCAAAAGATCTGCTAAAATTAACAGTTGATATGACTGGTTTCAGAACTTCAGACATATCCAAACATTTTCCGCACAAAAACTGTTGATGAATGATACAATGTAAGACTAATGGTTTTGAACCACCGTCATTTTTTACAGCCTTTGACACAAGAGCGACCACTCCTTTATCTTTCCCACTCATGTTTTTGCCTCCATCAGTTGTAATACATTTCAAGTTTTTCCATCGAAGGTTCTTTTGATTGATGGCCATTTCAACTCCTTTAAAAATATCTGTACCAGTAGTTGTGCCATGAATACTATACATATCAAGAAGTTCTTCATGCACTTCATAGCTTTTATCTACTCCTCGAATATAAATCAACACCTGAGCAGTATCTGACACATCCGTTGACTCATCCAAGGCCAAAGAAAACCACTCAACATGTCCATTTTTGTCGAACAGTTGAGAGGATATATTTTCAGCGATGTTTTCTACCCTTCGAGCCACAGTGTTTGCTGACATACTGACAGTTTTTAATAAATTTACCTTTTCAGGGCACATTTCTTCGGCTACTGCAATTATGCATTCTTTGATCATTTCTCCATCGGTGAATGGTTTTCCACGTTTTGCAATTTCAAGAGCCACACGAAAGCTGGCACGAGTTGCAGCCTCTTGTTCAGTTTTGAGTTTTGTAAATGAAGATTGCTGCGATTTCAATCCGCGCTTCATAGCTTCGAATTTTTCTGTCCGCAAACTTCCTGTACTTTGAGTAATTTTGAAAATGTTTTGTTTCATAATAACGTTTAATGTTATATTCCTTGAGAACGGCTATGCTTTCATTTCAAATCAAACATAGCGCCTTGTTACTGGACTTAATTACGAAATACTGAATGTTCCACTGATCTTTGAATTTTCTGCATTCACTATCAATTATTCGCTTCTTTTCCATACTACTAAATCACACACAAAAGCAACAATTCAAATCAAAATACTGTTACAAAGATGTCTTAAACTTAAACACGCACAAACACGTTTTAAGGAGGTACGCACTATTTTATTTCACAATAGTGTCATAGGAGCTGACTTGTGGTTGCGCCACTAGCCTTCTTATATATTCTTATTACTTCTCATTAGAAGTGAGTGGAAGAGACCAGAACTTTCTCGAACCAACGAGATTATTCTGTACGTGCTATTAGCGCCATCTGTTAGCGATAGAAGGTCTACCTATTTCCGCTTGTGTCCAACAGATCTCGTGTCACGTTACTCCTCATGGCTCGTACTCTACGACTAATCTAGAAATTACAGATAATGACAGGAAAATTAATAATATGCAGTGTTGCCGTTTTGCGGACTTTAGTCCGATTTGCAGCCATTTTTAAACCTTGCGTACTTTTTCGGACTTTTTTTTTCATCAGTGGACTATTTCACTTTTTACCACGGGCAACAATGATAATATGTTTTTGGCCCTCGGAACTTACTGGAGTAATCAGTATGGCCCTAAGGCTGGAAAGTTTGGAGACCCCCGCCCTAGGCATTAGAATTCAGAAGCTCAGGGATACCTAGAAAAAGCCAACTGACCAACTCGCTCCGAGGTAGAACATATTCCCCTATGCAGTTTTCATTATTATCATGACGTTTCTATGTCATTGATGCTAATAATTTTTTATAATTATCATATCCTTTAAACATTTAAAAAGTGCACCTTGCCTTATACTATGCCATAGTACGTTAAATATAATATTTCAAAACAATGTAAGTATTTAATTCATTTATGTTAGCGAGTGAGGGTGGACTGTATAATAATGAAGCTAAAATGAGGAACTACGATAACTATTTACGACAAATTAAAGAAGAAATAAAAATAATGGCAACTGTATTGAGTTCAGAGCAAATACCAAGCAAATGTATATAAAAACAATGTCATATAAAATATGTCAAAAAATATAAATTCAAAACAGTAAAAAGCAAATTCGTATAAAAAAACTTATAGCTATCCACCCAGTCGCCAACATACTCCCCCCCCCAGTGGGACACTAACCCTCGGTGGAGACTGACTGGGCCACAAGCACTAGCTTTCTGCTGAGTCGGCGCAGTGTACATCCTTTTGTGAGGAGGTCCACTACGCGGACCCTGCCGTCCGGGCCGGGATAGGTTTCGAGGACCCTGCCCAGCGGCCACGCGGTAACGCGTGATCGCGACGTCCACGCACCACGTCTCCCTTCTTGAATTCTTTCAGGCACGATTCCGCGGTTTCTTTTTTCTTAACGTGGGTAGATACTCCCGCAGCCACCGGGCCCGGCAGCCTGAGCACTTTTCGCCACTCATTGCGTCTTAAGAGGTCTCGATCAGTGAGATATTTTATTCACGGGGGCAACCGGATGGGTTGGAGAACTCTGCCATCTCTCCCAACCAGTGGGCTACGAAAAAGTCAGTACGCGTCACTCCTAATCCACGTCAAACCCGTAGTGGAGAGTCCGCCTCCAAGGCCATTCTTTTAGCGTGGACGGCTGCTAATGAGCGCGAGGACATCGTGCGCTCTTTTCCCGTTCGACCACTGCAAAGACTGGCATTTTTATTTCATAAGGGAAGCATTGCGGCATTAGCTGAGATGGTCGACGTCGACGGGCCCTGGCGACGCACCGAAAGGCGCTGCGTCTGCGGGCTGTACGACTGTCCCAGTCGTCAATGCCGAGTCACTCTCGAACTCAATGTGAACCGAGCGAGCATCGCATGGTGAATGATTACTGCGGGTTCGCTCAGTTACTGCAGTTGCCGCTTCTACGATAGGTTTATATAATAACGCGTCTACATAATAAAGCCATATACGAGGGCTGCACTAAAAGTATCGGGAATGGAATATTTCCACTGTTCCTGTCATATTAAAATCTTTTTAATTTAAAACTCCATGGTTTTAAAAATCGAATACCGTTTATTTATTTAAAAAATGATTCTCGGTCTTGTCACAAGGTCTTGTCAAACTTGTTTAGTCGTTGAGAAAATGGAATTGACTCGAGAAAATTCTAGCGATGATTTATTATGACTTTCGAAGTGGTTTAACACAAAAACAGCGTGTTGACCGGATGATTTCTGCATTTGGTGATGAAGCCCCATCCAAAACCACAATTTATCGCTGGTTTGCTGGATTTCAACGTGGACGTGTCAAGCTCAGTGATGATCCCCGTCAAGGTCGTCCAAAAACTGCAGTCACCCAAGAAAACGTTGATGCTGTGCGTAAGCTGATTGAGGAAGATCGACATGTGACATACCGCGAAATTCAGGCAACTTTAGACATTGGCATGAGTCAAATACAAATAATCTTGCATGAACAATTAGGTGTAAAAAGTTGTTTTCCCGATGGATACCGCATTTGCTCCGTGAAGAGCAAAAAGCGGCTCGCGTTACTTGGTGCGTCAGAACTCTCGAAAGATTCCACGCAGGATCCTCAAATGCTGTATACAACATCGTATCAGGTGACGAATCCTGGATATACGCGTACGAACCCGAAACAAAAAACCAGTCACGAGTTTGGGTGTTCGAAAATGAGCAAATGCCAACAAAAATTGTTCGTTCACGGAGTGTTGCAAAAAAAATGGTGGCCACGTTTGTCTCCAAAACCGGCCATGTTGCGACTATTCCTCTTGACGGACAAAGAACGGTTAATGCAGAATGGTATGCTAACATTTGTTTGCCACAGGTCGTTTCTGAACTCCGTAAAGAGAACTGCAACCGCCGCATCATCCTCCATCACGACAATGCGAGTTCTCACACCACGCACAGAACAAAAGAGTTTTTAGAGCAAGAAATCATAGAATTACTAGACCATCCGCCGTACAGCCCCGACCTAAGCCCTAATGATTTCTATACTTTCCCTAAAATAAAGAATAAATTGCGTGGTCAGAGATTTTCATCACCTGAAGAAGCTGAGGACGCCTACAAAACGGCCATTTTGGAGACCCCAACTTCCGAATGGAATGGTTGCTTCAATGATTGGTTCCATCGTATGGAAAAATGTGTCAAATTTCGTGGAGAATACTTCGAAAAGCAATAAATACATTTTTAAATAGTAATGTTGTGTCACTTCCTTGATTCCCGAAATTTTCGGTGCCGCCCTCGTATACGCAAACAATAAAGGAAAATGTAGTGACAGTTAATGTGCTTATGATGAAAAAAAAACTACGGCGAGATGAGTTAAAATAATTATACAACAACGGAATAAATCATACTACACTATGGTGACGTTGGACTAAAATGGTTCTAAGTACAACTACGGCGAAAAAGGACCAAAATGTTAGCTAGTAATGTGGACTATATAATAATGAAGAACTACGATAACTATTTACTACAAATTAAAGAAGAAATCGAAATAATGGCAACTTTATTGAGTTCAGAGCGAATACCAAGCAAATGTATATAAAAACAATGTCATATGAAATAAACTTCATAAAATATAAATCAAAAGCAGTAAAAAGAAAATTCGTATAAAAACTTATGGTTATCCAGCCAGTCGCCAACAATTTAATTTGCTACGAAGTACTGAATTACCAAAGTATAATAAATATCAAGAGGATAATGATAATTTAATATTGATAACTGCTGATTAGCATGTTTCGTCGACCGGTGAATATTCAGTATTTATTACAACGGTAAGGTATGTATAGGATGCAAACAGACCAAAGTACTTGCATCACTTATAAGACAAGTGCTCATTTCCGCGCGTCGTCCTATTGTGGAGAACAGAACAGAACACTACTCTTGGAAAACAGACAGATTTAGTGAAAGTGATCCAAATGGACATAGAGATAGGAAAAGATGACTCCAGTGGGGAAGACGTTAATGTTTTAATGTTTATTAATATCAAGTGCAAGGTTAACAACGTTTTAAGTAAGTGTTTGTTTGATATTTTGTAAGAATCTTTGCTTTCCAACCCAAGACTGCACAAAACGGGTTCGATAAAAAGCCAAATCGCATAATAATATTAACTAGATTAATATTAGGTAAATATTAACTCTCTTTTCAAAAAAATCTGGGCTGGTTTGAAAATGCTGTTAACTCTAATAAGGATATGGTATATTTTATCCATCTCTCCGGGTTTTCCTAAGTGTCATAGACAGATTACCGTCGAGTGTAGGTATTAAATTTGGTAATTAGGTAAATATATGTACTAGCCTAAGTCACTTACCAAATATGGTTTTATATTGTTAGTTACGAAAAGCTTGTTGATTTTACACTGTGCGTGTGACCAATTGTTGTACCTAAAATATCATACTTAGTTCCTTGTTACTATGAATATTTAAATATTTAAATCTTTATCTTAATCCCATAGACGTATATATTACAGACGAGGCATGTTGAGGCAAAACGTGTCTCCAGTTAAATGGCCCCACTTTTGAGATCTTTGGGGCCATTTTGACATTTGATGAATGATGAAAACAAGATGGCTGTCATTTGAAGTATGGTGAAAACCAAGATGGCGTAACTTTATAACGTATGAAGTTTTGTTCTGTCAAATGTACGTCATAGCCTAATTTGAATTTTGAAATCTTTGGTTAATCCTCAAAAAAATGTATAATAAATATAATTTTTCATCCGAAACTATTAAGTTTTTACAAGGCCGACTATTTCCAAGAACACTTGGCATTTATCAAAATATTATAATAATTATCCTAATAACGTTGACCGTTGAGAGCAAAAACTTTAAATTGAAATAAAATAAAAAATGTAGATATTTATTTATTTCCTTGAAGATTTAAAATGATAATTTATATATTTATGATAATTCATTTTACAAAAAAATTATATAATATTATTATAATATAATAATATATTCAAATAATAAGATAAAGCTAAATAACATACATATCCGACCGAAAACATTTTCATGTAAAGTGATGCCAAGACGATACAATATGACTCGCATTGTCAAAAAGTTATTAGTTCTCCAGTAAAACCAAGCTTCTGACTCTACACGCCTCAACTCTACAAGCCTAACTTCACAAACTTTACAGCATCTGATAACTTTTCCTATTTATAATAAGTGACAGATCAGGGCGATTCTTGGTTCAGGCTTGCAGTCAGTTATAGTTGACAATAGATGACAGCAGTGCTTTAATACTACTAAAGTCAATATTTATATGGTGAATACCATACCTTGCACATTAGTCACTGTAGAGAGTGCATCAGAATCCTGCCCACAAGAGAACGTAGATGACCCAACAAATTATTTGATCTACGAGTATTAAGTAAAATTTGCACACACAGGTAATGTATCCATTACCTGTGTGTGCAAATTTTACTTAATGAAAACTTGAAATTGTAGAGGGCTACGACCTCTTGATTTTGCATGTCCTTCTTACGCTTGAGTGGTGATAATAATAATACAGCAACAATTCTTATATTCTCATTTATTAGTGCTTAACACAGATACGTATTACATATGAGATATGTCTAACACAAATACGTCTACAGTCTACACTGAGTATAGCTTTTTAGCTAACCGAAATTAACCATTTACTACTAAATAGGCTTTACGTGTGACATCTGTCAATATGACATTGACAATTATATTTCTTAAAACTACTTTTGACATTATGCAACAGAAATATCGTATTATTTTCGAGTACGAGTTCCACCGTGGCACCAGTGCTGCAGAAACGGCTCGAAGGATTAATGATGTGTATGGCGGCGCTGTCGCAAAAGAAAACACAGTGTGTTTTTGTTTCCAACGTTCTGGAAATTTCGACCTGCAGAACAAGCCCCGTGGACGGCCGGAGACCAAAGTTGATAATGAAGAATTGAAGGCTATTGTGGAAGCGGATCCATCGCAAACAACGTCCGAGTTAGCTGCAGGCTGCGGTGTTAGTGATAAAACTGTTTTAATCCACTTGAAGCAAATTGGTAAGATGAAAAAGCTTGAAAGGTGGGTGGGTACCTCATGAATTGAGTGCAGCAAACCGACGAACGCGCGTCGACTGCTGCGTTACATTACTCAACCGGCACAATAATGAAGAGATTTTAAATCGAATCATTACCTGTGATGAAAAGTGGATCCTGTACGATAATCTGAAACGCTCATCGCAATGGCTGAACCATGGCGAACCAGCCAAAGCCTGCCCCAAACGAAAATTGACTCAAAAAAAGTTACTTGTGAGCGTTTGGTGGACTAGTGCCGGTGTCGTTCACTACAGCTTTCTTAAATCTGGCCAGACGATTACGGCAGATGTCTATTACCAGCAACTGCAAATCATGATGGAAAAGCTAGCTGCTAAACAACCGAGGTTGATCACTCGCTCTAGGCCACTGCTGCTTCAGGACAACGCTAGACCACACACTGCACAACAGACGGCTACCAAATTAGAAGAGCTTCAATTGGAATGTCTAAGACATCCAACGTACTCCCCGGACCTTGCTCCAACAGATTACCATTTTTTTCGAAATTTGGATAACTTCTTGCAAGGGAAAAACTCAACTGCGATGGGGCAGTCCAAAGCGCCTTCAAAGATTTTATTGATTCCTGTCCGAATGGTTTTTTTAGTAATGGAATTAATGAACTACCTATGAGATGGCAAAAGTGCATAGATAGCATGATACTTTGATTAAATAAATATATTAAAATAAAATAATCGACTTGATGTTCCTCCTTTACAAAACGCCAATTTCATATGTAATGACCTAATATTAGTAGGATGCAACTCCTATGGTGTCGCGGGTATTCATAGGCAACAGTAGTCGCTTTTCATCAGGTGACCCAACTGCTGATTTCACGTTTGCCCCCTCTTATCATAATGAACAAAAATTTAACGGTATTTTCATACACATTACACTGGAACAATAATATCTAGTAATATACCTATCATATACTAGTTACAACGTATTACATAACATTGCAAATTTTTATTACCTTATTTCAAATGAGCAAATATTGTAAATATAAAATATTGAGAAACTCGGAAACGGCTTCCAGTATTTCAGCAACTAAAAGCATGAGACTTTGCGTTGTTGGCTAATTGGTCGAGGGTTCGAATCTCGGTCAGACGGTTTTTTTATATTTAAATGTGGGACAGCCACGCTTCGACATTAATGGGTCGGTTCGACCGGGCAAATACCGCGATCTCACATAAAACCGGCGTAAATAACGCTTGCGTTGTATTTCGCCGTGTCAGTGAAGTTACCGGAGGCCCAATGGTTGTTGGGGATTTTAAGGACTTGGTACGCAAGTCGCAACATTAGAGCCTCCTCTGGTGTTGGGAGTGTCCATAGGCGGCGGTAATCGCTTATTATTACGCGATCCGTCTGCTCTTTTCCTGGTTTAATTCATATAAAAAAAAACTTATATATTTTGTCCGTACTAATAATAGACCTCCAAACAAGGCCAACACCTACTGTTAATATACTCTCAGGCCGAAGTACTGCCCGCGTGACGTCATCAATATGAGGCCATACACTACACACAGTGGAACCTACAGATAACCTATAATACTTACTTTTTCACCAGTTATTTATATTTAAGAATGATTTTATATCATTTGATTATTACATTGTTTCAATAAGTTCTTAAGTAACATATTAGATAATATAACGTTTAATTACTGTAATCGGCAGGTGGGAAATATGGTAAATAAAACAACATTTATGTTTATGCTATTTTATTATCATTACTTTTTTTTTTAAATTAAATAAGGGGGCAAGCGAGCAAACGGGTTACCTGATGGTAAGCAACTACCGTCGCCCATGGACACTCGCAACATCAGAAGAGCTGCAGGTGCGTTGCCGGCCTTTTAAGAGGGAATACGCTTTCTTCTTGAAGGTTTGCAGGTCGTATAGGTCCGGAAATACTGCTGGTGACAGTTCGTTCCAGAGTTTTACAGTGCGCGGCAGAAAGTTACGCGAAACGCGCACGGTGGAAGACTGCCACTCATCAAGGTGATGAGGATGGTATGTTTTTCGCGTGGGACGATGGCGAAAAGTTGCAGGTGGTATGATTCCGAACAATTCCTCAGAGCACTCCCCGTGATACAACCGATAGAGGATGCAGAGTGAAGCTACATCTCGGCGTAATTCCAAGGGGTCCAAGCTGTTTGAAACACTATGGCAGTCAACAATTCGAGCGGCCCTTCGTTGGATACGATCCAGAGGGAGCAGTTGGTATTTTGGCGCCCCTGCCCAGAGATGAGAACAATATTCCAAATGAGGCCAAACCTGCGACTTGTAAAGTTGTAGGCGTTGGTCCGGAATGAAGTACTGTCTCGCTCTGTTAAGAACACCAAGCTTCTTCGAGGCTAACTTGGCCTTACCCTCTAGATGATATCGGAACTGGACTTCGCTCGATATGCTGATATACTTACTATTGACAAAAGTAGCTAATAAACATAGCTACTGGAATAAATATAATAGCTTATATAGTTTAACTAAAATAAGGTACAAGTGCAATTTATGTATTAATGCAAGTTACTGTATTTTAATTGAATTATATAACATTTTATTTTATATGACAAACTGCTAATAGGGATCTATCTCAAGGGACTGTATCAAAAATATTTAGTTTCATTAATATACTCAGAAATATTAAGGCAATACTACTTGGTCAATGTAAAAAAATATATATTTTATGTGTAATTCAGTAATTCAATACATCTAAAAAGTACAAAAAAATATTTTTTTCGCTAAATTAGTAAACAAACCCTACATCATTCGTTTACTTACATCATATACAAAAACATTTATTATGGTAAGTATGAACTTAAACGCACAAATATCAGAGATATTTACAAATATTTCCTGCGGGCGAATACATCATACAGTTTAACCTAGGCGTGACGTCACAGCTAGGTACGACTTTAGTATCGAGCGTTTTCACGAGACTTGAAAATATTGACTTTTGATATACTGTTTCTTCTGAGAAGTTACTTATATTTAAGAGTACTATTTATTCATTTATGCAATAAAAAAAATTGTCATCTAGCCTATTGATTAAAATAGTGATATTCATTAATTTGTTAGAGAATAGTTAAGGTTCCATTAGGTATGACTTCTCTTCCACATGAAATAGAACACAATGTTACCTAATGTAGGTAACATTGTGTTCCCATGTCCCATCTTACTCAGTGATAAATAATTTGATAATGTAAATATTTTTTAAAGTGGATCAGTAATTTCTGAGTTTATACGTCATTACAAAAAAAAATACAAATATTACGTAAAGTTTACATACAAAAGTTATTATTTTGAAAGAGTAGATAATTTTCTTTTCTTTTTTATAGGTTTTTTACTAAGGATATCAGTTTTCCTTTTAATATAATTATTTAGTTACTACTACCAGCCACCACCAGCCACTAGGCTACGGAGCTCTCTACTCTCAACTACTATTCATTTACATAATCCGAACATTGAAAGTATCCATCCATATACAAATTTTTTATTGTAAGCATATTAAAAACATAATTGCTATTTAGTTATCTAGTTACCATCACCTATTACTAGTCACCATCTAGTTATACTCAACTGAGTGACTGGGAAGAGGTTTTTTCAAAATTTTCGGACTAAACTATGATAATTAGCGATTTTAATGGGCACCATAGAAATTGGTCAAGCAAAGTAGACAGTAGAGGTAATCAAATTTTTGAAAGTTCTTTCGAAAACGGATTTAATGATAATAATAGGCCTACACGTATAAGACTTAGAGACGGAGTTGTTCATGAAACATCGCCGGATATCTCATTTTGCTCCACAGACATTGTCATAAATTTTAAATGGACGGTATTAATGAAAATTTAAATAGTATATAGTAATTAAAAGAGATACATATATATATATATATATATATATATATATATATATATATATATATATATATATATATATATATATATATATATATATAAGATATTGTGGTCACAACATTATAAAAATATCTTTAACATACTTTTCTAATACTTTAGTCGACTGGATCAGCTGTTATAAACAGGAACTGTCAAATATATTTTCTCAGCAGCGAAATAATTCTACTAATATTAAAAAGTTATATGACTACTTTACCGATCAAATAAATACTGCCGCAAAAAATAATGTTCCAAACATAAAATTTTGCAGTAATCCTCACAGTAATTTTCAGCCCAAACCTTATTGGAATCCCACCCTTTCAATAGTTATAGCAGAAATTAGCGCAATTACAGAAATTATTATTATTTATAGAGCTTAGCCCTAAAAAAATTTGGAAATAGCCTATTGACTCTAATCTGAACATCTTAAAATTAAAAATATCGGAAGCTCAAAGTCTCATACGTAAAGCTGGCATAATTTTTGTGATAGCATTAATGAATCGACTTCAGCTGCGGTTATGTGGAGTAAATTGAGATGGATTAAGGGGAAATTAGACAGGACCACTCGTACAGCTCTGACGCAAATAAGAAGTATCTATAAGATTCTTCGACACCGGATTATGTTATTCCCTTACATCCGCCCCTAAGCACTACGAATTTACAACTTGATAGTAATTTTCTTGACAAGGATTGGAGGCCTGCTTGAAATCAAAAGATACTGCTCCCGGTAAAGATAACACAACATATTCAATGATTTATAATTTACCTTCCAATGGTAAAGATTATTTATTAAATCTATATAATCTCATATTCAATACAGCAATTGTACTGTCAAATCAATGGAAATATGTGAAAATAATACCCATACCAAAACCAAATGATCCTAATTGTAAGTTACGTCCAATAGCATTAATTTCTTGCCTATGTAAAATATTTCAATCAATTATAACAAAGCGCCTTGAATGGCACGTCGAAAGTAAAAAAATATTGACACAGAATACAAGTGGATTTAGAAGAGCACATTCTTCCATGGATGCATTAGTTACTTTAATCTCTAGAATATACATTGGGTGGGCAAAAACAACACACATTGCCTTGTTTCATAGATATTAAAGGTGCCTACTATAATATTTTACTGAAGCAGTCGTATCTAAATTAAATGAAATTAATGCAGGTAATAAAATTTGTTGTTATTTATGGTAATATCTTAATATCTTAAAGATACCTTTACATTTATTTAAACGATAAAAAAAATATGTATATAAGGAATGCCGCAGGGTGATCCCTTATCGCCGTTGCTTTTCAACATAACAACGATAGACTTATGCCGTAGCATCAATGATGTCTATTTAAGCCAATATGCTGATGATTTCGTTCTTTTTTCAGTAAGTAATAACAAAGGAGATAATATTGTTAAAATCAAACGATCTTTAAATGCTTTTATGTTAATACTTGAACGATTGGCTAAGACAAAACTGTGCCTGTTCTCTAGAAAACGATCGACAAATCAAGACCATATTAGTGTACTAGTAAATGTTAGTGAATTAGAAATCATTAATAATGTTAAATCAACAATGACTTATTTTTTATTTTATACTAAATTTTAAATTTAGATTACAAATAGAAAATATCAATAGCAATTTGTTAATAATTCTCATTAGCTAAATTACTAAATCCTAGATAGATATTACCATTGCTCACGATCACGTAATTATGTGCCTACTCTATGACATTATTGACAATATGTACATACCGACTGAAGAAGATAACGGTACTTTTAGGGTCAATTCACACCGAAACGAAACGATATGCGACATGGCACTGCATTTTTAAGATGAACTGCTGTTGCAGCTGTTTAAATTGAACTTTATACATTACACTAGAAGAGACAAATTTCATTGTAAGATTTCGAATGTAACGTGGCAGCTCGCTGCACAGCGCATGTGCAGTGTATGACTGATATCATATGAAACGTGTATCTTTTTACGTAGTGAATAAAGTTCAAATTTGAATAGCTATCTTAAAAATGCAGCGCAGCGAACCGTCGCGGTATGAACTGACCCGTAAGATTAAAGAAGCTAAATCTACTGTCACAAAACTTGGTATCAAATATTATTTTGATAACTTTTGTCTATATTAAATATTAATATATTAAAGACGAAAGGTTTGTTTGTTTGTATGTTTGTTTGTTTGCATTGAAGAGGCTCCTATACAACTCGACCTATTTTGATGAAATTTGGCACACATATAGAATAGACCACGGAAAGAAAATTTACGATACCCAGGAGATTTCCATTAGCGCGCACGAATTCGCGGGCAACATCCAGTAGGCATATTAACTGGTACCTACTTAATTTAATTTTTATGACTCTTAAATTTTATTGAGTACGGTCTGCAAACCAAATTTTCTGATGGATTTCCAAAGCGATGCATAGCATTTTAAGTGCATAAAAATGCTATGCATATAATTTAATGTCTTCTTACTAAATTAGTAAGGCTTCAATTGTGTACATAATAATATCTAATTTACACAATATATTCGTTGTTGCTATAAAGTATGTAAGGTTGTTCAAATTTAATGACCCTCATGTCGACGTTTAGGCTAAAAATAATAAAATATATCGACTTTAGTTACTTCCTTTTAAAATTGTGAGGTTAGAGAGCGCAATTTAAAATTATAATGTTTAAATAAATGAATAAAATTAAATGTTAGTATATATTTTTTTAAGTCTATTTTATTGCGTTGCGTCTTAATTAATTAAGAAGCATTTAGTTTCTGATAATACTTCTTTTATCACAATAATATAATATGCTTAAATTATCGGATGTACTCGGATGAAATAAGTTCTTGTGTACATTGTTATATATTAACGCTTGATAAGCCGACATCCCGTTGCTATCTGCTACCCTCGTAAATCTGCAAGGTTAAACTGTATAAAATATAGACTAAAATTTGATTGCGAATTAAAAGTAAAATTCGAAAAAGGGAAAAATAAATAATTTACAAGACAACACGTATAAAAATCTTAAAATGACCCCCGTATCGACTAAAAGAATAAATCTTAGAAATAATAATGTGTATATCTGCCAAAAAATACAAAGATTTAATTAGTTGACAAAAACATAATTCTCTCAAGGTTTGCTGCGGAATATAAAATTTTAAAAGTAAGCAATAAAGTAAAGGATGCTTTGATTGATTTGACATTGAGACATAGAAGAATTAATAGAAATGATGATGCAATCAAAAATGTATTATAATTATTATATATAAAAACTTTGTTTTGCTTTAAATTAATTAGGATTAGCCAAATTGATTTCTATTTACTATACTCTGGCTGCTAACCAAAAACCTCTGATAGATGACAAACCTTAAGTTATGTAGCTCTTATATTATTTAAAAACCTGTAGAGATGACCATAGGATGTATTTGTAGTGCTGTTGTACTTTGAAAGGAAGGTACTATATTTTTTGTGTTATTTAAACTATCAGAGTAGTTCCTATGCTAATAGCATCCGGGGTATATTATTGATACCAAACCTGTAAGGGTGGACTTAAAGTCCCACGTATTGTATGGCTACCAGGGTCGTGGTTGCTAGTATCGGAAGACCACCTTAATGTTAATTTTAGAAATTTTTTAAGTTTTTTTTGATCCACAAGTTTTTAAAATCTGAGATAACTATTCTTATGTGTAAGAAATATTTAAATTTTTGATCTCACAATTTACCGATTTAGTACTGATTTTTGTTCCTCAACATTTTTAAAAAGCTTTTAATAAATGTCATCCCATACTTACATCGTTTTTATTTTAGTGTCCTTTCATAACTTCTATATTGGTAAAGACAAGTATTAATTGTAACAAGTAATTAGAGCAACATTGCTTTAAAGTAAAATGTTTGGGTTGGAGAAGCTCATACATTTATCTGCTTCATTTACAGCATTTTCGCGTAAAAGAAAAAAAAAATGATTTGCAGTTGCTGGCAATAGACATCTGCCGTAATCGTCTGGCCAGATTTAAGAAAGCTGTACTGACCGACACCGGCACTAGTTCACCAAACGCTCACAAGTATCTTTTTTGAGTCAATTTTCGCTTGGGGCAGGCTTTGGCTGGTTCGCCACGGTTCAGTTATTGCGATAAGCGTTTCAGATTATCGTACAGGATCCACTTTTCATCACAGGTAATGATTCGATTTAAAATCCCTTCAATATTGTGCCGGTTGAGTAGTGTAACGCAACAGTCGACGCGCGTTTGTCGGTTTGCTGCACTCAATTCATGAGGTACCCACCTTTCAAGCTTTTTACCTTCCCAATTTGCTTCAAGTGGATTAAAACAGCTTTATCACAAACACAGCAGCCTGCAGCTAACTCGAGCTAACTTTTGATTTTGATTTTTTGAACGTGGTTTGCGATGGATCCGCTTTCACAATATCCTTTAATTCTTCATTATCAACTTTGGTTTCCGGCCGTCCACGGGGCTTGTTTTGCTGGTCGAAATTTCCAGAACGAAAACGTTGGAACCAAAAACGCACTGTGTTTTCTTTTGCGACACCGCCGTCATACACATCATTAACCCTTCGAGCCGTTTCTGCAGCACTGGTGCCAGTGGAACTCGTACTCTAAAATAATACGGTATTTCAAGTTTACCATTTTGTAAACAGAGTGACGTAAAGAAAAAACCAAAAGAGGAAAAAACAAATGAATTACGGTTTTTGAAAGACATATGCATGAGCAAATAGCGGTATAAATTTGAAATTGGAATTCCTAACCAAAGAAGATATGTTTGAGATCAAAGTGGCCAGTACGACAAAACGCCAATTTCATATGTAACTCAACCACCAGATCAATATTATACCGTTCCCGAAAAAATATTCTTGATATACAGACAGACAACAAATTAAGCCTAAAATGTTTCAGTTCCTTACGTAGAAAAGACAGCTAAAAATAGAGAACGGGCTTAAAAACTAAGGCACTCTGCACTGAGGCCCTATTATTGTGTTGCTTTGCGTGGCGTCCTCGCTATGCAATGCTCAGGCATACAATGTGACGTAATGCAACGCAACGCAATAATGGGGCCTCAGCCTTATTCAGTGCCTCTCTCAATGCAGTTACTTGTCATTGTGTTACTAGCATGGATATTATTGTCGTGTAAAATTACGTGCTTTGAATATAAACTTCAGATAAATGAGATATGGCAAGTTCCTTTTGTGGACTATGTACTTACAACCTACATTGTATTCTTGAATGTAAGCAATAAAGAGTTTAATATCTATAGTATATTTCTCATTCGACGTAGGCATCCCACTAAGGAAGAATTTTTCAAAATTCAACCCCCAAGGGGGTAAAATAGGCAATAAAAGTTTGTGTGAAACTTTTAATTTCTTGGACATATTATTTGCAAGATATTATTTGGTATGAATTGAGTACCGTAAAAATAATGAGTTACGTATTTCAGCGTTATCTAAAAGTCAGCCCCTAGGTGGGTAAAATAGGGCATGAAAGTTTAAAACTTAAATTCACGCGGGCGAAGCCGCGGACAATTAATGCTAGTCATAAATATAAAATAACTACCTGTTTGCAGTGCGTTACACTGTACACATTTTCTCTATGGCCTCAGCCTACCTATGTATGAAGCGTGATAATATCTGCCTAGTAACCCCTTATACTCCTTATAGGAAATCAGTTTGAGCATAATATATTATATAATATGTGTCTGAACTACGAACTTTGAAATTTTGTCGATGAAACGAGAAATTTGAAAAGGAGACCGGCAAGTCGCCATACATTTACTGTCTGCTAATTGAAAAACGTGTCCACAAAAAGTATAAATATTGTAAGTTGTACTTTATGAACATAATATGAACAAAAAAAGTAATAATATTATGCATCAAACTCGGGGGATACAAGATAATTGATTAAATATAACCTAACCTATTGTTCAATAAATTGCAGGTGTGATGTCAATTACGAAATGAAATTAATTACTAGTTTGTTTGGAAACGTAATGTGCTAACTGATAAATAATTATAGGTGTCGCTTTCACGTTACGAAAACCAAGAACATAATAATTGTTTTTCTTACTATAAATAGTATATAATAATAAACAGTATAGTGGGATCTATTTCACACCAAAGTAACATTTTTTTTTATAAAACTAGTACTAAACTGCTGAACTATGAGAAAAGAAAATAACTTTATACTCCAATTAAAAATAAATCTATCTGTTGGGCGACTAGATGGAGCTTTTACGCCTCAAATTTACAGCATGGTAACCATAGACTATACAAGTATACAGATATAATGACAAAGATTACCACAGATAAGTACGTATTTTGCACATGAATTCTCTGATATTCGGAGGTTCATAACTTTTTATTCCCAAGTCCTAAAAATATATTATATATATTTTTTTATATAATAACTTTACTTCTATAAAACCGCACATGTTCGAAAATTGGCCGCTCTTGATGGAAAATCAGGCAGGATTCGCCAGTGTCCTATCTGCATATACATAATTTATACAAAACTGTAATGAGCAACGCTATTGAAAGAGTATATTTAGGCCTCACCCACATTAAGCGTGCGCGTTCCTCGGGCGTGTCAGCGATGCGGGCGCTGCGTGCGCGTCGCGAGCGCGCTGCGTGCGCGTCGCGAGCGCGCTGCGTGCGCGTCGCGAGCGCGCTGCGTGTCAGCGATGCGGGCACGGCTCGCGCCGCTCACACGTGAACGCGCACGGCTAATGTGGGGTCAGCCCAAGTATTAAGACTAGGACATTATAGGGTATCATTATATACCAATACATATTATAGTACTATATTATATATATATATATATATATATATATATATATATAGGATAGTTAATTTACGGTCACCGACCGTACCACTACCACTTGTCGACCTTATTACTATAGCATTAAGGTTCAAAATTAGTACACCGGCTTGTCGGCAATTGTATAAAATGTCGTAAGAAAAGTATACCTAGTAACGAAAATTTGGACCAAGCTTTGGCTAAATTAGGAGTGGTGAAATAACGGCATACAAGACTTTAAATGTCTTTATAGTGTCATACCAAACGATAATAGACAAATTAAAGAGTGTCTGCCCAAGTAGGTATAATATGTTACTACTTACTGGTATTTATATCAAATTCATCTTTATCCTTAATTATTAAATTCTTTCAATTTATTCTTTGTTTTAAAAATAAATTATCATAACGTTCTATAAAAACACTATCACGAAATAGCCGCCAAGAATCGCGAAACTCCATAAGAACAGTAATAATTTAAAAAATAATAGGGAACTGAATATAATTTATGCATTGTAGTACGGGCAAAATACCAGTATTCATCATAAAAACAATTAAACCGATACCTAAACCTTTTAATAAATAAACCGATTTATTATCTAAAAAAATCTTAAAGTCATAAGAGCCTTACGATCCCGAATAGGGGCATTTGCCTTACTGGTATTTCTGAATTTTGTTAATGGACAGACTCAATATCCGACATTTTAAATGTTATCAAATGAGATCTGAGATCATGCGCATAAATAGAAAAACACGAATAATGTGTGTAATCGCTCTATGTTCGGTACAGATTTATTTTACTTCCACAATCTTTAAACAAGAGAATCTTGTATATACATATTATATAATCGGTATCTTGAAAAGGGCTGCAAGTATCACTATGAATTTTAGTATGCACTATGCGAATCCCGGTCAGAAAAATATTTTTGTTATTCTTTTTGTTTTTTTTAATTTATCAGAACTCCGAGCAAAGCTTGGTTACCCAGGTACTATTTTTTACAATATAACATCCTCCCGTGACCACGGCTGCTGGAAAGTAGCCGAAACGTCAAAGAAAAGTGCACCGCGACACAATCCGTAAGTGTTTAAAACAATAAACAATATTCGCGTAAACATAAGAAATCAATGTAACATAGTCAAAAACATGTATACCGATACACAAGGTAAGGTTAAAAAATAAAATAAAACAATAGAATATATACACTATACAGTACCTACGAAGCGAGCCACAGGAGGAAAGCCCACCCCGCAGAGGACCGGGCTCAAATGTTCCAATGACGCTAGCCGCATTACCGCGCTGAATGGCCAGGGAAACATGCCGAGCCACGGAGCGGGGGTCGTTGCCACAGTCCCGCAGCCGTCGGTCCAGCTCACGGATCAGACCCTTCGCTTCGTAATACAAATTAATTCTAAAGTTGTGAGTTATTTTCCATATGAAATCAATTTAATCTCCAAAACATTATTGTTTAATTTTGCCATTAAACATATTAGCAAATAAATATGGCGGCGCGGGCATATTTCGTTTAAACCAGTAATTCCCAAAGTGCTCCAGGTGGACCCCCAGGGGTCCACGAAAGCCTCGACGGGGGTCTACGTTGGACGTGACAAAAAATGGGGTCTACAATCGTAAGCAGGGGTGCATGAAAATTAATTTGGTTTCGATAGTGAAGAACTAAAATGTTGGCTTGTTATTTTAAATAATATGATACCTAAATTAAACCTTCTCAATAAGACAATTATCTCCCATCAATATAGGCAGATAATATTTTAAGAAGCTCAGCGACTGTTACTTGTAAAAAGATGCATATTCTATATTCAGTACAACGCGTCGAGACTTGTTGCCGCGCCGGCCGCCGCCGTCCCGTCCGCAATGCTTGTTCAAACGTACAAATTAATACGACTTGTGGTGTATGTACTTGCAATATTGTATGAACGTGTTTAATTCTTCACCAATATAAATACGAATGTCAAGGATAAACGTTACTCATTTGTTTCCGAAATTTCATAAAGAAAAGTGAATCGATATTAGTGATTACCAGTGTCGGAAAAGTAAGTACCTACCTGCCTATTTGTATACCTACCTACTGCCTATATAATATAATATCGCGTGCCTAATACTAAAAGGGTGCATTTTTGAACATTTTGTATTAAAACTTGAATTTTTTTATTTATTATTTACAGGTAGGTAATTGATACGAAACATGACCGAATCTAAGAAGAAGTGTCGTCAGTACAGTGTTGAATATTTAAAATTTGGTTTTCTTCCATCACAGGCAGATAAACGATTGCCCACATGCCTTTTATGCAACAAAGTTATGAGAAATTACTATATGAAACCATCAAAGCTGGAAGACCACCTAGGAAGGTGTAATCCTTATAAAATAGGTAAAGATTTAAAATATTTTCAAACATTAAAGGAAAAATATGAAAAGAGACCCACCGTACACAGTATATTCGCTTCAACGTCTGAAAGCAACGATGATGGTTTGCGGGCATCTTACAATATCTCATTACTTATAGCAAAGTCTGGAAAACCGCACACCATTGGAGAACAGTTCATTTTACTTGCTGTTGAAGAGGTTGTTCTGTTCTGTTCTGCACAAATCTTCATTTGACATACTCAAAAGAATTCCTTTGAGTAACAACACTGTACAAAGACGTATTGATGAAATGAGCTCTGATGTTGAAAGTTTCTTGTGTGATTATCTGCAAACAACTCATTTTTCTATTCAACTGGACGATTCAAATTTACCTGGCAATGAAGCATTATTATGGGCATATGTCCGATTTGTTATGGGCGAAGAAATTCATGAAGAGCTACTATTCGCGAAAAATTTTGAAGACGGACACTAAAGGTGAATCAATATTTAATGTCCTGAGTGATTTTTTTAAATAAAAATCGATTCCATTTACAAACGTTACTTTGGTGGCAACAGATGGAGATCCTGCCATGGTCGGGCGATATAGGCGATATGGGTTTATAGGCTATCTTAAAAGAATTATACCAAAGGTAACTGCAATTCATTGTGTTATCCACCGACAACATCTAGTAGCGAAAAATTTGAGTGATAGATTGCACCAATCACTTCAATTTGTGATTAATGCAGTTAACAAAATTAGAAGCAATGCATTGAATACGCGCTTATTTGCACAATTGTGCGATGAAAATGATGAAAACTTCCAACGATTGCTGTTACATACCGAAGTACGCTGGCTGTCAAAAGGTGCATGTTTATCAAGATTTTATTCACTTTTTGACTCAGTTTTAGAATTTCTGAAAAGTAAAGATCCTGATTAAAAAAAAACCTAATCAATTTTAAAGCAGACATCGCGTATTAGACAGATTTGTTAAACAATTTGAATGACCTCAACTTACAATTACAAGGGGACAGCCCTAATTTAATAAAAACAAAAAGTGTAATTTCAGCTTTTATTGGTAAATTGAAATTTATGAAGGAAAATATTGGTCGGCGCGAATTTTCACAGTTTTCAAACTTATCGTAGGTAGAATGCCTTGATGAAGATATTCAGACATACGTTCAACATTTGATTGTCCTGCATGATGATTTTAAAATCAGATTTGAAGACATTCTGTCGATGGAAATACCACCATGGATCATAAATCCATTTGATGAAACGGAAGTGGAGAATGTAATATTACAAGAGGAGCTACTCGAGCTTAGTACTGATGAGGAGCTGAAAGTGACATTTAAAACAGGGTATCAAAAATTTTGGCAGCAGCCAGAAATACCTGAAAAATATCCTGGACTGTGGGGAATCGCGCAAAAGCTTCTGATAGCGTTTCCCTCGTCATATCGAGTATCAGTCGAAAAAAGTTTTAGTGCCGTTACAAACTTATTGACAAAAAAAAGGAACGGTTTGAATATCACAGAACGGGGAGATTTGCGGTTATTCCTTACAAAACTTAAGCCAAATATTGATAATTTGCTCATATAATATATTTTTTTGTAATTACCATTGTAGAACTTACATTACGTTATAAATGTTTAATTTTGATTATATTATGACTGTTAAAATAATTATTATTATTAGTGTAATAATTTATATATTTGAATATATAAATTACAATATATATATATTATATATTATATATATACCTACAGCACAAGAAAATATACTATATTTCTTTCTACCACTCCGAATGGGACGTTTTCTAAATAAAATTTGTGAGAATTGATTGGTCCTTGTGCTGAGTCACTGTAGATTTAAAATAGTAAAGTTGGATGGAGTCACTTTTTCGATTAGCCAACTTTGCTTTTTTGACATCCACTCACAACACAATGAATTACAATTTAATTGAAATTTTTTTTAGTCTACCTACTTTATTATCAAATAATTAACCCTATCAAGCAATCAATTCTAACCTTTTTTTTTCGAAAACTGTTAATGCGTCGTTGACACTCAGCCACGACGCAAGTTTCCATAGATAAATAGATCTAATCTTCATTTTTTTTTCGAGATTTTGAAATTGGTAGTAATGTAGAATGTAGATGCAGGCGGTCCACCGGATCCAGCAAAATTTTGAAAGTGGTCTATGAAACAAAAGAGTCTGGGAACCACTGGTTTAAACAATCAGCGCGTGAGGTGTGTTCCGTCGCAGACCCATGCTATTCCACAATTTGACGCTTTCTTTTCGAAATATTATATTATTAAGAAAAATAATCCGTTAAATTATAAGCAGCATGTTTCGGTTCAAAATCTATCGACATTTTACAATCTCGCTAGTTACGTTATAACATTACTGTGATCTACTGTGGTATTACAGTATTTACAATTTTTCGGTGACATATACACCAGAGATAAGTATACATAATATTATACTCTCTATGTAGTGTGTACAACTAGCGTGTGCGCACACGCACATGTCACTTTTGATAAACCTCAAGTAAACGGGATCCAAGCATTCACTTGGTGTTGTTCCACCCACATCAGTGGTTACATAGCTGACATAAGCAGCAGTCGTGTGCACGAACTTAGTTATAAAATTATCGGTTTAATAAATTAATAATACTGTGATGAGTATTATTGAAATAGACACCATAAATAAACCTGCGTGCGATGCCACCGTTTTCGTAGATCTGACTTTAAAACTCCCTGGTAAATATTTATTTTTGTTTATTACATAGTTAGATAATAATAATTATTGGATAATGTTTACTATTGTTAACATTTGTGATTTACTGTAGACCTGACTATAAATATTATTATCAACTACACAGCTTTTTGGGTTACGATAATAATTATGCTTCACATAAATACATCTTATTACTTTTTTAACTCTTTCTAATTCTAAAGGTCTTAAAATTAATTAAAATAAATTAAAAATCGCTAACTTTTCGCTTTTTTTTTAAATATAGAGATAGATATTATATAATAAAAAAAATTACTCACCTAAATTCATTTTTTGTACATATACTTACCTAGAGTAAAATTGAGATCTGAACATTGTACTGTAGAAGTGAAATAGCATTAATATTTTTAAAAAAAACCGACTTCCAAAGTAAAAGCAATGAAATTCGTAATAAAAATCACAAACAGGTATAAAATAATTCATGTTGTCGAAATAGTTCCCCTTTTAAATTCTGCTAAAATTTAAGTATTTCTCTACTCAATTTTCTTATATTTGAATTCGGTACCAGACAATTTGAACGGGAGTTCTTTAAATTATTGTTTGTATTTATAAAGACGTATATGTGTTAAAATCATTCAATCTTTTTTTTTAGATTAAATTACAATTACAATTGTTTAGGCCGGTATATCAAATCAAGAATAAAAAAATTGAGTAGAGAAATAGTTAAATTTTAACATAATTTAAAAGGCTAAGTATTTCGACATAAATAATTATTTTAAACTTTTAAGTGATTTTTATTAAGAACTAACTGTCCCGACGCACGTTGTTCTGTCGCACCTATAAATATAATGTTATTTTCTCCGTAATATTCCCAATATTTCTCACCGTTTAAATTTCAAGGGCAAAATTAGCCAAATCGGTCCAGCCGTATCGTATTGGAATTGCAATCCATTTATATTATATTATATTATATTATATTATATTATATTATATTATATTATATTATATTATATTATATTATATTATATTATATTATATTATATTATATTATATTATATTATATTATATTATATTATATTATATTATATTATATTATATTATATTATATTATATTATATTATATTATATTATATTATATTATATTATATTATATTATATTATATTATATTATATTATATTATATTATATTATATTATATTATATTATATTATATTATATTATATTATATTATATTATATTATATTATATTATATTATATTATATTATATTATATTATATTATATTATATTATATTATAAAAATCCTATGTCCGTCTCCTGGTTATTACCTCCCCACCAACGTTCAGCCAAATCGGTTCAGCCGTTCTTGAGTTATAAATAGTGTAACTATCACAACTTTCTTTTATAATATATTACTATACTAGCTCCGCCCGCGTAAATATACTATCGAGTATCCCGCGGGAACACTGTACTGTTTCGGGATAAAAAGTATCCTATGTTTTAATAAAAATCAAAATCCAAAATTTCAATCAAATCAAATATTTCATCAAAATCCTTTTGGTAGTTTTCGCGTGAAAGCGTAACAAACAAACTTACATTCACATTTACAATATTAGTAGGGATATAGATGTCATTGCTTTTACTTTGGAAGTCGGTTTATATATTTTTTAAAATATTAATTAAATTTTTATTTTTAGTGGGAGATCGAGTTTTGCTCAGATTATAAGTAGGACGATAAAATATTTAAAAATAGGAAATAAAATAAATAAAAAGAATCACAAAAATATTTATCTGACTAGGATCCGAAGCCGAGACCAATTCGTAAACAACGCACAAATTACCAATTTGCCATCCAGCTGCCATTAATAATGTCGAAATTTTTGAAGTATTGTTGTACAGTGTACAACGAAAGAAAAACATAAAAACTGAAAAATGTGTGATTTATCAGGGATAAGATGAATATTAATATTGAGCCGTACATAGAAAATATAAAACGTATCGGCAAACATGGAGATAGAAGGCCATTAACAATTAAACTTATGAACAAAATAATGACTAAGTATATTATTAAACATTCATGAAAATGTCAAAACAGTGGATTAGCTGCAGGCCCGTTAATGGACAAAATTATACTAAAACAATGAAACAAACTTTGAGAAAGTCTACGAACTGCAAGAAACATGGAGAACATGCTATTATAAAGAACAATATACTATATATAAATAAAAGAAACAAAAATCAATATAGAAGATACTACCCACGCTTTTGAAAACCAAATAATGAATGAACTAGATCTAGAGGAAACAAATCTAACAAGGCAAAATAATAAAATAGATGAAAATATATAAACTCAAATGCAACAAACAACGTTTGAAATCCAGCCACAAGCTAAAATAAATCGGACATTTAATTACTGAATTAAATATCATTTTCCAAAACATTCAAAGTATAGGGAATAAGTTAGACCTAATTGAATACTTTTAGTTAGATTTTAACATAGATATAAATTATTACTATCAGAAATATGTAAGAATAAGTATTTTTGTGATTCTATAATTGTACCTGGATATAAAATAGCTTCGACCTTCTGTCGCGAAGCCCGTGAGGGTGCAGGAGTATGTATAAAAATAAAACATAACATAGAATATGTAGAAAGAAAAGATATAAACTAGCTTTCTAAAGAATTTTAGATATAGAAATACTTATTTCTATATTTCTGATAGTAATAATATATCTATGTTAAAATCTAACACAAAAGATAAACATGCGCCTTCCAAGTGCACGGGTTTGTTATAATTACAAAGCTGTGATACTTACCGACCTTTACCTTATGAGTTTCGCGGGCGCCACTGAGGCGCACGTTATCTTTCTAGGGTTAACCCTAGAAAGATAACGTTATTTTATAGTACTGAAACCTCTCAGGCGCATGTTTATAAAGGAGCGCTCGATTAAAAAAACTGGTTTGATGATGAATTACATTTTTTAGTCATTTTTTTATTACTGTAATAAAATGATCCATATTACTGTAAACAAATGTTATTATGTTTTAATATAATAAAAAAAATCGGAGTTTTACAAACCCTTAGAAAAACTTTTAAAAAGGTTAGGGTTATTTGTATTAGGACCTAAATTTAGATAGGAATGTAAAAAATGGGAACATCAATATATTATTCTATTACTGACTAAAAAATAATAATATAATCACAGTCAATTACTGAAATATCAATATTTCATACATTTGTGACAAACGTACTTATTCTGTGGTTTGTGATGTTAAATGGAATTTTCTTCCGTCAATAACTTCGTCTACATAATCATTATCAGTATCCATTTGAATATCGTCATCATTTACTATGGTCTTCCACCTCGCTTTTACAGCCATCATCCTCACCTGCATTCGTACAATAAAAAAACTATATCTTATTCTTCCAACACTTTTCTGCTCCTCATGTTGTTAAACTATTCAAAAAATAATCAAAAATGAATTAATAACAAACATTACTTTTATAACTTACCATATAAAAGTTAAGTAAGGGTTTGTTATAATTACAAAACTGTGATACGTACCGATCTGCAGCGGTTGTCCTTCGGGAGTGTTGACTAGCACCTGAGTGGCGCGAAAACACAAGCTCATAAGCGGGTTATTTAAAAAAAAAAGGCAGCTATATATATCAGTTTCGCGGGCGCCACTGAGGCGCACGTTATCTTTCTAGGGTTAGTGGCAGCTGGATGGCAAATTGGTAATTTGTGTGTTGTTTACTAATTGAATACTTTTAGTTAGATTTTAACATAGATATATATATATTATTACTATCATAAATATGGAAGAATAAGTATTTTTGTGATTCTATAATAATTATATTATTGTACCTGGATATAGAATAGCTTCGAACTTCGAGGGTGGAGGAGTATGTATAAAAATAAAAGATAACATAGAATATGTACAAAGAAAATATATAAACGAGCTTTCTAAACAGTTTTAGAAAGCCCGTTTATATCTTTCTTCTAAAGAATTTATAATTTAATTTAGTGCTATAGAAAGATGAATTGTATTATAATAGGATTATATAGAGCAAATTAATATATGAACAAATTGCAAAAGTCTTAAATAGGTTAAATACAAAAAAACAATAATCAATACATACTAATAGGAGACTTCAATACAAATTTATTAGTCAATAACAAACAAACAAAAGAGCTCATAGGCTCGATGGCTTCATATAATTTCAAACAAAATATAATAAGGGAACCCACAAGAGTGACGAATAATAGCTCTCACATGCATAGATTTATTTATCCATTAATTACGAACACCTCTTTAAAAAATTGTGCGTCAAATATTATGGGCTCTCTGACCATAAAGCATTAGATATAAAAATGAATAGTGCTGAATAACAACCAAACAATAAGAAACCATGGCATATTAAAAAAAAGGATTTTCACACTAAATATTAGGTCATTACATATGAACGTTTTGTAAAGGAGGAACATAAAGTCGATTTTTTTAAACATAATATATTTATTTAATCAAAGTATACACCATTGCTATCTATGCACTTTCGCCATCTCATAGGTAGTTCATTGATTCCTTTACTAAAAAACCATTCCGACAGGAATCAATAAAATCTTAGAGGGCGCTTTAGACTGCCCCATCGGAGTTGAATTGTTTCCTTTGCAAGAAGTTATTCAAATTTCGAAATAAATGGTAATCTGTTGGAGCAAGGTCCAGGGAGTACGTTGATGTCTTAGACATTCCAATTGAAGCTCCTCTAATTTGGTAGCGGTCTGTTGTGTGTGGCCTAGAGCGAATGACCAACCTCGGTTGTTTAGCAGCTAGCTTTTCCATCATGATTTGCAGTTGCTGGCAATAGACATCTGCCGTAATCGTCTGGCCAGATTTAAGAAAGCTGTAGTAAACGACACCGGCACTAGCCCACCAAACGCTCACAAGTAGCTGTTTTTGAGTCAATTTTCGCTTGGGGCAGGCTTTGGCTGGTGCGCCAGGGTTCAGCCATTGCGATGAGCGTTTCAGATTATCGTACAGGATCCACTTTTCATCACAGTTAGTGATTCTATTTAAAATCCCTTCATTATTGTGCCGCTTGAGTAATGTAACGAAGCAGTCGACGCGCGTTTGTCGGTTTGCTGAACTCCATTCATGAGGTAACCACCTTTCAAGCTTTTTCAGCTTCCCAATTTACTTCAAGTGGATTAAAACAGTTTTATCACTTACACCGCAGCCTGCAGCTAACTCGGAAATGGTTTGCAATGGATTCGCTTCGACAATAGCTTTCAATTCTTCATTATCAACTTTGGTCTCCGGCGGTGCACGGGGCTTGTTCTGCAGGTAGAAATTTCCAGAACGAAAACGTCGGAATCAAAAACGCACTGTGTTTTCTTTTGCGACACCGCCGCCATACACATTATTAATCCTTCGAGCCGTTGCTGCAGCACTGGTGCCACGGTGGAACTCGTATAATACAATATTTTTTAATGATGATAAGTTTTCAATTTTGTAAACAGATTGGCGCAAAAAAACACCAAAAAAGGAAAAAACAAATGAATTAATGATTTTCGAAATACAAATGCATGAGTAAATAGCGGTATAAATTTGAAATTGGACTATATAGGATAGTTTAATCATTTATTTTAAACTAAATTAGGTAAAACACACACTTGTACAATATTATGATTCTAATTCAAAAATATAAACTAAATATTGAATTTGATGCTTTCTTTACAAAATTCAGAGTGATAATGATGCGCGCCGGTTCATTCCAATACTTTTATTGTGTTCGTCGCGCGGTAGAAGTGGCAACTCGTTTTCGTCTTGACGCCGCTAGACGGCGCCTCAAGTTGCTAACATGTACAGGATTAAAAAAGTCCTATACTAAAAACTATAGAAAACGAAACAAAAAGTCATCTAATACATAAATATTATAAAAAATATCGTCAAACACTAAAGCAGAGTATAAAAATGTCAAAAAAATTAAACTAGATCAAACAAATGGATGTTCCGATAATAAGACAAAAACAATATTGCGTATTATAAATAAAAAAGCTACACTAAATTATATTAGTATATTCGGAATCTACGTAAAATTTGCTTTAATAAGTATTTAATATAATCTAAAAAAATGAGAAAGTGGAATTATTCTAATAAGAATATCGCACAAGTTTGTAAAATTACATCTTTGTTGTCGAAAAAAGCATTTAAAAAACAATTTAAGACGCTAGACACATTATAAATAGACTAATTATATTAAAAACAAGTTATTTTATTATTATAAATTAGACACAATATCTTCTGCTTAAGAAAATTGCAAAAAAATATAGTTTAAAGCGAATGCGTTATTTCAAAAATAATCATTGTAAGACACAATATCTTCTGCTTAAGAAAATTGCAAAAAAATATAGTTTAAAGCGAATGCGTTATTTCAAAAATAATCATTGTAAGAGACGCAAGTTCAAAAGCCTTTTTGGACCTGATTATCCACATAAAATGTATTTTTTGTAGTCTCATATTAAACCTTACCTAATATAGTTTCTTGTTAAAAAAATCATGTATATTAAGTGGCCCGATCATTATAAATCTTAAAATACAAAAAAAAAAACGGTAAAAATTCCACTGTTACATAACAGGCTAATAACTGTTTACCGGTTTGATGTTTTTACATATGAGCTGTTTTGTCAAAAACTACACAAAATATAGAACCAAAATAAATAAATACACATTTCTTAGGCTTTTCAAGAGTTATTAAAAATTGTTTGAAAAACTGATAAAATTTCATAGTTATGTAATAATTTACGAACAAAAAATCTTTGGAGTCGTCTTTCGTCAAATTTTTAAATGTTTTTGTTAGGCATAAAAATTAACTTAATTGACTATTTTACATAAAAATATTAGTCGTCTTTCGTCAATTTTTTAAATGTTTTTGTTAGGCATAAAAATTAACTTAATTGAGTATTTTACATAAAAATATTAATATGTTAGATTATAGATTTTAAATTAAAAGTATATATTTTATTTATAGTTATATCTATCATATAGTTTTTATGTTTTAGTATGTGTTTATACGAAAATAAAAATTGGGTTGTTTGTAAAAAATAAAACCGACTTTTAGGCGACTCCGCAGTTGTATGTTCATTAGTAATATAAATGTTCGCAGCCATTTTGCTTTAAAAATGCCGGGCGTCCCAATGCCGGCGTTACCAAGTTGACGAAAGAATATAAGGAACAAAAAATTTCTAATCTGGCGACTAAATAATACCAGTTTTGTTCACTGAATATTTCAAACTTGCAGACAGATATTATTTTGGCGAACAAATAACTACCTTGGTGGCAACTTAAGAGTACACATTTAATTCATGAATGGGCATATATTTTTTACCTAATGTAGGTAATTCAAAAAATATACTAAGCAGTGAACCGAGGGTGCATCAAAAAATCGTAAAGGAGCGTACAAAATTTCATTTTTTGATACCAAAATGCCGTGAAGTTTCTTAAATTAAATGAATATAATATAGGTGTATTTTGCTAGGTTTCTGAGGGTGTAAAAAAATTGATTTTGAAAAATGGCGGATATTTATTTTTCACAAATTCATAATAGTGCCGTGTAGTGTCGTTTTCCAGGTATTTGGGGGTGCTGAATACGAAAATGAAACATTCATTTTTAAATTCCAAGATGTTGGACATATTTTTTTATTTAACCTAATATGAATGTCCTTTACTAAGTTTCTATGGGTGTTGATTACATAAAAGTTAGCCATTTTGAATATGGCTGACATTTACAATACAATAACACTTTATTGCACACCAAAATTACAAAATTAAACAATTTTTACAATAAATTTTACATAAAATTATGTACAAAGGGCGAATTTATTGCTAATAAGCAATCTCTACCTTTTGTTTATGAAATTGGTCATAAAAAATGAAAAGATAGTGTAGGTGTACAAACTAAGAAAGCTTCATTAAATTTAAACATATAATATACAATAACGACAGAAACCAATTTAGAACTTATTAAGAAAATATTGTATTAATTTATTTTTTAAAATATAAATTGAATCAGCGCGACGAATTTCCAATGGCAGTGAGTTCTAAAGTGTTGCAGCGCGAACAGTAAAGATTTTGGAATATAGGGAAGTGGAGTGTGAAGGGATCCAGAAGAAGATTCAGGGAAGGGAGCCAGATTGCTGGAGGAGCGTAATGTTAATTGGTGGGTGTCGCGTAAAAAGTTGGGTTCAATTAGGTTGAAAGGTTGAAAAAAGGTTTAATTAGGTTTTAGTACTGTGATTTTACAGTCTTGTTTCAGTCTTTAGTGCGTTAGGTATCTTAGGTATATTAGGTTTTGTTTTGCAGTCGGGTTTTTTTATTTTTCTAATTATTTATTTTATTTTAGACTTTTTAGTGTTCTGTCCGGCACATTTCTATGAGCTAGAGTGTGTTTAAACGACAAACAGCGCCATCTAGCAGTGAGTAGCGGAATAAAAAATTTAAAACTGATTTGGTGACCGTCGTAAATACAAAATATAATTAACTATACCGGGTATAACAAAAATGCGCAATAGGGTCCAATATTTTTATATATTTAAAGCTAAATACGACTAATTGAACCCATTGATTACAAATTTATTCGATAGATTTCATTAAAATGATTGTAATTATTCCTGATTAAATTTAAATACATGACATATGTATATTTTTGAAATGTCCATTTAATTTCCTTTATTTTGATACCAATGTCGATAAGTTTGGTTAAAAAAAAATTTGAACTACTTACAATTTGGCGCCAAAATCCGCCGTTTTATCATTTTTTTTAAAAAAAAGCTATTTAACCCTTAATTGGTCGCGTGGGGTGTCACACACCCCAAAGCAGGTTTGCATACTCATAACATTTTGAAATTTGAATTTACCGCGCTGGTTTTTTAAGTAGCTTCGTAAATAAGCGTAACGTGCAGGATTCAGTTGCGAGCGGCGCTCGGTGGTAGACGGTTGAGGTTGGAGAGCCCGTTTGGGGTGCTCGACACCCCAGGTGACCGTAAGCGTAGTCCAAATTGCCGGTAAGTTAATTTTATTATTTATTTTTTAATCATTATATTTTGACAATTAAATGAATTTTAAAAATTGTAAATGTTATTTTATAACATTTACAAGGTTATAATTTTGTATTACAGTTTTTAAAACATTGAATTTTGAGAAATGTGACGTTTCTCAAAGTTCAATGTTTTAAGAACTTTATTTTTGAGGTTATGTTTAATTTACGGTAGTAGTAGTGAACAAAAATATTTAGTTTTATTTTGATTTTGAGGTTATATTTTAGTATTTTTGTTTTAGGTAAAATGTCACGTTTTTTGAATTCCGGAGAGATAGAAGAGTTGTTGGAAGTAGAAGAGCCTTTCGATAGTGAATCTGAAACTGAACAAGATTATTATGTTATAGTGAGCGACCATAACAGTGAATCGGAGCTAAGCGAAAATGAACTAGATGATGAATGGAGTAGTGAAGATGATACCCCTTTACAGAATTTTGCTAGTTCGCGTGACAGATCATTTTATCTCAGAAAAAATAAAGAAACAAAATGGTTCAAAAATCATCCGCGCTCCAGTGTAAGAACTACTCGAGCAAATATTGTAACAGAAGCTGCCGGACCTAAGGAGCCAGCTAGAGAAATAAACACTTTGAGTGATGCTTTTTTGAGTATATTTTCTAGAGAAGCTATAGATCTTATCCTGACTCATTCGAACGAATATATAATGTTTATTCAAAATAACTACCAGAGAGAACGTGACTGTAAAGTTATATCTTATGAAGAGTTACTCGCATTTTTTGGACTACTTTATATGTCAGGAGTTCTTCGTTCATCACATTTGAATTATCAAGATTTATGGGCTACAGATGATACAGGGATCGAATTTTTCCCGAATACTATGACTTCCAAAAGATTCCTTTTTATTCTCAGGTGTTTGCGATTTGACAGCCGAACAACAAGAGAGGAGAGACAGTCATTGGATAAACTGGCAGCTATTAGGGATTTCTGCAATCTCATGAATGATAATTTTCAGAAATGTTATAGTATGTCCGAGAATGTAACAATTGATGAGCAATTACCTGGTTTTCGAGGTAGATTTTGTGGTCTCGTATATATGCCCAGAAAACCCACCAAATATGGGATAAACATTTTGCTCTCGTGGACTCTGCCACTTACTATTTACAAAAATTTGAAGTTTATGTCGGAGTACAACCTGATGGGCCTTTCAAATTACCCTCTGATACCAAAAGCTTAGTGACAAGACTGATAGAACCTATTTCTGGGTCTGGAAGAAATGTGACCATGGACAATTGGTTTACTAGTGTCCCATTGGCCAAATCGCTTTTGCACGAACATAATCTTACTATGGTGGGCACAATGAGAAAAAATAAGCCTGAAATACCAAAGTGTTTTCTTCCGGAAAAAAAACGGACAGTGAATTCTAGCTTGTTTGGTTTCCAAAATGATATGACTTTGTGCTCATATGTAACGAAACCAAGAAAAGCAGTTCTACTTTTATCGACATTGCATCATGATGATAAATATTGAGGGTGACAAAAGAAAGCCTGAAATAATTCATTATTATAATAAAACAAAAGGAGGAGTTGATACGAATGATCAAATGTGCGCCAATTATAATGTAGGAAGACGAACCAAAAGATGGCCAATGGTGATATTTTTTCATCTTTTCAATATCACAGGTATCAATTCATATGTAATTTACAAATCTAAAATTGACTCGAATATACTCCGAAGAGTATTTTTGAAGCGATTGGCTGTCGATTTAGTTAAACCTCATCAAATTTCAAGAGCAGGCATACCCACATTACCACGACTGGTGCAAAAACGACTAAAAAGGTGTCAACAAATTGAGGAGCAAGAATCTTTTTCTGAAGCTGGAAGATCACAGTCATACAAAAGGTGTCATATTTGTCCAAGAACGAAGGATAGAAAAACAAAGACTGGTTGTTATAAATGCCATAAGCATGTGTGAAATGATCATATGATTGTAGTCTGCCAAAATTGTTATGAAGAAACTAGTACTTATATAAAGTTATTTTTAAGTTTAAAAATTTTATTTGATTGTTCTAAAAATAAGTATAAAAGTTGATTAGTAAGTAATTCATATGTTCCTATCAATTAAAGTCTAATTTTGCACGTATTTTGTATTTTATTTCAATTTATTGATTGGGGTGCTAAACACCCCACGCGACCACTTTTGCAACTTTTTAGGCGCGCCTAATTAAGGGTTAAGGACACTTTGGTTATTGAGACAAATCTAACGATACGTTAATTGTCAAAATCCGTCCAGCCGTTTGGAAGATGCGTGGGAATAAAGGAATTTACATACATACATACATACAAGATACGCGCGAAAAACATAACCCTTCCTGACAGTCGAGTAATAAGGCTGAAGAAATGCGAATGAAGTGCAAACCCGTTGTACTCCTTTCCATGCGCCATGAGTCTTAACCAAAACGCCGAAATCTTTATTTTATTTTTATGTGAGTGATTTTTAATGAATCTTTTAGGTTTATTATTTTTATGTACCTACCTAAATGATAAAAAAAAGAATGAATGTTAACAAACTGGCTAAGTTTTGTTACAATCGTTTTCAGCACATTAATTAAAATTGAATAAGTCAAAAACATGATTTTTAATTTTTTCAGAAATTTTAATGTGCCTATGTTATTTACCTACGGCTATGGTAAACAATGAATTAATGTTAAATGAATGTCATCAAATGGACGAAGTTTTACTGCAATCTGAAGTCCGAAATTGATATGAAATTATTACCTACTGTAATGTACTTAGGTAGAAACTAGAGATAGAGCTAAATATTTTATTTAAATACAAGTACAGTACAGCACTATATTAATTAAAAAGTTGAAAAGAATTTAAACTTGAAAACCAGCTATCGACTAACAGACAACTTAAAATACGAAAAAATAATTATTTACTCACATACAAGAAGGTTGTAACTTCATTTTACCATAATAGAGAATATGAATGTGACACCAAAATGGATAACATATTTTTATTTGTAATCTTTATCGCTAAAAAAACATAGCTGTACAAATATTTTTAAAATTTATCGTAAATTTATAGTGAAATTTAATCATCAAAAAGTGGATTATTTGATAATCCCCCGCAAATTTCCAAACCGCATATTATTTACTGGCGGTACAAAACGTGAAGTCTTCGTACACGAACTTGTATCAACTTTCAAAACTCTTTTTTCATATATATTTAAGGCGGAATGTATTAAACCATTGCCAGTGTCAATTTTCATTGTGTCAAGTGAAACAGGATTTTTGTATAAGGCTGGAACTATATTATTATGATTCATGATCCGGAATCCGGATGGCTGAAGAAAATTCTGAGCAATGAAAATAGAACTCTACGCTAATGCATTAGAGTTGAAAATCGGTCAAATGAGTGTGGAGACAAATGTCAATGTCATATATGACAGCTCGACACTCGTAACTTCCATTTTCAACTATATTGTATTAGCGCACAGTTCTATTTTCGGTGCACTGAATTTTCCAGGGCCAGGCGGATTCCGGGTGAAATAGTCCCAGCGTAATAAATCTAAAAGTAGAGAAATCTCGACCATCGAAATTTATGTGTTTTATACAATTCGTATAATGAAAATGTAATTAAATAAAATCAAAAAAAAAACTTAAGTTCTCGACACTGGCAGAATGGTGCAAAATATTTACAACCGGGATTGACATAAATAAAAGAAGAAGAAGGTAATTCATGTTTTCTGTGGTTTGTTGTTTTCAAATTATAAATATTTATTTATTAGATATTAGATTTATTTAGTACTTATCACAAGGATATAACATAAAAATTAATTAATTAAATAATATGTTTACGAACTTTTCGTTAACGCGGTTGTTTTTGTCGAGGTTTGTAAATAAAACAAGTATGCGTCGGAAATCTATTTCGATGTACTGACTGATCTTCACAACATCAACAGTTTATAGTGTTCAAACAATATACACTGTCTCTTCTCATCGCCTTTCACCACTTTTTCCTAATACTTGCACCTTTCGGCAACTTTTTGCACTTTTTCCTAACACTTGCACTTTTCGAAAATAAACTTTGTCAGGTGCAGTTTTTGTGTTATTTTCGCACAAGGGGACGATACAATAATTATAACATGGGTTGCTGTTCTTTTACATAGTAATAAATTGAATTTATCACATATTTTTATAACTTTGTAAACTTTCGTTGTTTGTTTACATCGTGTATGACTGTATGACAGGGGCGTGCGCTCCATATAGGCAGAAATGCAGTGCTTTACTTGTCATTCACAGATATTTTAATAAAACGTTCGTACGTTTTAGATGACTTTAATTAATAGTAAATAAATTAATTTAAAAAATATAATAACTTAAAAACGCCTAATATTTTATAAATAGCAACTAATGCCGTTAAGTTCTGCAGGAAAAATCATCGCATGTGTGTGTAATTTTCATACTTCGCAAACGCGCACAATCATGAATATGGACATAAATAAACAGCGTAAGTCATGCGGCGGGAGATGGCCGAACCGAGAGCTTCGGTTCGGCTATCCGATCGCTTCCGAAAACTGCCGAACTGGCTTGTTGAAAATTATTCGTTGCCTATAATCCGAGTAAAAACAATACGAATTCACGTAATGAATCATGTACGCACAATATGCATTTTTGTTTAGTAAGGTATTATTTGTTTAAATAGAAGAAACGTTTTGTGTTTCGCGGGGGCCATATTGCATATTTCATGTGATAAGCATTGTTTACAATTTAATCGCTCCAGTTTATTTATAGTTCGCTTAAAAGATTTTTTATTTTAACATTTGAAAGTGTGTACATTTAACAGTTTATTACTGAGTTTCTATAATAATTGTAGTGATTTGCTTTTACTAGTTAGTTAGTTGATTTTTTTTAAATGTTATTTGACTGTGAGGTTTTGAAAATGTGTGTTTATTAAAAATTAAAAATAACAAGTTCTCACAATTGTCATTCAGTGAAAAGATTCAAATTCTGTCTAAAGGTAGGTGTGTACCCGAGTTACAACAATTAAACCAGCAAAAAAATAATGTAACTCGAAAATTTCTTGTTAAAAGTTATGAAACGTATAACTGGCTGTGTGGTTGTGTACACAAGATTAAATTATATTGTTTTCCTTGCATATTATTTAATAATTTACATCGGGATATAGTAATCTCAAGTAACCGGAACCTTTAATATGTGAAAATTGAAGCTGACTGGTGAGTAGTTATAATATTTTAAAATATGCTTATTATTTTACTTATTAGAATTTCTTCCGCCGCGACGATCGATCACTGTTTTGTCTGCGTTGCCGTAGAAGATGTACATGAATAGTAGTACATCTAAGACTTGCTCTGTTGGCATGGTTTCGACTTAGAGATCCGTCGCTTGGCTGTAGCTATGCTAAAAATCTATCAACGAAAAAGTTTTTGTGACCGAGTACTTCGCCGCATGCCCAGTGTCATAATCCTGTACACGCCACTGCTGTATGACGTATGTCAAAATCAAACAATGATTTTAACTGTCAACTGTCTTTTATATGTACGATGACATCACAACTCAAACGCGAAAATGCATAAATCGCCCAAAAATTATTGTGATTTTAAAACATTTTTTCCAGCCTAATGGATAATATTTTGGATGTGTTATATATATATTTGGTAACGTTATAAGTTATAACCAGTAGAAACGTTTAAAGAAATAAAAAAATAAACATGCATATTCCCTACTGAAAACCAATGTGAACTTTCTTCAAAAGATACACGTGTTAAAGTAATTCCACAATTTTCGTATATTATGATATCTTGTTTTATTAGACGTTATTTAGGTATCAGTAAAATAGTTTTAGTATATAATAATAACCAGTCTAATGTTAATATTAGGTCATTACATATGAAATTGACGTTTTGTAAAGGAGGAACGTAAAGTCGAGTTTTTTAAACATAATATATTTATTTAATGAAAGTATACATAAGTACATATATAAATAACATTGCTATCTATGCACTTTTGAGTCAATTTTCGCTTGGGGCAGGCTTTGGCTGGTTTGCCAGGGGCCAGGACTCAGCCATTGCAATAAGCGTTTCCGATTATCGTACAGGATTCACTTTCATCACAGGTAATGATTCGATTTAAAATCCCTTCAGTATTGTGCCGGTTGAGTAATGTATCGCAGCAGTCGATGAGATACCCACCTTTCAAGCTTTTTCACCTTCCCAATTTGCTTCAAGTGGATTAAAACAGTTTTATCACTAACACTGCGGTGTTAGTGATAAAACTGTTTTAATCCAAGACGGTTAAAGTCCAAGCTCTAACAGTTAGAGCTTGGACTTTAACCGTCTTAAAGTTTTGAATTCAAGAGCAGACTGCAGAAATAAATAGAAAAAAATAATTATTTCGGCTAAGGTCAAATAACATACTGATAAAGTAATATCTGGCACAGATTTTTAAGTGAACCAGCAAAACTATTTGTGATGAGTGAGCTGACTTTCTAGATTACGTCATTTTGCACGATAAGGAGAAAGCTGTATTTGTATAAAAAGCAAACTTGATTAGACAAACAGAAATTATGCAGGCAGCTTTTTGACAAAACATGACCTTGTCGGTTATGGGTTGGTTCTTGGAAATATGTAGTATATACAGAATGTCCCAAAATTAGCACGACATACTGACATCGCAGGTAGATGAACCCAAGACGCATTGAGCAAGCCTAACATGCCCATAGAAAAGTTTCGTGGGTTTTGAGTTATGACCAGTTTTAGTCATTTTTTAAAAATCACAATTTTTTTGTAATGTTCGTATCAGAGACTTTTCAAAATGCACTTTATTTTACTTTTTTTTATGTGTACTCCCTCAAGACTAGTTACTTATTATGAAACAAACAATATTTAGTCGATATGTAATGTGAAATAACGACAGTTGATAGTCAATCTCAATTTTATTCTCACATAAAATAATAGTTTCTACTTTGAGAAGCCACCGTGAAAAAAAATTACTTCAAACATAATGAACAAATACCTTTAAAAACTTCCCTATGCCATGCCGATTCCAAAATGGTGTAACACTCGTATTGTATATTATTGATAAATTATGAAATTTTAGTTGTTTCTCATCAATGCCCTACTTAAGTGGAATTAATAAAAATAAACCAGTAAGTCCTGCAGTTGCCACGATCAAGTAGGTAGAGAATTGGTCTAGTAGGGTGTCTTTTTTTTACCTGGCTTAGTAATTGGGACTGAAAGAAATAAAAAATAATACGCTGTATTAATAATAAAACACTGAAATGCTACCTGTTGTGGACGTGAACAGTATTTGAATAGTGCCAGAGCAGACAACAGTATAGTGTGAATAACACAATATCTCTGCACCTCGCTCTTTCTCACTCAATCTCACTTCTTCTTTCATCTCCCCGCGTTCTCCCTGACGATAGAGCGCCAAATGACGTCATCGAGCCAAATGCAGAGATTTGTGATCGGGGGGCTTAAGTGTTGAAAGATAATAAAAAAGTTTCGTATGAATTTTGCATTTATTGTGTTTACAACAAGTGTTCAAATTGTCTTCCTCTTTCTTCTTCTTCAAAATTTCTGAGTTGAGTCTTCTTATTAAGCTTATGGTGGATATTTCACGGGCTGCTTCAAATACCCTTTGCCTTAATTCAGCCTCAGATGTATTCGGTTTTGCGTAGACTTTATCTTTTAAACATCCCCAGTAGAAAAATCCAAAGGATTTAAATCCGGGGAACGTGGCGGCCACAAGATCGGTCCCAGTCGCCCTATCCACCGCTTAGGGTATGCAATATCGAGGTGAGGTAGATATGAGCGCCGCGCCGGCGCGTCGCCGCCACCGCCGATTTTGCCGCCGCCGCCGATTTTGCCACCGTCGCGAAAAGATATCGTCGCGCCGAGTGAGCGAGAGTGTAATTTCAGTCAGTGACTATGAACATTTATTTACCCAAGTCATGTAACCCATATAAGCCTTAATTATTTCATGCTTTAAACGAGAAAAAGGTGGGTAACCTCCACATAAGGGACACCTATCACATCGAAAGGGTTCTTGACGAAGTACAACATGCCTACCAGAAAGGCAGATGTACTAAAACGATGTTGATGGAGCTAGTATATCGCATTGATAGAGCCATTGAGGATAAGGAGTTTGCGCTATGAACCTTCCTAGATATTGAAGGCACGTTGACAACACCTCAACCTACTCTATTAAGGATAGCCTGACTTCAAGAAATATAGATCCAACTACTATAGAGTGGATCAATACCACGCTTAACAAAAGAGTAGCATCTTCAACTATCATGGACTTGTCGTTCACAAGCAGGCTGACTCAAGGATGACCACAGGGAGGGGTGGGGTGGTGTTGCCACTGGAGTGTTCCCCGGTAGTGAATGGGCTCCTAAAAGAACTGAACGATAGAGTTCTACGCTCAAGGATACGCCGATGGCCTAGCGATACTAGTGTTGGGCAAATGCGCTATGCAGTCGCTGGGCTAATGCAATTGGCACTGCAAAGAGTCGTAGAAAATTGGTTCAAAAGGGTCAAGCAAACAGCTAGTGATAATAAGACAGAATTGACACCTAACACCAAAAAGAGGAAGTTACAGGGACTAAAACCCCCAATACTCTTAGGGAAAACTACCACATTTGCAAGCGAGGTCAAATATCTTGGATTGATCCTATATAAGAGACTTACTTGGATAAGCACACATTATGAAAAAGGCTAGATGTGCTCTGGGGTCCTGCTGGAGACTTGTGAGTTCTAAATTGGGCCTTCGGTCGAAGGCAATACTATGGTTATACACAGTTATAGCGAGGAGAAGATGAAGAATGTATTCCAGCGTATCTTGACAGGAAGCCACTTAATCTCAGACCGGTATTCAAACACATGGTCGAATTTTCGTAGGTCAAATATAAATCTGAAGCAAAAACTCTGTAGACGTTCCAGGGACGAAAGAAGTTGTTCGTTAAGATCGCAGTAGCAGACATCGGCGCGGTAGTCTAGGATCGGGAAAAGAAGAGTTTGGACTTAAGAGATTTTAGTCGTTATTGGTAAGAAACCACTCATAACATGTAATTTATTTAACAATAAGGGATTATAAAGATATTAAAAAATAATAGATATATAATAATTTATAAATTACAGATATTTAAGTTCGTTCATAATAATATAAACATTGTATGGAAACATACAAATGTAAGTTCTATCATGTTCTATTATAGTCGCTAATGAACTAATGACCTTTATGTTAATGGTAAGGTATGATCGGGATGCACTGTAAATAGTATTCTGTGCTAATACAATAGAGCTGAAAATCAAACTCAAGAGTGTAGTGCTGTCATAATAGTCCGCTCCAAACCAAATCTGTACGTGTATAAGCAACATTAGTCCACCCAGAATCGTTAGTCAAATTTAAATTTGGAATAATATTTTATTATTTATTTTAAGTCAAAATAAATAATAAAATATCATTCCAAATTTCATCCCAAACCTAAATAAACTGATAAACAAATAATAAAAAATATATATTCTGTAATATTATTATTCTGTCCTTTATACATTAAATATACTTCCAAAAGTTTATTTTCTACAGGTTGACTTTTCAAATCGCTTGTCGATGTTATATCGATCAATATAGCTTAATTTAATTAAAAACAAGAAAATATGAAACTAAAAATAACTTGTATTTCCGTTATTTGTGAAGATTCACAAAACTGGGTTTTAGATTGTTTATTAACATGTTGTCTAACATCGAATAGACGAAAAAAATAATTTAGCCTATTGATAATAAAGAGTTGTAAATGTCATGATTGAAGTTTACACTTAAACGTGTTGCATATTAAGACGGCGGGCACACAACAAAACGTTTGTTATTTATATCCATCAAAACCAAGTTTTATAAAAGTATAAAAAGTTATAATTTGAAGTCTGCCTTTTAAAAACGTAAAGGCCGCCACAGACGACAGACCGATCGTTTCAGGTAGAACTGACGTCAGTTCTACCTGAACGGATTCGAGCACATACACGGAAAAAATCGCATCCGACCGAACTGACGTCAGTTTGGCCCTTAGATTAATAACGCCTATTAAACTGGTATTAAGGAATATATTAAGGATTATCTTAATACTGAAAATACTTTAATTAACAACAAATACTAAAAACAGAATAAAATAAAAATTTTATGTTCGAATACAACAAACGTGATTTATTCCGTTTTGTACTCTTGCCGACTTGCACTTGACCGGTTTTATTTTACACTCGAATTTTATTACCGTTCAGTCCATCCGTACAGGTAAGAATTAATGTTGTCAACTTAGTTGTTTTTGAAAGTTTTACTACTACTACATTTAGTATTTTATTCCCTTTTTAGTAGGAATTTAGTTGTTAGTAGTGGATTTGTAGAAAATAGCCAGACAGGAATCATATTATTGAAAAATGTTGTGCTACCATGTGCTAATATGACACCTTATCATAATAGCACATCGTAGCACGCGTCCGTAAGTCGCTTACAACTACCTATTTAATTTCTATATTACGTAATATTTCCTACTATATATTTTTTTATTTTACGGTAAAATTATCATATTTTCAATATATTAAAACTGAAAGTTCAGTGGTTTTTTGTTGTTTTTAGGGATTTCTAAGTTTAGTAGCTTTTTGTAGTTATCGGTACTCTTTTAGTAGTTTTTAGTATAAAACGACGCGAGTTTAGTAGTTTCGCAAAAACAGAGATGGCAAAACTAAAGCAAATCGCTTCAGTCCATCCGGCCGACTGATGCGAAATCGAAATTGCACACAGACGATACGATTTTTCATCCGTTCAGGCCGAACTGAAGGAAAACGGGACCGTGTATGGGCCCCTAAGTGGTTATAAAAACTTATATCACCGTCAATCAAGAACAAATGATTAACAGTTAATAAATATAATTTAGCTACCTCGTCTTTACTATATTAATAAAAAACATATTAAAGTAGAATTAAATCATAATATTGATTGTCTATAGATTTGTCAGTTATCTACGTAAAATATTTTCAGTATTCAGTCATCGCCTCGCAATCAACCTTTTTTTCTATTCTACGAGTTACAAAACTTACAAACTTTTAATAACACATAATATTATTATTGATATATGTTATGTACAAACATTATGCTACATGCAAATTTTATGAGAAATATTATTTGACCTTAATTCTTCCTTATTAAGATCTATGTTGGTCTAGAAGTAAACCTATACAGACTGCGCAAACGCTTGTTCACTGGGTATGTTTTTTCTGACCTCGATAGTCGATACAAATAAGACAGGTTAAGCATAAACTGCAAAGTGTACAATATATAGTATATGTATTTTGCCAAGCCCATATGCAATATGCATCCATAGTACTAACTATTGAGTTTGTTTTGTGTAACTAATAACTAGGTATTAACCATTGCATACCACGAGTAAAGACCATGAGCCATACATTCACCAACGTAAACATTTAAATAATATTATGAATTATTAAACATTCAGGTTAGTAATTATTTAAAGCAGGTATGGGCAACATTTGACATGTGAGGGCCAAACTTTAGCGTGCAAATACGTTCGCGGGCCGCGTTTGAAAGTATTTAGTGCATTTTAAAGTAGTGATAGTATTTTTTGCGATAGATATTAGACATGAAATAACACGACAATGTTATAATAGTAAAATTTATTAAAATAACAAAATTAAAATTAAAAAAAAAGGGTACATTATAATTAAATCGTTAAATTTGCAATTTTTACAAACTACGAAAGATAAATACTCCGAAATCAATGAGACACTTGAGCTTGAATTTGGGAAACTAATCCATCGATATTTGGATTAATTCCACTGATACAAAGACGTAAAGAATTTTCCAAATTATCTTCAGACAGTCTTGTACGATATTGTGTTGATTTATTAACTTTCATCAATGAAAAGAACTGTTCGCATTTATTAGTACTGCCAAACGCACAAATCAATCTTCTTGCGAATTTTCTAAGCTGCGGTAAATCGCACAACTCTACGTCTTCAAATTTGGATTTTAGGAGTGAGTGTTCTTGAATCTCGATCAACTCCATTTGTAAGTGTATTGGAGCATTTTGTACATTACATTTTGTAGGAGTAGCAAATAAACTGAAACAGTCTTCCATGTTTTTAAAGTCACTAAATCTGTTCGAAAATGTTCCGACAGTAACTTGAGTTCTTCAGCGTATTGAGCATAAGTAATATTTTCATACGCAGAGAGCGTGTTGAAATGGTAGGTAACTGTTACCAGACAGCATCTGTGAATCCCACAAGCGTGGTTTGATCTGAAACGCTTTCAAATGGCTGCACAAATCATTTACTGTCCTTGTTTTTTAAGTTTCAAATTTAAATCATTCAAATAGCCTGTAAGATCGACCAGAAAGGCTAAGTCACATATCCATTTTGGGTCACTTAATTCAGATAGTGGTTTATCTTTTATTTTCATAAAGTCTGCTATTTCATTTCTAAGCTCGTAAAACTGTTTCAACATTTTTCTTTTGCTCAGTCATCTGACTTCACAATAATATGTGACGTCGTTATATTCAGCTGATATTTCATCCAAAAACGCCTTGAACTGACGATGGTTAAGCCCTCGGCATCGAATAAAGTTGATGGTTTTTACTACCACATTCATAACATTCTGGAGTCGAATGGACTTAGAACACAAGTTCTGTTGGTGGATTAAGCAATGAAGGACTATCAAATCATCTTTTTGCATATTTAATTCTGTTGCTTTTTCATTCAAAATTCTTTCATTCAAAATTCCGATGAAACCTTTACGTAAGCCGACCATAGAAGGTGCACCATCAGTGCATACTCCAATTAATTTTGACCATGGTAAGCCAAAACTTGTGAATACCTTTTGAACTTCAATAAAAATATCCTCTCCTGTAGTGGTTCCTTTTAGCGGCTGTAAAGCAAGCAATTCCTCAGTGACAGTGAACTCCTTATCAACACCTCGAATAAATATAGCCAGTTGAGCTGCGCCAGACAAATCGGTGCTCTAGTCTAATGCTATGGAAAATAATTCAAAACCAGCTATACGGTCAGTCAATGTTGTTTTTATATCGTTGGCCATCATTTCTATACGTCGAATAACAGTTCGTCTTGACAAACTAATTTTTTCAAATTCATTTTTCTTTTCAGGACACAAAATACCGCAATTTCTAACATACACTCCATGATAAATTCTCCTTCGGCATATGATTTAATGCCTTTGCAAATTTTGAGCTAACTATAAAACTAGCTTTCACAACATTATCAAGTTGTGTTCTTTGTTTATGAAACATTTGTTGCTGTTTTTCCAAATTTTCGGTAAGCTTCTGTATTTTGTCTGTTCTTAATTGTCCTGTCAGTGAGTGCAGCGAAGCATGCTTAGTTGAGTAATGCCTCTTTATATTGAATTATTTCATTACTAAAATGGATTCAATACACAGCAAATAAATAGGCTTACCATTGTGCAAGATAAAAAAGAATTCTTCAGTCCATTTTTCTTGAAACTGGCGACCCTCTGTATCTACTTTTCGTTTCTTTCCACCAGACATCATTTTTGTTTACTTTTCGTTCAATAAACTTAATAACAAACTATAGTTAGTAACCACTCAAGATGCACACAAAGTCAAAAAGCAAGTTGACGGCTCGAGCAGTTCACTAGGATATCGCTTGTCCAAGTTATCACTATATATATAGTATAGCAGCTCAAATAGAACTGAACTAACGTTCTGGCCATCCTTTTATATAGGCAAAATGAAGGAATAATCTGGAATAAACTAGTTTAAAATAATTGAAAAGCAATAAATCTTTTGATGTGTTGTCCGTTAGGCGGCAAAGCTTAAAGAATTTGATCGAGCAAGCCGAGTGGCGGCGATTATCAAATTATATTAGGTACTTATACTCACGGGAGTGACTCCCGTGAGTATAAGTACCTAATATAATATTTTTTCAATTGGGTTTTTTTTATAATGCCCCGCGGGCCGGTTGTTGCCCATATATTATTTAAAGGGATAAAATTAACCTTGCAAACAAAAAATAAGTTAGTGACTGCACATGAGCATACTGTATTACTGAATTTGGCAGTGAATTATTATGTTGGTGACTAAATTACTAAACTGGCGAAAGCACTCAGGTGACAAAAAATACAAAAATCGGCAGATAAAAAGAGTGAAATTTAATCCAAATTGGCACCGCAATTTCTAAGTTGACGACTTAATTTCCTAGTTGGTGAATATTATACGATGTATGCAGCTATAAAACCAGATCGGGTTGATAAATTAATGTCTGCTAAAAATTCAATTTGCAGGCTACGGAAAATCGAATTTTTGGATACTGTTAGAGTTTGTTTTCCTTTGGTATGTGTGTCGTTTTCAAGGTTTTTGGGGGTGCAGAATAATATGAAAATTAAATCCATTTTGAAATTCCAAAATGGCGTACACTTTTTTCACAAAAATTAATATGGGTGTCTTTTTACAGGTTTCTGGGGGTGCTGATTATAAAATTTTCTTCCAATTTCAATTTCCAAAATTGATAATTTTTATTTTTCGTAAAAATGACATGAATACTAATTTTAAAGTTGTTGCGGATGCTGATTAGGATTGACGATTATTAATACCAGCATAAGTAGTACCAGCTATGTAAGTTATAGAAATTTTTGAAAATGTAGGATAGAAAAACTCTTATCATGAAGAAAATACGTGGTACTTGGCATTATGTTTTCAGTAGGATTACCTGCTTTCGAGATAGAAACGATTATAAAAGAAAATATGGCAATGCTCTACTTTGAGATACAAGCTATGTATAGAAATATACATAATAATATACAAAAGCTATAGAAATGTTGAAAAATAGAGGATTTTCAAATTTCTTTTTCTCCCATCATGAAGAAAATATGTGGTTGCAGAGTTACTAAGGGGGAGGAAATTTTCATTATTTTTTCAATAGGACGCACTATTTTTGAGATAGAAGAATTTTACAGAAATTAAAATATATCCGCCATTTTGAAATTTAAAACTAAATTTTTTTTTTTGTAAGTAACATCCCCTAAACCTAGAAAAGGACACCTCGATTAATTTGATTAAAAATGAATGTCCGCTATCTTTAATATTCAAAATTAATTTTTGTATTCAGCACCCCTGAAAACCTCGAAGACGACCCGTATAACCCGTATCAATTTTACAGAAAAATGAATATTCGCCATTTTGAAATTTCAAAATGAATGAAATTTTATAATCAGTGACTCCAGAAACCTATATACATTTTTTTAATGTCTACTATCTTAGAAATTCATACTGGATGACTTTTTTGTAATCAGCACCCCTAAAAACCTACAAAAGGACACCCATATTATTTTTTATAAAATGAAGTATGTCCGCCATCTTGGAATTTCAAAATGAATCTACACAATATTATCTACACCCCCCGAAACCGAGAAAAATTAAAAATGGGATTTTTGTACGCTCCTTTACGTTTTTTTATGTGCACTCGTTTTGGTGCTTATTATGTTTTCTGAATTATCATCAGGGAAAATATATTTGCCTATTTTTAAATTAAAGTGTACTCTCAAATTGTCGCCAAGATGGTTATTTGTTCGCTAAAATAATATCTGTCTGCAAGTTTAGAATATTCAGTGAGAAAAACTGGTATTAATTAGTCACCCTGATTCGAAATTGTTTATTCCTTATATTCTTTCGCCAACTTGGTAATTTAAAATTCTGTTTTTTCACAGCCAAAATAAGATTGTTTTGTCCTAAGTTTAAATACATGCCTTATTTAAATTAAATTGCATGTTTATGATTATTTTAATGCTATCTAATATGTAGATTATAGAGGTCAGAGGAAGGAAAAATCCTTACGACTACAAATATATGGCAAAAATAAATCGTTCCCTCTCCCAGAACCTCGTACATTATTTTTGCAATATTGTGCGAACGTGCGCTATTTATTTTTCGTAATACATTACGTTTTACGTAAATCCAAATTTTAGGTACCTACGTAGGTACTACGAAGTGACTCACATACTTCGCTATTCGCAATCAAGCTTCAATGGAAGATTAATGAAATATTAGGTCCTTACATATGAAATTAGCGTTTTGTCGTACTGGCCACTTTGATATCAAATATATCTTCTAAATAAAGGATTCCAATTTCAAATTTATACCGCTATTTACTAATGCATTTGTGTTTCGAAAACCGTAATTCATTTGTTTTTTCCTCTTTTGGTTTTTTCTTTGTGTCACTCTGTTTACAAAATAGAAAACATGAAATATCGTATTCTTTTCGAGTACGAGTTCCATCGTGGCACCAGTGCTGCAGCAACGGCTCGAAGGATTAATGATGTCTATGGCGGCGGTGTCGCAAAAGAAAAAACGGTGTGTTTTTGGTTCCAAAGTTTTCGTTATGGAAATTTCGACCTGCAGACTAAGCCCCGTGCACGGCTGGAGACCAAAGTCGATAATGAAGTATTGAAGGCTATTGTGGAAGTGGATCCATCGCAAACCACGTCCGAGTAAGCTGCAGGCTGCGGTGTTAGTGATAAAACTGTTTTAATTCACTTCAAGCAACTTGGGAATGTGAAAAAGCTTGAAAGGTGGGTACCTCATGAATCGAGTGCAGCAAACCAAAAAACGCGCGACCGCTGCGTTACATTACTCAACCGGCACAATAATGAAGGGATTTTAAATCGAATCATTATCTGTGATGAAAAGTGGATCCTGTACGATAATTAGAAACGCTCATCGCAATGGATGAACCCCGGCGAACCAGTCAAAGCCTGCCCCAAGCGAAAATTTACTCAAAAAAAGTTACTTGTGAGCGTTTGGTGGACTAGTACCGGTGTCGTTCACTACAGCTTTCTTAAATCTGGCCAGCCGATTTCGGCTGATGTCAGCAACTGCAAATCATGATGGAAAAGCTAGCTGCTAAACAACCGAGGTTGGTCATTCGCTCTAGGCCACTGCTGCTTCAGGACAACGCTAGACCACACACTGCACAACAGACGGCTACCAAATTAAAGGAGCTTCAATTGCAATGTCTACGACATCCACCGTACTCCGGATCTTGCTCCAACAGATTACCAATTTTTCGAAATTTTCATAACTTGTTGCAAGGGAAAAAAATTCTACTCCGATGGGGCAGTCCAAAGCGTCTTCAAATATTTTATTGCTTCCTGTCCGAATGGTTTTTTTAGTAAAGGAATCAATGAACTACCTATGAGATGGCAAAAGTGCATAGATAGCAATAGTATATACTTGGATTAAATAAAACAATTATGATAAAAAATCGTCTTTATGTTCCTCCTTTACAAAACGCCAATTTCATATGTAATGACCTAATATAGGAAATAATTAATAGTAGGAAAGGAAAATTTCAGATTACGACTGGTTTTATTTTTGTTTCAGGTACAAATGTCTTCAAAGGAAAGAAAAACGATGAATCTCGATACCTTCTCAAAGGCGCCTGCGGAGCGATCAGACCCGGGCGGCTGGCGTTCTTCCTGGGACCGTCGGGCGCGGGCAAAACCACCATACTGAGCATACTAGCAGGGCGCAAGTAGGTAAATTGACCACTCACTCAGTTGCCCCGTGAAATCTGGGTCCGGTCACTACTAACTTACTTTAAATAAAATCCAGAATGGGAAACATCTCAGTAGGTACCAAAAGTTGAACGGACTGAGCGAAACGAAAACGGTACAATATAGGGGTTCAAGTGATTTGTCTGCATACCCCGGATCTTCTTATAACGGATTAACATCGTTTTACGAAACATGTGTATTTTGTGTGCGCCCCAAATGGAACTAAAATATTTTCCATACATATACATATAGGTATAGATTACACATATTTTGACATTTTCAACATTGGTGTAGACTGTAAACCAGTAATTCCCAAAGTGGTCCAGGTGGACCCCCAGGGGTCCACGGGAGACTCGACGGGGGTCTACGTTGGACGTGACAAAAAATGGGGTCTACAATCGTAAGCAGGTGTGCATGAAAATTAATTTGGTTTCGATAGTGAAGAACTAAAATGTTGGCTTGTTATTTTAAATAATATGAAACCTAAATTAAACCTTCTCAATAAGACAATTTATAAATAAATTGAAAAAAAAAATAGATAGTTCCGAACTGGGAGTCGAACCCAGTCGGTATCGCGCCGAGTGCTCTACCAGTTGAGCTATCCGTCCCTATGCCACTTTCCTTTTTGAATTTCATTTATAACCTATTGAGCCACACCGTCCATCATACGGTAATACAACAACACAAACAATATGATACCTAAATTAAACCTTCTCAATAAGACAATTATCTCCCATCAATATAGGCAGATAATATTTTAAGAAGCTCAGCGACTGTTACTTGTAAAAAGATGCATATTCTATATTCAGTACAACGCGTCGAGACTTGTTGCCGCGCCGGCCGCCGCCGTCCCGTCCGCAATGCTTGTTCAAACGTACAAATTAATACGACTTGTGGTGTATGTACTTGCAATCTTGTATGAACGTGTTTAATTCTTCACCAATATAAATACGAATGTCAAGGATAAACGTTACTCATTTGTTTCCGAAATTTCATAAAGAAAAGTGAATCGATATTAGTGATTACCAGTGTAGGAAAAGTAAGTACCTACCTGCCTATTTGTATACCTACCTACCTGCCTATATAATATAATATCGCGTGCCTAATACTAAAAGGGTGCATTTTTGAACATTTTGTATTAAAACTTGAATTTTTTTATTTATTATTTACAGGTAGGTAATTGATACGAAACATGACCGAATCTAAGAAGTGTCGTCAGTACAGTGTTGAATATTTACAATTTGGTTTTCTTTCATCACAGGCAGATAAACGATTGCCCACATGCCTTTTATGCAACAAAGTTTTGAGCAATGACTATGAAACCATCAAAGCTGTCATAAGAAGGTGTCATCCTGATAAAAAAGTGTAAAGATTTAAAATATTTTCAAACATTAAAGGAAAAATATGAAAAGAGACCCACCGTGCACAGTATGTTCGCTTCAACATCTGAAAGCAACGATTATGGCTTGCGGGCATCTTACAATATCTCATTACTTATAGCAAAATCTGGAAAACCGCACACCATTGGAGAACAGTTCATATTACCGGCTTTTGAAGAGGTTTTAAAAACTGTTCTGCACAAATCTTCATTTGATATACTCAAAAGAATTACTTTGAGTAACAACACTGTACAAAGACGTATTGATGAAATGAGCTCTGATGTTGAAAGTTTCTTGTGTGATTATCTGCAAACAACTCATTTTTCTATTCAACTAGACGAGTCAAATTTACCTGGCAATGAATCATTATTATTGGCATATGTCCGATTTGTTATAGGCGAAGAAATTCATGAAGAGCTACTATTCGCAAAAACTTTGAAGACGGACACTAAAGGTGAATCAATATTTAATGTCCTGAGTGATTTTTTTAAAGAAAAATCGATTCCATTTACAAACGTTATTTTGGTGGCAACAGATGGAGCTCCTGCCAAGGTCGGGCGATATCGTGGGTTTATAGGCCATCTTAAAAGAATTATACCAGAGGTAACTGCAATTCACTGTGTTATCCACCGACAACATCTAGTAGCGAAAAATTTGAGTGATAGATTGCACCAATCACTTCAATTTGTGATTAATGCAGTTAACAAAATTTGAAAGCAAAGCATTGAATACGCGCTTATTTGCACAATTGTGCGATGAAAATGATGAAAACTTCCAACGATTGCTGTTACATACCGAAGTACGCTGGTTGTCGAAAGGTGCATGTTTATCAAGATTTATTCACTTTTTGACTCAGTTTTAGAATTTCTGGAAAGTAAAGATCCTGATTAAAAAAAAACCTAATCAATTTTAAAGCAGACATCGTGTATTTGACAGATTTGTTAAAAAAATTTAATGACCTCAACTTACAATTACAAGGGACAGCCCTAATTTAATAAAAACAAAGAGTGTAATTGCAGCTTTTATCGGTAAATTGTTTATGAAGGAAAATATTGGTCGGCGCGAATTTCCACAGTTTTCAAACTTATCGCAGGTAGAATGCTTTGATGAAGATATTCAGACATACGTTCAACATTTGATTGCCCTGCATGATGATTTTAAAATCAGATTTGAAGACATTCTGTCGATGGAAATACCACCATGGATCATAAATCCATTTGATGAAACGGAAATAGAGAATGTAATATTACAAGAGGAGCTACTCGAGCTTAGCACTAATGAGGAGCTGAAAGTGACATTTAAAAGAGGGTATCAAAAATTTTGGCTGCAGGCAGAAATACCAAAAAAATATCCTGACTATGGGGAATCACACAAAAGCTTCTGATAACGTTTCCCTCATCATATCTCCTCGAAAAATGTTTTAGTGCCGTTACAAACTTATTAACAAAAAAAGGAACAGTTTGAATATCACAGAACGGGGAGATTTGCGGTTATTCCTTACATAACTCAAGCCAAATATTGATAATTTGCTGTCAATCCATCAAGTACATCAATCTCATTAAAATTATATTTTTTTGTAATTACCATTGTAGAAGTTGCATTACGTTATAAACAAGTGTTTAGAAATTGGTAGTAATGTAGAATGTAGATGCAGGGGGTCCACCGGATCCAGAAAAATTTTGAAAGTGGTCTATGAAACAAAAGAGTGTGGGAACCACTGCTGTAAACGAATATATGTATATGATATATACTAATATTTTATAGAGGAATGATTTGTATTTTTATATTTTTATGTTTGTTCCCTATTCAGAAAATTTGATATTTGGAAATATCAAATTTTTTGCTTTTGCACATCAGATATAAAATGATTACTCAGAATATGATTTAAATTGAGATATTCTAAGTAATATCTATAGTATATTATATTCTATATTTATTACTTATAAATGTACTTACAGTCGCAAAAACTACTGAAACTATTTCAAAAATCCAAAATCTCCTTTAGAATATTATTCTCATTATATAATATATTATATATTTATTACTAGAAAAGAATAGGGATACCTACTAAAACTTCAAAAATGTGACCCAAGATGAAAAAAAAAATTGAGGTATTACAACTTGTTAATTGTAAAAAAATATAATATTTTATGTGTAGTTTAGTAATTAGAGACATCTAAAAAGTAGAAAAAAAGTTAAATTTTTTTTGCTAAATTAGTAAATAAAACCTACATCATTAGTTTACTTACACCATATATAAAAATATTCATTAAGGTAATAATGAACTTAAACGCAAAAATATCGGAGATATTTACAAATATGTTCCTGCGGCCGTATACTTCATACACTTTAACATAGGTGTGACGTCACAGCTAGGTACGACTTTAGTATGGAGCGTTTTCACAACACTTGCGAAATTTTGTAAACAAATCGCTGTACCTACCTTAGAAAATATTGACTTTTGACATACTGTTTCTTCTGAGCTATTGTGGAAGCGGATTCATTGCAAACAACGTCCGAGTTTGCTGCAGGCTGCGCTGTTAGTGATAAAACTGTTTTAATCCACTTGAAGCAAATTGGGAAGGTGAAAAGGCTTGAAAGGTTACCCACCTTGGATGGAGAGAACTCATGGATTGAGTGCAGCAAACCGACAAACGCGCGTCGACTGCACTGCTGCGTTACATTTACATTACTCAACCGGCACAATAATGAATAGAAAAGTTTCATTACGACCAATTCTCCGACCTACCGTCTGGTTTTAACCGACTTCCAAATAACCTAACCAAGAGTAAATCAGGACATGTCTGAGGAGGATTCCGTAACTATAAACGCGTAATATATTTTTTTCAACTTACTTCATAAGTTACTGTCCGATTTCGTTCAAAATAATTTTCCTAAAGAGTTTTTAGCATGATCTATTAGCATGGAAAAACTTGTACGTGAGTTCTACTTTAAATATTGTTTAATCAGGATGTTGTTCGGGCTGGTACAGACTTCAAAATTATAAAGATTTAGTAGAGAAATAGTTAAAATTTAAGCCAAATTTAAAAGGGGAATTATGTAGAAAATAAGTTTTCTTTCATACTCTTTTGTGGATTTTTACTTTGGAAGTCGGTTGCCATATTATGTTTATAAATAATAATTTTTCTCTTAGTTAAGTATATTTATTATATTATTATTAACACATTTTAAAAAAGTTATAAATATAAAAAAGCCTCCGCTATTCTGACTCTCGGCAAAACAAACTCCAGCGTTATTTTATGCCACTTTTTTAAGAGGTACTCGTATTTCCCCAAATAAGCATTACCGACCTGTGGACCTAATAAACAATATCTATAATATTAAATTATTATTATTATCTATTGTAGTAGTCGGCGAAAGGAAGGCGAAAGTTATATTAGTTTTATTATAATATAGTATCATGTCCTGAGTCCTGACTGACCGATTCATCAACGCCGAGGCAAAACTACTGAAGCCAGAAATGTAATACTTATTTGGACCGTGGCTTCCTTTTGTTACTATAGGTCCACTAAGAAGGGAGTTTGCGAAACTCACCCCCTAAAGGGGTAAAAGGGGGTATCAACGTTTGTATGTAACTTTTCGTTTGTGATCAAATCTGTTTGAAATTTCGTGATATTGCTTTTTGACACGATCTTCTAAAACTCTAATTCAATATTTTCTAAAATTATATCTATTTATTGATAAAAATGGGTATTAAACTTTGTATGGGGAAAAAATATTAAATGAGCATTTCGGCTTGGAACTTTGTAAATATAATAGTCCTAAAAGAAAATAAGTAAACATGTATTTCACAATTTTTTTTTCGGAGTCAGACTCATGCTTGAACCATTTTCCTATATTTGTTGTATATTTTTGGAATGTTCTCTTCAAGCTCTTTATTTTGATACCCGTAACAAATACCCGCCCCTATGGGGGGCACACGAGCGGTGAGGTAAAGTTGTGTTTAAAGTCATCATTCATGTGGAGTCACACACAAAAGCTCGCTTTAACAATAAACATAAGAGTCCATTTGAGAGGTGAACAGTCTGATGAATAGTTGCTTAAAGTAGGAAATGGCGTTTTCCCGGCAACAGTGGTGACATCACTTACAGAATTACCTAACGCAGTTTACCCTGATGTCAGCAATCTCATGACAAAGCCCATAGAAAGGTTATGTGAACGTGTCATTTTGACTCCCAAAAATAAAAAAACGCAGCCACAATAAATGAACTTTTACTCAAGTCATTTGAAGTAGACGAAGTACAATATATATATATACAGGATGTATTCAGACCAGTTCCATTAACTTCGTGGGCTTATATTAGGCCACATTGTGTATTTAGATTTTGTGTATACAGGTGTATTTAGACCAGTCCCGTTAACTTCGTGGGTATGAGATAGATCCATTGGTACTAGTCATTTGCTATTAATCGACAGTTTTTGTAAAAGTTAAAACTTTCAACACGCAATGTACAACGTACTCAACGACATGGGCGGAAGCGGGCGCGAGGAGGAGGACAGAGGCTGCCTCCGCCCGTGCCCGCGCTGGCGCGAATATGCGAAAATCAGCTGATTCTTTTCAAGTAGCCGTTCACGTATGTAGTAAGTAAACCATGAAAATTGCATAGATTATTTACAATCTTATTTAAAGTTCTAATAATATTCAAGTATTTACTAACTTTTATTATGTTACAATTTAATAAGTACATTCAGATTTTTGTTCAGATTAAGAAAAATAAATGAAAATAAAATGCCATTAAGTACATAAACAGTTAAATCGAACAGCGAAACCACAATTACAAATCCACCGTTCAATCAATTAGAGTGTACATAATGTGACTAACCTGATTAGTTTATTTGTGCTCGCGGTCGTATGAGATGTTCAAACTGTGCCCCTTCCAATTCAATGCACAGTTCTGCGTGTCTTGGTCTCTTCGTGTAGACGAGAAGCAAACGTAGGATCTTCGCGGCAATGTCTACGCAACTCACCAAAAACGTCTTTAATTCGAAGCTTCATTTCACGAGCACTACCACAGGACCGGTTAAATACCCTGTCCTTGACGTAACCCCAAAGGAAAAAGTCGAGTGGGGTCAAATCAGGGGATCGAGGTGGCCAGGCGTGGGGTCCCATTCGTCCGATCCAGCGATCGCCGAACATTTCATGCAGACGCTGACGAACAAGCCGCGACACGTGTGGAGGTGCGCCATACGTGCTGCAGCCATCTGGAACAGCCTGCTGGAACCATATTCGCGGATAATCGGCCACTGATATGTGGTCGTCCAGTTCTTCTGTTAGCTGGTTATTTAAAAAACCCAGATACGACGCACCGGTCATCCGTGGGGCTAAATAAATGGGCCCCAATATGAAATTATTGTAAATACCGCCCCATACATTAACTGACCAACCTGTTTGGTGGCCAGTTTCTTGACACGCCCCTCCTCAGGTTGCCCTCCTCAGCCCAAATATGGGCGTTCCATCGGTTTCACATTCCATTTCTCGTGAATGTGGACTCGTCCGTCCAAAGTACGTACGATGCTTCTTACTGATCGATCAGCCATCGGCAGTATTCGGTGCGTCGGACACGATGAACCGGAAGCAACGCCTGCATACGATGTGTTTATAGGGACGCATTCTGTTCTGCCGTAAAATTTTATGTACAGTTGCATAATAGCCTACCCTGTCGACGTCTTAGCATTGTACTGCGGGCTCCAATACGAGGATTCCGGTGCACCACGTCTAAAATCTGCTCCTCGATATAATGTCCAGTTGCCGCCCACCGCCAGACCCTGAAGGCTCAATGGGCCTATTTTCTATAACTCGCTGATATGCCTGTGTTATGTACGGGAGTCTGAAGGATGGCGGGCATGAGGATATCGCCTCCGGTAAATCCTCAATGCCTCTGCGGCATTCCCAAATGCTTCTCCTGAGCACATCAGCATCATACCATAATCCCGCGCGGTATACGCGTATGGCGAAGGCATTTTAAAATAAAAAAATCACACACAAACACAAAAAAACAAGTCAAAAACATACGAAACAGTTAATATGAATTACAAATAAAACAGGTAAAACAAATGAAAAAGTTAAAATAAAAAGAATTAAAACGAAGATAAGAAGTAGGCAATGAAAAAAAAACACGGATAATTGGACAAATTGCCGAGAACGTCACTCGAAAGCGCGGGTTTACAGCCAACTGACCAAAGCTGAAAAAATTATTTTATGTAAAAACATAAGCATGTGCCCCGAACCGATACATTTGATACGTTGTATCGATAGTTTTTCATATCGATAAGTTATTATTTATTTCACAAAAGCATTGATTTGTATGAACTTATTAAAAAACTACATAACTAATAGAAAATTAACAGTAAATTTATTGAAATAATGAAATATTTGATCAATAAATCGTATACGTATACTATACAACCATTAGGTAATAATGAGAACATCTTATATTCCTAATCTTACAAACTTTTTTTGATCGATTTCCGATCAGTTGTAACTTGTATTGTCCCAAATGAATATTGATCTACAGATACTAAAGTTTAGAGAATGGATTAGCACGCTACTATTTATCCGAAAAAAGAGAATATTACCAAATGATGGTCGATCAGAACTGCTAGCACGACAAAAGTCGCAGATAACAATACCTGTTTAATTTTCATCAAATAATTAATTTATCTTGTTACGACAGTCGTCGGAAACTGGCGAAAATAGCGTTTGCATTGTGTTTCGTTGATTAAGTTTCCGTACTGGTGGTTCAAAGTGCGTAAAAAATCGGTAACGCACATGTGTCAGGTACAATAATCGCATACCATCAGGCGATCTGACTGCTCGTTTGCCGGTCATAAATCATAAAAACTCCGCTGACTTGATATAAAAACAGTAACTTATTTATTACAAAAAACAAAGGAAGAAAAGCATATCAAACAATTAACTAATTTAAATATCGACTACGTACAAATAAATGATTCAATTTTCATAGGTCATAGGTCACATCACTTAGCCTATAGGTCTTTGAAAGAGCGGCCCGCTTTTGATATTTACCGCGAAAAGCCATGCCACCGAACCGCCGCGCCGAGCCGCATGCGCCACCGACACAGGGCTGCCACGTCACAGATCTTAAGAATTTAATCAAATCTAATAATATTTTAAATTTTGTGGCGTTCAATACTTTATTCATTACTGTTATCGGATTTCTCGTAGAACATAATTTAAATTAAATTATTAATTTAAAAATTAACACGTATTATAATCTCATTTTCTTGAATTTTACTCAGAGTAAGCTCCAAGGTATTTATGTGTTATGGCTCTGAAGATTTGACGAATCAGTTGCAGAACATAGTTATGCCCATTTAGGTTAAACAAATTAAAATACGAGAAAATAAACGAATTAATCGATTTCTTTTTTCATACGATATGATTTAAACACTAACAACAACAGCTGTTCATTTGCAATAAATACGTACTTTGACGGATTCCACTTGTAGACAGACCGGAGTAAAATAAAGTCAACTGTTTAATTTTAAATAATTACGCACAGTCTGACCCTACATTAGCATATGCATTTGTAGTCGGCAATTTCTTTTGAATTTTGAAGTTTTAAAATAGATTTTCGAATTTAGTTGCCGTTTTTCTCTCGATATAAAAGGTTGTCGTCTGAATTGAGTTTCACTATTAGTTTTAAAAACGTATTGTATAAACGTATACTTCTTTCACGTAAGTAAATAAATAGCCATTAGCCAAAGTTTTTACGTAATTAAGTAATAATACGATCGGTGTACTTACTTATGTAACTTATTATGATTAATAATAATTTGCCAATGCGACTTCGGGCATCCTTTTATAGCTACATAGTTTCATTGTTACCTACAGTTCAAGCACATTAAATCTTTCGGTTATTGTCGTTTTTACACACCGTCTGTAAGTTCGATAGAAAAGCGATGATTGCCGTTGAACATTAAGAATTTAGTTGCACTGTACACTGGTTTCGTTATTTGTCAAGCAACATTTTGTGCGTGGTATTTAGGAACCACACTGCAGGCGGTGTAGAGCAGGGATTTCCAAAGTAGGTTCCGTAGGATGGTCATTAAAGTTCCGCCAAAATTATTTGAAATTATGAAATTAGGATCTTTACTTGGTAGTTGGCAAAAATCCGGACTAGGGCATTAACTAGGTCAGAGGTCCGAGTACCAAAATAGTATTTTGGAATCTTATCTTATCATCTTTCCTTCACTTTTGTCTGTGTACGGTTCTAAGTCACCGCATGTACAACACCGCTGAACGCGTAATAAGTACTGGGAGGGAAGCACGGCGCGGCGCGGCGCCCGGCCCGGCGTGTCAGCTGTGCCCAGCCGACATGCCGGGCCGGGTCATAGGCCCGCGTGCGTAATGAAGTAAAAATAATAAAATTTTAGATTTTAATAAAAAAATCTACTTCTAAACAGCTTGTTTTTTTGATTAAAAGGTATAAAATGTATTTTTTTTTAATTTTAAAAAACTTAAGAAATTATAAAAATACATTTTTGTAATGAGAAAAAGTTTCATATTATAATCATATCTCAAAGTTAATGGAAGTGTTCTTCTGACACCCTGTATAATAAGATTTTACAATAAATGATCTAGATATCATGTCATATATTTTCCCTAAGCCTTCCCTAAACTAACAATTGTTTTAATTAAATTTTACGTCATGTCAAATTATTTCAGTGCATATAAATATTGTATCATAGTATCTGTAATTAAACTAATAAGTAAAACGACTGTAAGAATTCTTTTACACTATAGGAACTCTTGTTTGCTAGCATTTCTTTAGCTCTCCTAAAGATCGATTATATGTTAAACATTTTATGTTTGTCGGAAGTCGGAACCTTAGTGTACATTTTTACACACATACAAATTAAAATAAGTACTTTTAAGGAAAACCTGTGTTTGCCCCATATGTACGGCGTTCGGCGGGCATCGCCGGCTAAAAAAAAGGTTTGATGTCAAATTGGTGTTCGCCCATGCCCGATCGATAGCGCTAATCCGTTTTTCAATATATCTAACGGTTACAAAGATACACTTTTGCAATTACCAGGCTCATTAGGCTCTGTTCATTACTAATTACGTCATACCACTGTTAATGACTGATGTCGAGCCGGAGCCGATGGGCCATTATGAGTGGTTATGTGAAACAACGATAGTATTTATTATAAGTTAGTCAATTTATTGATAAAATAACACTGAAATAAACTACATCATTCAAATCGTTTTTTTTTTAATGAAATGAACCAGGAAACGACGACGACCTGATGGTAAGCGATTACCGCCGCCCATGGACACTCGCAACACCAGAGGAGTTACAAGTGTAACTTCTCTGGTGTTGCGACTTGCGTTCCCAGTCCTTAAAATCCCCAACCCCCTTAGGCCTCCGGTAACTCATAAGGCGAAACAAAACGCAAGCGTTATTTCACGCCGGTTTTCAGTCAGGCTGTGGTATTTACCCGGTCGAGCGGGCCCATTCATGCCGAAGCGTGGCTTACAACGTAAAGATAGGTATTAGCGCTAAAATGTACCAGGAAATCATTCAGTGACTTATTGTTATAAATATAATGCAGATACAATAAACAGTATTCTCCACAAACCATGGCATAATCATTTTGTAGGTACTTAGCTATATTATAATATGGGCGGCCATATGAAACAAAGTGTTAAGGACAGCGGCCTCGTAACGAAAAACATGAGTGAATTTTAATGTGAACAATAAACGTGTAATTAAAACGGTACGTAAAACTAGAATAGTGAACACTCAGTGACTATATGTATAGATTTATATGGCATCAGTGTGGAAAAATAGTGTTAAAATGGTGTTTTATCAAGTGCGGGTTATTTTGATTATATATTTTTAACTAAAGCTAATTTTAACGTAGCTTCTTTTGATTTATATAAATAAACGTAGTACATAACGTGTAGTATAGCGCTTAAGGTTATATAATAAATGGTTAAGAAATTATTACGAAAACAGTGGTAAAAATGTACAACATTTCATATAAGTTGAACCTTAAAATGTAAATAACTTTTCTACAGAATAAGATGTTTAGTATATAAGGGTTTATATGTCTGGTTATGATAATAAAGTATTTCACACAACGCGTTTTGCTTCACCTGGCTCGTGGAAAATGGGGAAAATTATGGAAAATAGCCGTATAGAGAGGTAAAAATGAAATGGAAGATCGGCCCGAAAGAGGCGTACGGGCGGGGCTCTCTATACGGCATTGCCATGAGCCAGGTAAGCAAAACGAAAAAGTGAAAAAACGTTCTCCTCAAATAAGTGTTTTACTATCGCCCCGGCTCTGCCCAAATCGGTGTAACCTTGCTATCTTCGAGTCTAATCTGAGCCGGCGGTTGAACCCCTGTGAATTTATACAGTCCTGTACAGTAGTGCGCGGTCCTTTGGCGAGCCGAATTTCAAGATCGAAGAAAAATTCGAAGTCCATATCAAGTTGAAAATAATGAAGACTGGACTTAGAAAATTTTCGTCAGCTGTTCTGAACATAGAAAAATTTCCGAAGAATCAAGATAGAAATTTTTACTGAAGACTGGACTTAGAAAATTTTCGTCAGCTGTTCTGAACATAGAAAAATTTCCGAAGAATCAAGATAGAAATTTTTACTGAAGACTGGACTTGAAAATTTTCGTCAGCTGTTCTGAACATAGAAATTTTTTGAAGATTCAAGTCAGAACATTGGAAACTTTATCAAGATTTATCAACGGGAATCAACGCCAGGGATTAGATTGGACTCAGAAGATCGGACTCGAGGATACAAGGATACGCCGCTGCGAACGGAAGCAAGGATTCGCAGATTTTTCATCGGAAAAACCTCCCGAAGATTCTCGAAAAGGAAGATTAATATGGAAGATTAACATTGAAGATTAACATTGAAGATTAACATTGAAGATTAACATTTGAAAATTAACATTTGAAGATGGTTATAACAAGAAGTCAGAGTGGGGCCGAGGAGAACCAGCAGCAACCACATCGATTTCCGGATCCGCCACGATCGCCGTCCGCTGCCGCTACGAGCCAGCCGCCGCCGACCGAGGGAAGAGCGGATCTGCTTCAAACTATTTTGAAACCGAGATCAGGTACCAGCAAGGCGCCTGCATCCTCGGAAGTACAAACCCTAGCCAGAAAGAAGGCTATTTCAATTAGATCGCGTCGATCGACAGCAAGTGTCGTCGCGCGTATGCATTACGAGGCGGAGGAGAAACTCGCCGCTCTTCGTAAGAAGGAACTGCAGATCGAAGCAGAACTTATAAAGAAGAAGCTCGCCGCTGACGTCGCCGCTGCAGAAGATGGTAGCAGCCCCGACGACGACGAGCCATCAGAACAGGTGGAGCAACGTGTCCGAGCCTGGCTAAGCGAACAGGGTCCCGAACCCGAAGAGGCTAGACAAGAGCCGACATCAATGGAAGAAAGAGAGACGCCGAAGCCAGAAGACATGCCACCGAAGGGAGCCCAGAAGACGAGGTTCGAGTGGCCGCAGCAACGCCGCCCACGCTCACCCACACCGCCCACGTCTAGGGCTAATGGAGTGGAACAACTTGCCGAAACATTGGATAAACTGCTGAACCAACGCCAGCCGCGCCACACTACGGAGTTGCCCATATTCTCGGGCGCTCCCACTGAATGGTTGCCATTCAAAGCAGCCATGGAAGACACCACTGCGTTCTACAAGCTCAAGCCGATCGAGAACTTAGCTCGTCTGAGAAGCTGCCTACGGGGAGAAGCAAGAGAAGCCGTGGCACCACTGCTGAGTGTCGCGACGCCGCCTGAACAAATTATGAAGACCTTGGAACAATGCTTCGGTCGACCCGAGGTTATGGTCGATCGCATGATGGAAGATCTGAAGAAGATACCGAGGCTCGGAGGTTCGGCGGCAGAACTCAACCAATTTGCAGTGAAGATTCAGAACATGGTAACCATCCTGAGGAAGCTGAGGCACGGGTATCTCTTTAACCCATTGCTCACGAGAGACATCCTCGAGAAGCTCAGCCCATACGAGAAGAGCAAGTGGTACGACTACGCAGAAGAGACGTCGCGCTTCAGGAACGAGCCCGATGTCGTCCTTCTCTCTGAATTCTTAATGAGAGAAGCGGACAGGGCGCTGCGCTACGGGTTCAGCACGGCACCGAAGAAGGAAACACCGCGTCCACCTCCTAACAAGAACGAAGCCCGAACGAGAAGGCCAGTCTTCGCGATAGCAGACGAGGGCAGGGATTCGCCGAGTCGCAGCCAGCCAAAGAGAATACGCGAGGAGTCAACGAAGTGCCCGATATGTGCCGAAGATCACGCTCTATTTCGCTGCGCTGCTTTCAAGAAACTGAGCATACAAAAGAGATGGGACACGGTCAAAAAGGAAGGGCTGTGTTTCCGGTGCATACGAAGCAGGCACAGAAGATACAACTGCAGGGCGAAGCCGTGCGGTGTGAAGGGCTGCAACTTGCCTCATCATGCGCTGCTGCACGAAGACAGGTCCGGCGGCGCCCCACAGACAGAGGACGCCGTGATTACCGCATCGGTAACCTCCGACCGTGCGGTGAAACTTAAGATGAGAAGAATTCAAGTTGTCGGTCCACGGGGCGAAGCGGATATCTTCGCGCTGTTCGACGAGGGCTCGACAGTGACACTACTGGATGAAGACGTCGCGAAGGCTATCGGCGCAGACGGCCCACCGAAGGTGCTGAGAATGCATGGGATCAATGCCGAGAGAAGGGAAGAAAAAAGCCGACTCGTACAACTTGGCGTACGAGGTCACGACGGTACCAGATATGACGTCACTGCGAGAACCGTGGCCGGATTGAACCTACTTACTCAGTCCGTCCCGGAATCACTGTTTCGACTTGCTCACCTGCACGATCTCAAGAACGAAGAGATGTGCTATGAAGACAAGAAACCCCAACTTCTCATCGGCACGGACAACTGGCAGCTCATTGTATCCAGGGAGCTGAGGATCGGCAAGAGAAACCAGCCTGCAACGTCGAAAACGAAGCTTGGCTGGGTAATCCATGGAAACATTCCCAGACGCCTCGCAAAGCAGGAAAAACACGAGAAAATCCTGCACGTGTCTACGATCGAGACCCGAGGCGAACGACGGGAGGAAATGGTGAAGAAACACTTCGAAACAGACGCACGGGGAATAGCGTCCAAGGCAAAGCTGACCAGAAGATCAGCGAGTCATCGACCTCTTTGGCAGAACGGCCAAACGGATGGAAGAAGGTCGATTCGAAGTGGGGCTCCAGTGGCGCAAAGAGGGCGTCACATTACCCCGGGGTTACAACGGGGGGAGCCGGACAATCTGCAGGGCGGGACCGGGATTCCAGTGGCACGCGGGAGGTGTCACAACCCCAGAGAACGGCGGGGGGAGTCGTGCGGACTGCAGATTGCAAGGAAATGGGGAAGTACGAGTCGTGTTAGCCGCCGCCAAGGCCAAGGTGGCGCCGCTGAAGGCACAGACAATACCAAGGATGGAGCTACAGGCTGCCCTGGTCGGAGCGAGGCTGGGAAACGCAGTCGCAGCAGAACACAGATGGAAAACGGACACGGTTTTCTACTGGATCGACGCACAAGTGGTTCTGTGTTGGATACAGAACGGCAGCCGCAAATACACACCGTACGTCGCACATCGGCTAGGGGAGATTGCCGAGCTGACGTCCGTTCACCAGTGGAGATGGCTGAGCACGAAGAGCAACGTCGCCGACTTAGCCACCAGAACGGGCTACGTTCCGAAGAGCGACGAGGACCCTTGGTTCCGGGGGCCGGACTTCCTGCGCAGGCCGATGAACGAGTGGCCCGCGGAGAGTCCCGCTAGAATCGAAAATCAAGAAGAATACGTCGCCTTCCACACCACGGAGGCGAGCGAGCTGAGCTGTCTACCAGATGTAACGCGCTTTTCAAACTACGAGCGCCTCGTAAGATGCACGGCGATGGTCTTGCTGTTCGTCGAGAAGTGCCGAGATCGTCGGGCCCACCTCGACGTACGACACCTGGAGAGGGCCGAGAGGTTCAAAAATCACAACGAGACAGCTTCGCACAAGAAATCGAGAAGATGGCAAGTGGCAAGACGGTGCCTAGATGGAGCTCCTTGTACCGGCTCAACCCGGTGTACAAGGACGGGCTGCTCGTACTAGACGGAAGGATCAAAGCGGCGCAGGTGCCGGCCGAAATGAAAAACCCTATCATCCTGGATGGAAGACATCGCTTCACAAGGTTACTGGTGGCAAGGGAGCACGCCAGAGCGGGACACGGGAGCCGCGAGAGAGTCGTGAACGACCTCAGGCAGAAATTCTGGATATTGAAGCTGCGGCCGACGGTGCGTACTATCATGAGCCGATGTGCGTTCTGTCGGCTACGACGGGCACACCCGAGGACCCCGCCAACTGGAGACCTGCCAGCCGAGCGCCTGGGGGCGTTCCAGAGACCATTTTCGTACTGTGGTCTCGACTGTTTCGGCCCGATGACGGTCACCATCGGCCGACGTCACGAGAAGAGGTGGGGAGCTCTCTTCACATGTCTGACGACGCGGGCAGTCCACCTGGAGCTGGTGGCTTCGCTGTCGACGGACTCTGCACTGATGGCAATGAGAAGAATGGCTGCGCGGCGAGGATGGCCGGCAGTCATGTACAGCGACAATGGGACGAATTTTAGAGGCGCGGACGTCGAGCTGCGGCAGGCGTACGCCGAGTGGGCGCCGGCTATGGCTCAGCTGGGCCTCACTCATCGGATGCAGTGGAAGTTTACACCGCCCGGGGCGCCGAGTCAAGGAGGTGCCTGGGAAAGAATGGTGAGGTCGGTGAAAACCGCCCTGCTAGCCACGCTGAACGAGAAGTCGCCCAGGGAAGAGGTACTCCAGACACTGATGGCCGAGGCGGAGTACTCAGTGAACGCTCGACCGCTTGTGCACGTATCGGTGGACCCCAACGACCGGAGGCGATTACACCGAATCATTTCCTCCTCGGGTCGTCCACCGGACTGCCGTACGTCGGACCGTGTGTGCCGGCGGACAAAAAAACATGGAGGGTCGCGCAAGCCCTTGCCGACGAGTTATGGAGGCGCTGGGTGAAGGAATACCTTCCCACGCTCACACCACGCTACGGGGCCCCGCTGAGCAACCGAGTCCTTGTACCAGGGGACCTGGTTGTCGTGGTCGACCCGACGCTGCCGCGTAATACGTGGCCGCGGGGGGTCGTGCACCGAGTCTACCCCGGCCAGGACGGACAAGTGCGCTGTGCGGACGTTCGCACGCGCAGTGGCGTGTTCCGGAGGCCGACGTCGAAGCTGGCGGTGCTGGAGGAGGCGCCGCAGTCGCAGTTGCGACCGCTGGCGGAGCAGACGGAGCCGGGAGCGGAGCGGACGACGCCGGGAACGGCGCCGGGCGCGGAACGAGCGTCGGAGCAGCCTACAGCGAGCACGGACAGCTCGCAGTCGCCGGAGCGGCCCGCAGCGAGTTCACACAGCTCGCATTCGCCGGAGCAGTCTGCGGCGGGCGCGGACGGCCCGCAGTCGCCGCCGGAGCAGCCTGTAGCGAGCTCGAGCAGCTCGCAGTCACCGGAGTAGTCCACGGCGGGATCGGCGAGCCCGCAGTCACCTGAGGAGGCTGCGTAGACCCTGGCTACTGCGCCGGGGGGAGGATGTTAAGGACAGCGGCCTCGTAACGAAAAACATGAGTGAATTTTAATGTGAACAATAAACGTGTAATTAAAACGGTACGTAAAACTAGAATAGTGAACACTCAGTGACTATATGTATAGATTTATATGGCATCAGTGTGGAAAAATAGTGTTAAAATGGTGTTTTATCAAGTGCGGGTTATTTTGATTATATATTTTTAACTAAAGCTAATTTTAACGTAGCTTCTTTTGATTTATATAAATAAACGTAGTACATAACGTGTAGTATAGCGCTTAAGGTTATATAATAAATGGTTAAGAAATTATTACGAAAACAGTGGTAAAAATGTACAACATTTCATATAAGTTGAACCTTAAAATGTAAATAACTTTTCTACAGAATAAGATGTTTAGTATATAAGGGTTTATATGTCTGGTTATGATAATAAAGTATTTCACACAACGCGTTTTGCTTCACCTGGCTCGTGGAAAATGGGGAAAATTATGGAAAATAGCCGTATAGAGAGGTAAAAATGAAATGGAAGATCGGCCCGAAAGAGGCGTACGGGCGGGGCTCCCTATACGGCATTGCCATGAGCCAGGTAAGCAAAACGAAAAAGTGAAAAAACGTTCTCCTCAAATAAGTGTTTTACTATCGCCCCGGCTCTGCCCAAATCGGTGTAACCTTGCTATCTTCGAGTCTAATCTGAGCCGGCGGTTGAACCCCTGTGAATTTATACAGTCCTGTACACAAAGTATTGTCCAATATGTTTTTATCAATATGTATGGCAATCCAAATAAGTACATATGGGAAATTATAAAGTGTCCAAATTGCTCACGATATGGGAACACGTTTCGGTTATGTGGGATTCACGCTGATTCCTAAGGCCGCACGATTTCCGCAACACGTGAAAATCGATCGTGTAAATGTCAATTCGGCGAGGCCGCGAGTGACTAAAGCAGCAAGCCTCAACTTTTGTATCATTTTAAACACGGGTGACTAGCCGCACGATATCCGCAGGACATTTCAAATCGACCGTGTAAGTGCCAATCTTATAGTTTCACAGATTAAAAAAAATTGCAGTTTTTAGCAGAATCTTATAAAATCTCCAGATTTAGGAGAAAATATCTTTTGAAATCTTAATGAAACTACAGAAAATATCTACTGAATGATACTACAGACTTGGTAGTCAGTTGGTAAACTATAAAATTGGCACTAGTGGTCTAGTAGATGTATATTGTTTCCTTATTGTTGTATCCAAATCCTATTGAACTAATCCTTGTCTTTATTATTTAAACAATATTCGACTGTGCTTTGATAGCGTGATGCAGCCGAAATTACGTAGACGGTAGAACTCGTTCAAATTATGACATTCTGAACATGGCATAAATAAATTCAAATAAAACGGTAAATAAGGTTGTACAATATCATTTTTGGAGGAAGGTGACGAAGGCTCAGCTCACACTCACGCACAAATCACGCGGGAACCGTACCTTGGGTAGGTACGGTTCCCTATTATTATTCCCTATTAATATTAAGAAACTTTTTTTGAGACTCGGGAACAAGATCGTACTCGCGTGTACCTACTATCTACGCGTTCTTAATATACAGGTGACGATTTATTTACTAATCGATATTATTTGTGTTTTTAAGGTTTCCATATAAAATATGTTCAGAAAAATTGATTGTAACAAAAGATTGACTTCACAAAACATTTAAGAGCCCTATTACAAATCTGCACTCTGCGAAATTAGGTTGTATTTATCGTTTTTATTGAAATAGGTTAAAATTAAATTCATGCTTTAAAATTATAAAATCTTTATTCCTCATGAAGTAACAATTGTTCTGGTATAAAATTTGCTACGTACGTAGATAGGAGTAATTCACAGTTAACTTAATTCGATTTTCGAAGTTTTTTTGGCTTAGAATAAGATTTTTTTCTATATTAAATCAAAGATATTTTAAAATTCTAGGCCGCTACGAACTATACGACTATATGGGACTATATAATAGGATTCTCATTTTATTATTTCATTTGCTTAGAACAGTAGTTCAATCTAGGAGCTCAAAAAAGTGCCTTCTCGCATTTTATGAAATTTTGGGTTTAATTAAAAACTTAAGCAAAATTTAAAAAAGGGTGGCCGCTACAAACTAGGCCAATAGCTATTCTGCACTAATCAATATGTCAAAATTGTTAAAGTATCTTTGTTTCTGAGATCAAGAACGCCATAATTGGCCATTTTACGCAAAAATCACAGCTGCATGTAGATTAAGCTAATGCGCACGTCCACGCGACTAGGCGCGCATGCTTTCAAAACTAACAATGGATAGTCCATTCTACGACGTTCGTAGACGTACATTTGACAGAAAAAAACTTTATTCAAGAAAAAGTTACACCTTCTTGATTTCAGAAGATTTTGTCAATTAAATGCGGACTGATTATACTGCGGGAAGCAAATGTCAAACCTCAACTGCTCCAAACAACCCCAAAGTAGTTTAAGCGTGGCCACTTTTTGTCTCGACATGCCTCGTCTATAATGCCTCGTCACTACATAGTATAAAACAAAGTCGCTTTTTCTGTCTGTCCCTATGTATTTGATCCTTAAAACTACTATTATAATAGATAAAGTAATGCAAAGGAAGGTATATATGTTTATAACATGCATAATATAGTAGAGAAACACTTATAATTTAGAGGATTTCTAATGTCGTAAATAAACACATTTTTTGTGCTTATATTGCAAACGCTGGCTGAACCCTACGAGATAGATCAAAATAATATACTACAGTATTGTACTAAAAAAGGTATACAAAAAAGTCCGCGATGGTATATGTATAATATGTCAATAATAATATAGATATAATAATAATAATTATTATATCTTAATAATTATGTCTATCTCTTAGGGATAACCCACAATAACCATTTTTTATCTTTTACTTTTTAAGAGAAATAATGGCTTATTTACGAAAGCGATTTTAAGCAATACAGCATTAATCCTTATCAAATTAAGTACCTTAAATACATTGTGCATTTTATATAGATCAATATGACCCTTAAGAGCTTGTAATTGAAATGAATATTCTCGAAGATATAACATTGACATTGCTGTTGACACCGGCCGGGGGTTCGCGCTTCTGCATCGCGCTATCAAAAACGCTAGACCTATACTATAATAGGATCACGAATATTTTCTACTACAACTCACGAAAACAACAGGCTAACCGGCAGTCGTAGCCGGATGAAGCTGAAAAGGCCTTCCGGCCATTCGAAAAAGAAACTACTACAGTAATTAAGAATTGTCCATGGAGGTAGTTAATCAATTTTGTTGGAATGTTAATGTCCAATAACAGTTGAATTTTGAATGGCAAAAACGATCAAAAAGACTAAGTTAAATTTCCCGCCATATTCATTTTATCGAATATATACTCCTCCTTTTAATATATATCAAGATTCAAGCGGTGTCGCAGTCGCGTCGAGGCGATAGGATTCATGAGGAATCGATGGAACTGGACATGGACACATTAGTGATTTCAACTTTTTCTGAAGTAACCCAAGCATAATATGCTACCAAGAAGTAAGATTTTGCACCAAGGTATACCCTGGATCCAAAAGTACTGAACAGATTTCCTGACTCCTCATAGATACATGTTTGGGGATTTCGGCATTGCTTAAAGAACTGTAAGCATAAGCCACATGTCAAATAAAGTAATCAGCATCATCACCACCATCATCACACCATAAATCATGACATAATGATGATAGGTACTGCTCATAGTATTTTACACCGACACGGATGTCTTTGAACATTACTCTGCCGTTTATGGACCGATTTTCAAAATTCTTTTTTTGATGTATTGGGTATAATCCAAAATTGGTCTCGTTGTCACCAAAGCGGTGATCTGATGATGGCATCCAAATAGTGATTTTTCAGAAGTAACGCAAGCATATGCTACCAAAAAGTAAAATTATGCACCAAGGTATACCCTGTATCCAAAAGCACTGAACAGAACTCCTCAGTCTTTAAAGATACGCGTTTGGAAATTTCGACATTGCTTAAAGAACTGCAAGCATATGCCATTACGTAACTTACACATCATCATCATAATTTGATATACAATACCTAATGGAAGCTTCGCGCGTATACAGTTATACATTTGATCGTTTTTTTTTAAACGTTCTTAAAATGTATTAATAAAAATTTAACAAATATCACTAAAAAGGAGAAAATTAATATTATTTTTAAACAAAAAATTAAACCGACTTCCAAAGTACAAATGCACAAAAAAGTATGGAATAAAACGTATTTACTAAATAATTCCCCTTTTAAATTTGGCTAAAATTTTAACTATTTCTCTACTCATCTTCAAAATTTTGAAGTCGGTACCAGCCAACTTGAACGCGTGTTCTATTTTAATATTGTTTTATCAGGATGTTGTTCGGGCTGGGACCGACTTCAAAATTATGAAGATTAATTAGTGAAATAGTTAAAGTTTAAGCCAAATTTAAAACGGGAATTATTTATAATATAACTTTTATTTCATACTTTTTTTCTTATTTATCTTTCGTGTACAGAAAGCGACCAGTTACAAATTTATTATATGTATAGATATAGATTGCAAGATACCATCAAACCTCTAAAATCTTTTGTAAAACTATAGAAGAAGTAGGAACATTTATAAATATTCTGTACCTACATAATCTTGGTATGTAATGTACCTACTACATACCTACATCAATGCCATGCATGTATTTTAACGTTTAACTTGAATTTAATTATGACCCGTGCTTTTAATGTTAATTTTAATTTTAAAGCTTGATCTCAAAAATTAAATAATGCAGCTCTTGTTTACCTTGGAATTATTTGTAACTTCACTTTAAAAATTATTGTTATTTAACAGCGAAAACATGACAGTTATTTTATTTTATAATGGTCTTATCCAAGAAGACCTACGTAATAATATTACATATTACTAGTCAGGTAATTATTATTAGGTACTATAAAATTTTGTGAGCATAAGTTGAAGATAAGCTGTAAACATTTATAGTCATGACATAGCAATTAGCATATATATAATATGAAACTAATAAATAATACTAAATACTAATAATAAATAATAAACTAATAAAATATATTTAATATTAAACTCAGTTTTTTTTTTCATAATTAAAATTATTTACTAAACACATATAATAATATTCAATAGAATACACATGTAATACACATCACATCAGTCTAATCCCATGCTAAGTTAAGACTTGTGTTATGGCTATCAGACAACGGATATACAATTAACAATTCTATACTATAATATATTATTATACACACTCTTACATTACGCATAACACACAAAACACAAAAAATTAAAACTTAAAATTAAAACCGACATCCAAAGTAAAAATGCACAAAAAAGAATGAAATAAAACTTATTTTCTAAATAATTCCTTTTTAAATTCGACTAAAATTTTAACTATTTCTCTACTCAATCTTCCTAATTTTGAAGTCGGTAATGATCAGGTCACCACTTTGGTAAAAACGGGACCAACTTGGAATTATACCCTTTACATCAAAAAAAGAATGTTAAAAATCGGTCCACGGATGGCGGGATGATCATATATATACAGCCTAATGCTTAACCACCTCCTTTTTTTTGGAAGTCGGTTAAAAATATGAAGTAACGACTGACAGCCTTTGCGCCAACGCAAGAGTAGGCAAATAAAGGTTCCACAGACGAGAGGCCGATCGTTTCAGTTAGAACTGACGTCAGTTCGGCCTGAACGGATTCAAGCACATACACGAAAAAAAAATCGCATCCGACCCAACCTAACGTCATTTCGGCCTGAACGGATTCGAGCACACACACGGAAAAATCGCATCAGTTCGTTCTGGTTCTCCGCGAGCTACGGTCGTGTTTATTAATTGTAAACTCGCTACGCTTGTACACGATACACGCCCGCTCGGCTGCGGCTCTGGCGATAACTGAAGCGATTTGTCACACATGGTCCGTTCAGTCCATCCGTACAGTCCAGAATTAATGTTGCGAACTTAGTTATTTTACAAAGTTTTACTACTAAATATATAATAAAATACTATTATTTAGAATAAAATACTAAATAATAGTATTTTATTCTCTCCTTAGTAGGAACTTAGTTGTTAGGAGTGTTTAAGCAGGAAAGAGCCAGACAGTAATCATATCCAAAATGGCCTAGGTTGGGCACAAAAAATACAAAAATTTTTTGCCACCTTATCATAATAGCATTCGTCCGTACTTTTCTTAAATCTACCCGTTTATTTACTATATATACGTAATATTTCCTAGTATATTTTAATTTAACGATGAAATTACTAATATAATTCAATAAATAATAAAAAATTATATAACAAAACCTAAAATGCAGTGGTTTTTTGGGGGCTTTAGGGATTCCTAAGTTGAGTAGCTTTTTTTAATAGTTTTCAGTATTCTTTTAGGAGTTTTTAGTAAAAAGATTTCTACTAAACGCGAGTTTAGTAGTTTCGCAAAAAACTAGTTGGCAACACTGGAACGTATCGCTTCAGTCCATCCGGCCGACTGATGCGATCTCGAAATTGCACACAGATTATACGATTTTGCATCCGTTCAGGCCGAACTGAAGGAAAACCGGATCGTATATGGGGCCCCTAACTCGCAGGGCGACTTTACATGTCCTACTGTTCTCTGTTTCCGAGGCCAGGGTCAGCTAGTAATAAGATTATAAAGCATCAAACACAGCATTAAATTATTTTTATGATGAATATAACTATTATTTTTTATAATTTTTTGTTTCCCTTTCAAAAGAAAAAAAAAACAATGAATTGGATGCCCACATTGATTACTAACGGTATAAAAACAACAAAACAAAAAGACATCTTAGATTTACTAATTGTAAAAAGAAAAGTAATAAAAACAAATCGAAATATCAAATATATTCTAAAATATTACGTAAAAGCATTGCAACAAAAAATATTTAATAATGACCTACTAGCAGCTGCCAAAAACAAATGTAGAGCACCGTGAAAAATTATAAACAGTCAAGTTAATGATAAATTAGATAATTTTGGTGGTAAGCCGCCATATGAGTCCTGTAAACCACTTTTTCTAAAATTAAATATAATGATTTTACCGAGCAAGTAAGTACATTTACGAATTAGTGAATGATGTAAAAATAAATTATAAAACTTTCAAAAAGGCACGTGACATACCCTAGGAATAAGAGAAATCCTGATATACTAGTGCTTGACGTCATCCCGAAAAATGCATTATATCAGAGATAATATTATGCCATGTGGATAAAAGCATATAATGCTATCCCAAGTCATATAAAAAAGCTACCGTATAATAAACAGGAAATAATTAAGTGGTTAAAACTTTAAAACTTCTACACGGTAGAGAAATTATTTAAACAAAAAAAAAAAATCAATAGCATTCTTTTATATAATAATAACATAATTATTCTATGCTGAATTAATCATTACTTCAACTTCAATAATTACTATGACATTAATGACCATTATAATATTGTTTTTCTGATTATTATTTTTAAATGTTTCGTTTGTATTATTATTTTTTGTTACTGATTTATGACATCTATTGTATAATCCTGACATGTTATTGTAATTACCGACAAATATCTACTCGATTGACATCATAATATTATATTATGTATGTATTGACTGCTAATATTTTGCGAATTTTATTATTAATTTAAATGTGTTATGTGTGATTTTCTATGTTTATTTCTTTGTTATCTACTAAACTTCCTAACAGTTTTGACATGTAACTACTAATGAAATGTAAAATGAAATAATTTGAATACATTATATAATAATGTTAATGATTTAGAATAATTAGAACTTAAATGAAAGTAATAAATATATGCATGCTATTATATATATAGCTAAAAGTGCTAGAGCCTATAAATTTTTTTACAAACTATTGTTACCACTTTTAGAGCAAATAAACGAATTGAATTGAATTTAATTGAAAAGCAACAACTAACAAAATAATAAAATAAAAACATGAAAGTAAAAAAACATGTATAATCGTAAAGACGAGAATGGATTTATTTATTTTTATATTCTTTTTCCTTACTGTCGCAAACAGCTATATTTTTATGGAAACAGGTCCAATTATGTATATATCTAGTACATATAGTTTTTCCCTGGGATCTCTGGAATCTAGACCCAGCTAGATTTTTTTCCACCCCCAAAATATCATGTAAATCTTTGAAGCTGTTTCTGAGATTCTGATTATATATTATCTATATAATCTATATACAAGAATTGCTCGTTTAATGTATAAGATATCCGTGATTATCGCTAATAACCTGAAGTAATTAATTGGTAACCTTTTCATAGCGTTTATTAAAACGTAGTCAAATCCATGAAATATAAATCATAGACAAATAATTTAAACCCTCCCTTTGTATACTATACATACATGTTATACATGTATATTATATTGGACCGTTTCTGAGACATTTACCATTTTGTTTTTTTTTTCAGAAGTGCGTGAGCTGAACTGTTTGAGTCATAATAAAACACTGAAAGTGGTTTCAACCGTAAAAAAAAATAATTTCCGACATCCGAAAATAATTTCCAAAAAAAGTGTTTTCTTATTACTATTGTTGTTTATATGAATAAAAGCCATTACAAGAATAATAAAATCGACCCCTAAAACTATGTCACAATTTTTGTTTGTCTGTGAAAATATAGTGTAAATCACACCTGTGAAAATTAAAATGTCCCCACCTACTTGGGGGTTTTGCTTCTGAACAGAAGCGTGAAATAAGTTGAGTTTCGCCGAGAGAGTGATGTTACCGGAGGCCCAAGGGTATGGGTAATTTGAGGAGCAGGAACGCAAGTGTGCAACACCAAAGGAGTTACAAGTGTCACTCTGGTGATGCGCTGCTGTCTGCTGGTTTCCTGTTCCATTTTATCAAAACAAAATTATCTGTCTCTCTGTGTGTGTGTGTGTGTGTGTGTGTGTGTGTGTGTGTGTGTGCGTGTGCGTGTGCGTGTGTGTGTGTCATAAGCTCGCTCACTGCTTGACAATTCGGGGGATAATTATTTTTCATCATTTTATATTTTATTAAAACCATAATATATATAAAAATAAATAAAAATAAATAATATGCAGATAAAACAAATTTTATGAGTTAGTTAATGCAATACGTCTTTATACAAAGCGGCTACATAGCTTACCAAGTAGGTAAGGCTTAAACTTGTTTGTATATATCCATGACCCGCGATGGTTTTACCTTGGAGGGCACTTGTGTACCTACTTAAGGGGCTCCATATACGTTCCGGTTTTCCTTCAGTTCGGCCTGACCGGATGCAAAATTGTCTCGTCTGTGTGCAATTTGAAGATCGCGTCGGACTGAAGCGATTCTTTCCAGTGTTGCCAGCTCTGTTTTTGCGAAACTACTAAACTCGCGTCGATTTCTACTAAATTAATACTAAAAACTATAAAAAAGCTAGTAAACTTAGAAATCCGTAACGCCCCCAAAAAACCACGGCATTTTAGGTTTTGTTATATTAAAAAATATATATATTGAATTTTACTATAAATTTTACTGTTAAATTAAAATATACTAGGAAATATTACGTATATAGTAATTAAACGAGTAGTTTTAAGCAAATTACGGACGAACGCTACGATGTATTATTATGATACGGTGTAATATCTTTTCTTTGTGCCTAACCTAGACCATTTTGCATATAATTACTGTCTGTCTCTTTCCTACTAAGACACTGAAACGATCGGCCTCTCTTCTGTGGAGGCCTTAAGTTAACTTTATATGAGGGGTAATAATAATGTAATGGATTATAACCAACACGTGTTGAATAATGTTTATTTTGCGCTGATAAGGTAGAGACAAGACGATACGTGACGCGGCGCTGCATTTTTAAAATAGCCAATCAAAGTTAAACTTTATTCACTACACAAGAAAATACACGTTAAATTGCAAGAGTTCGAAATTCGAGGTGTCACCACCACAGCACAGAGGAAAAATAATATACATATAGTGATTAGTGACCACAGTAAACAGAGGACATAGGCCTGGGGCCGGTACTATAACGCGGAGGAGTCACAGTAGATCCACTTGGGTCGCAGTGACGTCAGAAGTCAGATTATGATTATCACTACCTACCTTCGATTATTAAAAAAAAAAACAGAAAAAACTTCTTCTTATACTGTGTCACCACTCACCGCGCTTTATATCGCGCCGCCGCTTTTGCAATGTATCTTCTTGTGTAGTGAATAAAGTTACATTTTTAATTGCTTTCTTAAAAATTCAGCACCATGTCGCATATCGTTCCATTTCTGGGTGAATTAACCCTTACGGTTCTAAATTAAGAAGAGATGCGATTTGCGAACCACAGAGGGAAGGGCTTTAAAAGTTGACTATAATGATTCCTTACCCATAGATCAGCCCAGACCATTTAAAACAGATGCACAATAAAAGCTTGCTAAAATTAACTTTACTTATTTTGTGAAAATATTTTTTATTCATTTATTTAATAACACACAAATATCTATCATTACAGGTAACCTAATACAATTAATAAATGCTCCTTAAAACGTATATTTATGTCGTCGGGCTAAATTATATGTAAACTGGATTTCAACTCCAGTGATAATTGATAAGATAAATATGTATTTTAAAATAAATTGATTACAATCATCTGTTCTATATTATAATGGCTCGTCGGCCTATCGCCGCATTGGATGGTAATATAAAGGATGTAATTTTTTTTTTACTTTCAGGAAAAAGGGTGTAACAGGATGTCTCCGAGGCGCCGGCAGCAACGTGGTGCTGGTGCCGCAGCACGCGACCCTCATAGACAACCTCACTGTCAAGGAGACCCTGGACTTTGCAGCTGCCCTCAAAATACCGAGAGCGTCGCGGCTTGAGCGCTATAGGGCAGTAAGTATCATTCACATTGGCACAAATTGGCAGTAAATATTTGTCATGATGTGAGTTGTGACGCATCTGTAATATGACCTCTACTAATAATAGATATACTTAATTACGGATAGGTAATAATAATTAATAATAGCTCCCACGCCGATTTCGCTGGAAATTTTCGAAATCGCGATTTTCGATTTCGCCGATGGCTGATTTAATTGAAATCAATTCGCCTACTCAGTATTTATTCAGTAGTACACAAGTACACTCCCTCTTCCTTTACTCTCAAAACCCACTGGGATGACCGACACTACTTTCGAGAGATCAGGCACAGGACCGACTTTTTACTTTTTTTTTTTTTTATTATACAGATAACAACAACCATATTATCTATTATTTTATAATACACTATATTATTATCTATACGGTCAATTAAAGTTATCTACTTAAATACAACTAAAATAGACTTATTTAGACTAAGCACTTAGGAAGGATACTTAATAACATTTGCATAATGAGTCTTAACAGAAGAAAATGTAACAGAAGGTAGAAATAACGTAAATGATAATAATTAAGCCACTATCCTTAACTTAACTTAATTTAAACTTGACATTTTTTTACACTACAAACTTTGAACACTACAAAGATATGTAATATAAATAACAAATAACTATTATATTATATAATGTATTTGATTCTTTCGAGCATACATCTCACTATACCCACAATATTTCTTTTACGTATAGAACATTTAGGTTTATTTATTCGTGCACTCTCCAGACAACATACATTTTACTCTTTAATGTTTTTTTCTTACTTTTTCTACTCTTTAACATTAATTTACATAAATGACTTTAAATCTCCCTGAAAAATGTCAAGCATAGAGGTGTTTCTCGTGCGGTAAATATTGAATGTTCCTTGTTCTAGTAAATCTGGGCTGTCGATACGTCCTCGCAGTATGTCAAAAAGTAGATCCATATTCATTAGAGAACGTCTCTCTTCAAGAGAAAGTAATCCATATGCGCGACAATTATCAATAGCCAGTAGTTTTTTTTTACTTTTAAAGTTTACATGTGCAAAGAACATCTTTTGGATTCTTTCGATTCTTTTTATATGGACTGCGTAATAAGGTTGCCATTCTTGACAAGCATATTCCAATATACTTCTGACATATGCTTAATAAAGAACTTTTAAACTAAGGATATGATTGAATGGTTTCTAGGTTCTTAAAATAAATCCTAAATTTTTGTAGGATGTTACTAGCAATTGTATCTACATGCGTAATCATAGTCATTGACATGAGTCAAATAAAACTACAAGATCCCCTACCTCATTAACTCTTTCAATAGGAACACCATCAAAGTTGTAAGTGTAGAAGATAGGATTTTTTTTCGACTGTAAGTTATGCATTGGCATTTATTTATGTTAACAGAAATTTTATTAAGACGGTAGTAGTTACACAAATTGTTTAAATCATTTTGGAGCTTATCACAATCATTTATGGATTTTATGTTTAAAAATATTTTCTTGTCATCAGCATTACGAGAAATGATAAGTGTGACGTAAGTATAAGGGAATGTCATAAATGTACGCGTCATAGAAAAGTGGTCATAGATGCGAGACTTGAGGCACGCCCGAGGGAATTTGAATGTAATCCGACTTGTATCCATCCATAACTACCGCTTGAGAACGTTTGGATAAGTAAGAAGATACCCATCTCAGAAGATCTCCATGAATACCCATATGCAACCATTTTTGTAATAGTATGGCATGGTCCACTCGGTCAAAGGCTTTTTCGAAGTCCGTATAGACCACATCTACCTGTCCATCTTTTTCCATTTGTTCTAAAACATAGTTAGTATAAATTGTTGAATAAGAAATAGTAGAGCGGCCACGAAGAAAACCATGTTGGATATCAGGGATTTCTTTCATAATAGTCGGATATATATTTTCAAAAACAATTTTTCCATCCATTTGGCAAGCGAATTTAATATATATTAGGAATAAGTCGGTAGTTTGTATTTTCAGCTTTTGATTCCTTTTTAAACACAGGTATGATGTGGGCTTTTTTCCAAATTGTCGTAAAGTCACAGTCCGCTAAAGAACGTTGAAAAAGTAATGCAATAGGTGAGGCTAAGCTATCTGCACATGAACGTAAAAATATAGGTGGGATGGAGTCACAGCCTGGTTCCTTAGTGGTATCGGGAGATCGAAGTTTTTTATGGACATAACTTTCCGAAATTTAAATACAAGATAAGTTTTCGTTGTATTAGGTAATGAATGGATGTCATATTGGAATGGAACATCGCCATTGGCAGATCTAACAAAAGCGCTTTCAAAGAAATTATTAAATTCCAAACAAATTGAAGGTCCATCACTTAACTCACAGCCATTATATGTAAATTTATGGGGATACATAGATCCACCTCTTTTTTATTTAACATAAGTCCAATAGTATTTAAATACGTCCTAAGTAGCTTAAATTCGTTGTAGTCACTCAGACTTTTATATCTTATCCATCTCCTATGGTCGGCAGATTTTTCTTTTATAATTTTAATTAAAGCTCGACTATACCAGATGGGATAGCTTGATTTTTATGACAAAACACTCATACAATTTTGAATAGAAGTTATGTACGGCGGCGTCTATATCATTGGCTTCCAATACAGCGGGCCAATCAATATTTTTTAAATGTTCATTAATTAATTTATAATCACAGTTACGGAAATTATATTTCGGTTCGGGTTGTGATTGCTCCTTGAATGGTTTAGTATGAAGGTCTTATATATTTATATTAAAACTGAAGAGTACAGAAACACAAGTCAATAACGTTACCACTGACATTCGAAATATTGTTATATTGGTTGAGTCCTAGAAATAAAAGATCATCAATGAAATTTTGAGCTTGACGTCTTGATTTTCAACTCTGCCAATATGTCTCACTGAGGCCACACTATAAGACCAGTCTAAGCAAGACAAGTTGAAATCCCCTATTAGTAAGTAATTTTGAGGTTTTACGTTCGTAAAGTAGCTTTAATGCGCTTGACACTCGAGGCACGCAATATGATAAAATAGAATCGTTAGGCGGGATGAACACTAAAATAATATGCATATCTACCGTGGAATGTAATTTACTAGAAGATATTGTAAGGCAAAGCGATTCGATTCATTCACAAACCCAATCAATATCTAGTTGGACATCTAGCTCGCGACGTATACATACTCGTACCATAACGCCGCCGCCGCTCTGCTTGCCAGTCAAGTGTAGATGGCGATCGCATAGATACACGTCGTACCGATCGTCGCACAACTCCGTGTCTCGTATGTCGCTTTGGAGCCATTTTTCGGTTAAGAGTATCACGTCATAATCTTCGGACAAAATGCTGTTAAAAAGTTCTAGACATTTTGTGCGAAGGCCACGCACATTTTGGTAAACAATGTTAAGGTTTGAATCGCACGCCATTGTTTGAAAAAAATAATACTTTACCGTAATGTATATTAGGGACCTGTAATAGGTAAGCAATAATGTAACAAGATAAATAATTATATAATATGACGTGTATTATTCGTATAAAGATCACAAATTCATGTACTTAGTTTAAACAGTAATTAATTAAAAAAAAATATATATATTTAAAATACCGTTGAGTAAAATGAGTTCTTATTAATGTATTGTGTACATTTACTAGATAGGTAAAAATAAAACTGATAACTAATATAATTATCAAGTGCATAGTAAATTTTAAAAAAGCCAGTTTACACGTACTGCAATCGAATAGTTATCAAATACAAAAGTAGTTAGTTATATCTTAGGTAAAATAGAATAACGTGACTATTAGTTAGTGTTTTGACAAGAATGAAAGAATGATTGAAAATCTCTTTATTGCACCAAAAAAATAGGACACACTTCAAAAACAATCAATAGAATAGTCCCACAAATGAAATGCTGTGAGTTCTAAATAAATATAAATAGAGATAATATTATTATTAAGCTTATGGTAAGTTTTATAATGTGACTTTTTTATTTTATAGTTAGTATCATAATCAGCTGTGCACGTAGTGCTACAAGAATCACTATTAGTTTGATGTGGGTAGGGGGGTGCAGATACAAGCAAATTAGGCCCGTGCAACAAGCGTTGTTGAACGATTATGGTTCTAATGAGTGCGGCATACGGGTATGCACAAATGTCATAATTGCGTGAGGAGCAAATTAGTTAAGTATGACATTTGAATACTATTGATTAAGGCAATGCATCGGTGGAGAACATTATCTAAGACTACGGTACTCAAAGTGTTATATGTAAGAATAAAATATATCATAGCGCAGTGTATGCCCAAACTCAAATCAAATAAAATATAACAGGTTAAATCTATACAATATTTTAAATTTAAATCTAAGTGAATAATACAATTTAGCTTAATAAGGAAATCTTCCGAAGATCGTCTTCTATTCTTATAAAAAATTTGGGCGAGGTATCTCATTTTCTGGCCAGTATTTTATTATGTTTTACCCATATATATTTAAAACCTGTTTAGCGCGAATATATTTAAAACCTGTTTAGCGAAACCTAGCGCGTTTTATTGGCTTTGGCAAGTAAATTTTTGGAGGCGAGGATGTTGAGAAACCAATCTTAGAAATATTTAATTCACACTTACGTGCTGAAGCCAAAAACTCCTCTTAGTATAACGGTTATTAAAAGGTAACTATAGGCTTAGTTGCATTAGGGGTTACGTGCAATATAATTGATATCCTCCTTCTTGATGTTCGTGTCTGCCAGAGAACTGATTTTAAGGGCCCATGTAAAACGATTTTCGTTATTAGTCTGCGGTACTCCAACGATTTCCATGTTGTTAGCGCGTTTTCACTAGTCTCTTCTATCGAGTTCTTGGCTGAGTCGCGAAATTTCTTTTTGAAGAGTAGGGATTTTTGCAGTTGATATTTTTTCGACAGTGGTAACTCATGTTTCAATGCTTTTCACGTCGTTGGAGACTTTGTCTATGCGCTTTTGTGCTATTTCTAGGGAATCTTTCAAGTGTGTAATGTTTGATTTGATGGATTTTATATCCTCTTGCATAGATGAAAGGGGTGCCAATTTGGTGGTGATTGAGTTGAGTTGCTCTTCGATCTTGTCGAGCTGGTTCGTGGTCTGAGACGGTGGGCTCGGAGATACACAAGGACTCACTTTGTACCTAGGAGGAGGTGCACTTGGAGGTGCTTTTCCTGTCTCCCAAATGTTTGTAGCCGGCTTCAGTGCCATCGGCACACGAAAAGTCCAGGTGCATTTTACAAACACTTCAAGTTGCACCGTCGGTACAATTAAACATTTGAGAACCACTGATTTTAGTTAGAACGACAAGCAAGCGTCCACTCCCGAGCGCTGTTGGACAGCGAAAAAAAGCTTACTTTCTTATTGATTATCTTTCTTGTCAGACAATAAGGTGATCAGCCTGTATTGTTCTAACCAGACTTGAAAACAACATGCCAATCCAAGAGCCAAGCTCTAAACTACTGGACCAATAAAGCGTATTGTATGAATTAGGAATATAACATAGGTCATTTATTCTGGGTTTATCCGACTTCATTGGTAATTTGCCGTAATTGCTACAATAGAAACGTTAAGCAGTTTGTATGAAGTGGTTTTATCCACAATAAAACTCCTTAGTTATGGACCCGGTTCTCATGGAGTTTTTTACCAGTGAATAATTATAAATAAAACATAAATTGCATACCTACATAGGTAAGACACCCAAATGTTATTTTTAACTTTGGGTTCATTGACAGGTAATGCTGAGAGGTCATTCTCGAAGCTTCTATTCGTAAAATAGAAACCAGTTTGGCTAGGTTAAACTCATTGAGAGAAAAAAGTTATAATCACTTATAATAAACCTCTTAAGCCATGTTAATATCCAAACTTGGGTTAGAAAATGACCACGTTTTAACCTTTGTGTACTTACCTACATTTGTATAAATTTTAGTAATGTAGGTTATAATATTTATATAGTATAAGTATATAGAATTCAATGAGCTTTGTAAATTATAACTACGTATTTAGAAAATTCAATTTAGGTATTACTTAAATTTAATAATTTTATTTTTAAGCAAATTGTAATGCATGAAGTTTGTTTAATTTAATGTTGATTATTTATAATGTCCTTTAAATAATTATACAGGTTGTGTTTGTCTTTAAGAAATTGATATACGTTTCATTGTGATTTTAATTATATTTTTATTTATTTATTTTTATTTACTGGAAAACTTACAGCTATGATACATAAAATGGGAACTTAAGAATAATACAAGAAGGCCAATTAAAAGTTATCAGATAGTAGATATAACAGTAGAATGGAAAAAAGACAGCGATAACCAAAGGGAACGACGTTTTACACATTTATGGCAAGGCAGACACAGACAACAAATATGAAATTAGTTATGAGAAAAATTAAGACATATTGCTATTCAAATTGAACTCTTTCTTAAAAGTAGTAACATTGGTACAGAATAAATCTACATCGAGAAACCGCGAAATCTCGTTATACATTTTACTGGCCCTGACAACATACGCGTTCTGGCGATAGGCAGTAGGTCACGCTTTCTTCGCGAAGCTGCTGGGACGCGTAGCTCGATTCTACTAGTTAGATCAGCACAGTCTACTGAACTTTTGGCAATATTAAATAAAAGAGACAGATCTGCTATTTTCTTCCTTCGGATAAAGGCAATATATGAAATTTCTTACATCGTTCAAAATAGTTAGGCAGATACGTTCGTGATTTGAATTGCACGTACCTCAGAATTTTTTTCTGTATGTTCTCTATACGGCTAATACTTATACGTATCATAAACCGGGCTCCAAACATATGAGCAGTACTCGAGATGGCTGCCCACGAAACTGCAGTATAGTTAGTATTTTGAGTGTTATGACGTCATTAAAATCAGCGGAGACGCGTAATATGAAACCTAACGCTTGGAAAGATTTTTTGATGATGTTGAAGATGTCGAATCAAAATTCGAATCAAACGTAACACCCAAGTCTTTTATCGTGTTAACTCTAGTTAAAGATATATCGGCAATTTTGTAGTCGTAATGGATAGGGATAGTCTTACGAGTAAAAGTACATACGTAGCATTTGGAAACATTTAAATCAAGTCGGTTTCGAAGGCAGCAGTAGTCTAGGAGTTATTTTTTAATGTATTACGTGTAATCAATTGTTGACAAACCTAATAAAATGAAATAAAAATAAAAAATTACTTACATTATACCTAAGTGTACCTAATGATATTATAATATTTTTCTGTAAATGATTAATAGACTACTTAATCACGATTCATGATTCATTACTATAAATTTTTTGCCATGCCATGTCTTTATTTTATTGCAAGCCTTATTTAAGAAATACAACTGGTAATTTTATTTGTATGTGTACCTAACATCTTTCCGATCTCTTGTGTTTTTTAAAAAATGTTCACGAGATTTACCCCAACTATCAGAACCGGTTTTACCCGAAGCCGAAAGAAAATCCGGGTTTTGGGGCTACAACTAACACCGATTCACAAAATATTAAAAACCTGGTTTTCGGTTCTCTCGAGTTTTTTATTATTATATATATAAAATTATGACAATTCTCCAACAATGACAATCACAATCCACTACGCATCAAGCAAAGTGTATCTATACATATAATAAAATCGTAACTGGTCGCTGTCTCTACATGGATCTTCCATGTACAGACAGCGACCTATATATAAGAAAAACTATTAGAGGGGGGCTTAATGAACGACATAAAACCCAAAACAATGATTTTTAGAGTTTTTGTCTGTCTGTCTGTATGTCTGTTTGTCAGTACATTTGTACGCGCTAAGCTCAGAATGTACTGAACGGATTTTGATGAAAAATTTCATCTAAAATAAAATAAATTAATCTAGAGTCTAAACTACTGTTTAGACTCTAAATTAACACATAGGCTTCATAATATTGCGGAAAAATGTACGGTTATCGCGATATTCGTTTTTGTGCGTACGAAGTCAACGGCTTAACCGATTTAAATGCGGTATTCACTAATGTGTTGCGGTTACTGCTTAAAATTTAATTAACCGACTTCCAAAAAGGAGGTGGTTATACAAGGTGTCTCAAAAGAAATTTTATATTTATTTAGCTTACTTCGTGAACGCAACGTAACCGAGGGGCGCGGGAGTTATGTCAATCGGTAGCCTGGCTCTTGGGAATTCAGTCGCTATCACAGAGTACTTTTTTATATTTAGAAATGTCGCTATGGTCCCTATGGAGCGTTTCTCGGGAGCAGACCGCGCGTTGTGCGTGCGAGAGTTTTACAAAAACGGTGATTCGGCGACTGTAGCGCGTAGAAAATTCTGCAGTATTCGAGGTTTTCGCCACTTAAATGATGCGCCAAGCATTCCTCTCATTCGAAATTGGGTTAAAAATTTTGAAGAGACTGGTACAACGCTAGATAAATCAAAAGACCGACCTAGGTCATCAAGAACGGTAGAAAACGTGGAGAGTGTTAATCAGTCTGTTCGTGACGACCCGAACCTTTCAATTCGGAAGCGCGCAAGTGCTTTAAATGTGCATAGATCATCATTACATCGCATTATTCACAAAGACCTAAAGCTGCACCCCTATAAAATTCAATTGGTGCAAGAATTAAAGTCCCTAGATGCCAGTCAGAGGCTTAATTTCGTAAATCAGGTGATTGAGCGATTTTCAACGTCTACCAACATTTTGTTTTCGGATGAATCTCATTTTCATCTTAATGGCCACGTAAATAAGCAGAACTGACGATACTGGAGTGCAACGAATCCGAAAAGCAAACATCAGAAATCCCTACATTCGCCTAAAGTGACCGTATGGGCTGCGATGTCGGCGCGAGGAATTATCGGCCCTTACTTTTTTGAAGACGAAAGGGTGCGTGCAGTTACTGTGAATTCAGAGCGTTATGTGGAGATGTTAGACAACTTCTTGGTACCTGAACTGCAAAACTTTCCTGGCTATAACCAAAGAACATGATTCCAACAGGACGGAGCAACTTCACACACGTCCAATATGTCTCTGCCACGTGTTCGTGAAATTTTCTCAGGCAAATTGATCTCCCGGAGAGGTGACTTAAATTGGCCTCCACGCAGTCCAGATTTAACCCTTATGGAGTTTTTCCTATGGGGTTATCTTAAATCTAAAGTTTACGCCAATAAACCGACTTCACTGGCGCATTTGAAAGAAAATATCCGTCACGAAATGGCAGCCATCCCTGAGTCCACCTGCCGAGCCGTCATAAGTAATTTTACTGTTCGATTAAATGAGTGCCGAGAACGCGAGGGTCTACATTTAGACGATATTATTTTTAAGAAATAAATCCCCAAAAAGTGTATTTTAGTAATTAATAAATATTTTTTCTATATACGGCATACTTTTTTTGTTAATCGATCCACTAAATATAAAATTTCTTTTGAGACACCTTGTACATGCGGCTGTTTATAATTTTTTTTTGTATGTTCAACGATTACTCCGCCCGCCGCCTGTGGATCTATTTTCAAAAATCTTTTTTTCTGTAAAGGGTATAATCCCCAATTGGTCTTTTTGACACCAAAGTGGTGACCTGATGATAGGATCCATGAGGAATCGGGGGAACTCCTCTAAATTTGTATGGACACCTATGGTGATTTTGACTTTTCTAAAGTAGTCCAGGCATATGCTACCAAAAATAAATATTTTGCACCAAGGTATACCTGGATCCAAAAGTACTGAACAGAACTTACTAGTCGTTATAGATATACGTTTGGGGATTTCGGCGTTGTTTATAGAACTGAAAGCATATGCCACTATATCAATCAAAGTAATAATTATTATCACCGCCTTCATCACACCATACACTATCACATTATGATGATAATAGGTACTTCTCATAGTTTTTTACATCAGCACGTATATCTTTGAACATTAGTCTCCCGTTTGTCGAAGCATTTTCAAAATTCTTTTGTTGTTGTAAAGAATATAATTCGAAATTGGTCCCTTAGTCACCAAGGAGGCCTGATGATGGCATCCATGAGAAATCGAGATAACTCCACAAAAAATCAGAAAACCGTCATAAAATCGCTTGAGTTTGTTTTGCCAAGAGAGTGAGAATACCGGAGGCTTTTTTTGTATGAATAAATTTCTTAAAATGTGTTAATAATAATAAATATAACTAAAAAGGGAAAAAGTCTTATTTTTAAACAAAAAATTAAAACCTAAAAAATTCTTCCTAAAAACTTCCAAAGTAAAAATGCACAAAAAAGCATGAAATAAAACTTATTTTCCGAATAATTCCCCTTTTAAAATCGGCTAAAATTTTAACTATTTATCTACTCAATCGTCATATTTTTGAAGTCGGTACCATTGTGTCTACAGAAAAGTTCGCGATGGCATATGTCTATCTTTAAAGGATAGGTTACTATACCCATGCTATGTTTAAAAAAAAGATCACAAACAATGTGGTATTTTCAGAAGACGGATACAATATTACCTAATCCTTATCTAGGAGAAATATTAAAATCAAAAAGTACGAGTGAAAATTTATTATAAGTTGTATATATTTTTACTCTGCGCTATTACTACGTTATTAACCTATATTGCAGAAGGTATATAAGTTTTTTACCACGAACACTCTCCCACGCGGGCGAAGCTGCGGGCAAAAGCTATATTTAATAGATTCATCGGAGTGGCCAGTAGACATCCACTGCAGGACATAGGCCTTCCCCATAGGTTTCTAGTTGGTCGCTAGCGGCCTGTATCCACCGACTCCTTTCTTAGGTCGTCTGTCCACCTGGTGGGAGGCCGTCCTACCCTTCGACGTGCAGATCTTAGTCCCCACTTGAGAACCCTTCTGCCTCTACGGGCTATACTTATGTCCAGCCCAAAACCATTGCCACTTCGACTTGCTAATGCGCTGAGCTATGGTAACTTAAATTCTATAACGAATTTTCTAATTTTTGATTCTATCACTTACAGAGACTCGGAGCTTCTCTTCATAGCTCGTTGAGCGACGAAGAGTTTATGGACAAGGCCCATTATGAAAGACCACTTTTCGGTCCTATGTCATCGCCGGTAACACATACTGCCCAAAGACTTTTCGTCTTCAGTCACTGAAGGATTTTAGACTGGAAATTAGTTTATTATATTAGACATTAAAATCGATACATATTTCTGAAGTCTAAGCCAATATTTTTATTACAGATACACCATGTTTTAAGGCAGCTAGGTATGAGCGATGCGTACAAGACTCGGGCGGGGAAGCTGTCCGGCGGGGAGAGGAAAAGGCTGACGATCGCGTGCGAGCTGCTCACTGACCCACATATTATGCTCCTTGATGAACCTACGAGGTAAACTTCTCGATCAGTGGATATTCTACAGTAGGTACTAGATCTACCGACTTTAAAATTTAAATAGCTCTCTAGTTCTACATTATTCTATAGATAGTCATTAGTTAGATATTATTACGAGTTTACAGATAGTTAGATATTATTATGATTAATTATATAATATAATATTATTGTAGGTACCATTAAATTAATTGTGATTTGTGACATTTAAAGTACTATAATAATTACGATGAATAAAAATCAAAGTACCTACAAATGGTACTAATTATTTTCATGACTAGCTGGTTTTATTTATTCAGATATTAATTTTAAATACATACAATTAAAAAAAAGAATTTATTTAAATTAAATTATAAAAAAGTAACAGATTTTTTTATTAATGAGCGTAGGTTTTGCTAAAATATCGAAGTAAAAAAACATCAAAGTTGTATTAAATAAAGATTTAATACAACTTTTATACAACTTCTAAAAAAAGATTTTTGTGTTAATAAATCCGAAAATCCGTATTTGACAAAAAATCCGGATTTTGCAATCCCTAGTCAAAAGTAACGTAAGAAGTTACTTTTGTAACATTATGGCAACGCTGGCGCAAACTAAGTTGCAACTTAGTTTGCGCCAGTGCAGCGTGAGGAATCGAGGGAACTCCTCGAAATTTATAATGGATACATATGGTGATTTCGACTTTTTCTGAAGTAGTTCAAGCATATGCTACCAAAAAGAAAGGGAATACCACTAAAAATGAAAAAGTTTAATTTCTACAGGTTGACTTTTTACATCGCTTGTCGATATAACAGTTCATAGCTTGATTTAATTAAATTAAAAATATATATAAGCCTCTAAAAATAGCCGTAAAGGATTTTTTGCCTCATTTTAGGGAGTAACCCATAAGATGGCGACCAAGTCCGTGGTCCGGACCAAATCCGATATAGCGTTATTAGTTTTAGGCTAGGACTATATACTCCGGAATCCGGAAGGCCGTAGAAAATTCTGAGCTTTGAAAATAGAACTCTGCGCTATTACAATAGAGTTGAAAATCACACGAGTGTGGAGCTGTCATATATGATTTTAACGACCTCTTGGCTCAGTAAAGCGCTGCTGTACGCGCTTACGTACGAGTAACTGTAAAGCGTGTTGGTGCTCATGCCGGGGGTTGCTGGTTCGAATCCCGCCGAAGGAACAAAAATTTTTCCGTGTTCCTGGGTCATGGATGTGTACCTATTAAATATGTGTATAATATAAAAGTTTTAAATATATTTCCGTTACCTGGTACCCGTAACACATGTTCTTCGAGAACTTACTACGGTACAGATTAACGTGGTATGAAGCGTCCATAGATATTATTATTATTACATTTGACTATACACGCGTGATTATACATTTGATTCAACACTCGTGAGTTCGATTTTCAACTCTATTGTATTAGCGCTGAGTTCTATTTTCATTGCTCAGAAATTTCTACGGCCTTCCGGATTTCGGAGGATGTAGTCCCAGCCTTAAGCCTCCTTATTTGGCATCCACTATACCTACTTACGTAAATTAAAGCGTGATCAAAAATATAAAAAAAGCCTCGCGGACAGACAGACAGACAAAAATTGCAACATTTAATTTTTGAAATAGGTACCTATATAGGTACCTACTATCATTGCATTTAGTGCAACTTAATTTGAAATTAAAAACAGACAATTCAAGCTTATTTATTTGTATAGATTAATTGATAGCTAAAACTAATATTACTTATAACGACGATGTTGTGAGCATCACGATGACTCTCCTGCTTAGAGGCCAGTTCCAAACCTTTCATTTTTCATCCAGTGGGCTGGACTCAGTGTCGTCGCTGTCCGTCGCTAGCGCCCTACAAGCGGTGGCCCACAGCGGCAAGACCGTGGCCTGCGTCATCCACCAGCCATCCTCGCAGCTATTCAACATGGCCGATGACGTCATTGTGCTGTCCAACGGTAGAACCCTCTACGCGGGCGCGATTTCCGACGTCCCTACCACTTTGGCCAAATACGGCTTCGTGTGTCCACAATACTATAACATCGCGGACTATCGTAAGTACCTACCATTTATATGTTTTGTACACCACTTTGTATGGCGTAATTTTTGTATTGAGTATTCCTATACTTTCAACAGCCGAATTAAAAACTATTTATAAAATAAGAAAAAAATGCAAACAAATAAACTTTTTTTTTGTATTGAAATGTATTTTTCAGTTTTTTTTTTTCTATGAAAGTAATAAAATAAATTATTTCATAATGAAAAAAATATTCTTAGGAATAAAATTAAATCATTTTGATGTGGTTAGGTCATAAATCTAAAACATAAAAATTTCAATTGCTTGTATCTCGGAGAGGTGATGGTTGCGAGTTGCGACCCCCAAAAGGGGGGTGTTTTGTCAATGAAATTAAAACCTATTATCTGCAGTTAAAATCTCTTAACCTCAAGACGACACACACTGTACAAGATTTGCTCGTTGAGGTTTAAAGTATAAGATTTATGGACGAATACTGTAACGCTAATCAGAATTTAAAAGCCCTCCTATTCACAGGCTGTCGCTGTCTCTTTTAGACGAAACGACAAGGACATCATGCGACTTGAGCATCACTTAATTTCACTATCGTCCCAGTATTCGGCCGTTAGCATTGAATCAAAAGGCCCGCAATAATATTTGTAAAACAGTGCAATTGTTCCAATACCTTGTACTCGTAGATAGAAACTTGCTCACTAGACTGTAACTATGAAATAAATTCGTACCTAAGTACGTAAATAATATTATGATTAGATTGATATACCTTACTTTTAATGAATGGAATAATGAATGGAATAGGTATAGTAAATAAATAAATAACTATTTTTTTTTCAATTAGATTTACTTAATAAAATTAGATAGGTGATTGGAAAATATCAGATGGTCGATTCTGCTAATTAAATTCCTGCAATAATACAGTTTCGATCCAGTCCCGATATAATAAAACTGCAAAATGGTATTCTCATGAACGTCAAACCAACGTCAACCCCGTTTTGGTTGGTCCAATCTCCAAAAATCAGTTTATGATATCAAGACGATTATTGTATAATTTAATAAAAGTAAAATGAAAATATAAGTTAATTACGAGAATTGGGGCTCAGAATTTACATTATACTTAATGACCGACTTGGTATTGATTATTATTTATAGCCGTTAATGTAATTTACAACACTAGTATATGCCTATGATAAAGGATATCCATATTCTAGAGAGTCATTCCTCATAGTCCCAGATGATGATTGATTTTTAAATATGACGAGCTAACGTTTCTTTATTATCGCTTTTTGTAACAAAATGACATATAAGTTACCTTTCTTTTCAGTTTTGGAAATCGCTAGCAAAGAAAATTCACAAAGCTTAACATTTCTGGAAAACGAAGCCAAATCTTATGCCATAGAAATGAACAAAGTGTCACGTAGTGCTGGAGTACTTAAGCCGAAAAATGGAAATGCAGGTATTTTAAACAAGACAATGTTGTAGACGTAATCTAATTATTCTCTCCATCTGTCTTGATTGGAGCGCCGCCTGCGCTGTAAAATCAGTAGGTCAATTCTGCTAATTAAATCCTACAATAATACAGTTTCGATGCAGTCTCGAATCTCGACATTATGTTAAAACAGCAAAATGGTATTCTCATAAACTTCAAACCAACGTTAAACGTGTTTTTAATTAATCTAAACTCTAAAAATCAAAAATGATATCAAGATTTTAATTCATTCTGATTCCATTTTAATTTATTAAAAGTAAATTAAAAGTCTCAGTTACATACGAGACTTGGGGTTCCGGATGTGAATTCGTATGATAACAATGGCCAAAGAACCGAGAACCAAAGTATCATACTTCTAAGCGCTTTATTGCACAAATATAGTTTAATGCCAGGGATAGCATCATAGTTAGGTCGATTGATCTGTTTCGAACCACCGATGACTATAATTTGCGACTTGACGGTACATGACCATTAAGCCATGACAATGACTCCAAAGAAGGATTGTCACAAGGTCTTTATTAATTGCCAAAATAGCGGAATTAAGGTCATCAGCAGAAGCGTGGGTATAAATTTGGATATCGTCCGCATAGAGGTGAAAGAAACAGAGGAGGTGGGGGGATAAGGAAATTTATGAAAATGGAAAAAATTATAGGGGTCAAAACACCACCTTTCAATCTTGTTTTTTTGGTTGTAGAATGACGTAAGGAACAAAACATTTAAAAGTCTTTAATGATTTTTATTGTTACATGGATAATATTCCATTTTTTTATGAAAACTACAACATAAAAATCATTAATCGGTGTAAATTTTAATTTATAATATTTAATTGTCATTATTCTAGTATAAAATACATTAGAATCATTTCAAAGGCTGTAAGAAAAGATACTACTATTTTTTGTGCCTTTGGCCACAGGTTACTAAATAGTTACTACGTAACAGATAAATCACTCCATACAAAAAAGTCCAAACCTACTTTTTTAAATGCCTGCAGTTACTGGAAAGTGACAGCTGCGTGTGAAAATGAACCTTAAACGCTCGGACGCTCGATTGTTATTCTAATGCGATAGCGTGCTATGATGTGCAATTTAAGTTCTGAGATAATTGGTCTGGGTTGCTTCTTACAATTAAATATTTAAGTAGGTAAAAAAAGTTACGCTTAAGAAGATTGAGTAGAGAAATGATTAAAATTTTAGCCGAAATTAAAAGGGCAATTATTTAGAAAGAAGTTTTATTCCATACTTGTTTGTGCATTTTTACTTTGGAAGTCAGTTATAATTTTTTGATTAAAAATAATTATTTTACTCGATTTACATCCATCAACAGCATACAAATTGCCAGACGACGTCGTGTTAATTTAATAAAATATATAAAATATTAGTACGCACGCGTCGCGATCGACTGTTGACAACCCACTGCGAAAGGGATCTGCCAAAATGCGGCTAGCCGTCGCGTAGGCATTTAGCGCGCGCAAGTACATCGAGTGACAGAGGCCTGCTTTGGCGTTCTGTATCTGACAAGTGGCCCACCGCTCAAACTAGTGGGTATGCTACAATATGATATACATTTTATCAGTAAGAATATGAGGGTAGTCTGGCGGGCCTGGGATCTCAGTCTATTACATTATTTTTGCAGACAAGTCAGCAGAGGCCGAGGCGTTGCTGAAGTCCGTAAACGTGGAGAACGTCAGCGAGTACACGGCCAACTGGTGCCAGCAGATGACTGCGCTGCTCAAACGAGGGTTCATAGGAGCGCTGAGAGACGTGCACTTAACACAGGTACGTCAAGAACGAGACATATTATTCCCAAGCCATACTTCGACATGGATGGGTCAAGAAGTAGAATAGAAGCGCTGGCACATGTTCACTTAACATAGGGTACCTAGTACCTACCCTATACATAATATCTTCAAGTTAGGATATTACCATGGGAAAGCCATGCTTGGGCACAAATATCTCGACCAGATAACTACCATGGCCTTAGTACCTAATTGTTTTAACTTGTGTGAAATAACTTTTGTATTGTGTTTCCTCGAGTGATTGTACCGGAGCGGAGGGCCAAGGGGTATTAATAAAAACCGGCAATGCGTTCGTTACTCCTCTAGTGTTACTGGTGCCATCGGGTCACGGGTGAACCATCTGCTCGTTTTCCAGTCGTATTAAAACATCAAGCAGGTATCATCAACCTTACAATACTTAACAGTAACATTTAAAATGTTAAACAATGCAAAATTAATCCATGAAGTAGACCTAACAAAACTAGTTTCGTACTTTTTAGGATAATTTACAAACGCCCTTTAAAAAAATAATTAATAATTTTGAAGAAATCTGATAAGTGCTACGTTCCTACTTTAAATATAAAAATACTGGCAAAAATTTAAAATGTGTTATGTGAGATTAGTCTCTAATCTCTATATTTAGGTAAATTATAATCCGCTACTCAAAAATGTTCAATACCTATAATGTTATATTACCATTTCCACTATGGAACAAAGGAATCGTATATTATTATAAGTATATTATAGGTGTGTGTATAAAAGATAACATTATCAATGATGCCACCAGTGACACATTAGGTAACCTCTAATTGTTATTATTATAAGATCCAAAGTTTTTATAGTGAAATATCAACAACTGGACGTATTATGACGTAGGCATCCGTTATTTAAAACGGTCGTTTAGAAGGAGCGTTAGTGGACGGACACTCCACGAACGCTCGAAATGTATGTATGACTGATGTATGCTTAAAATGAGAATAATAGTTATAATTAATATAATAATAATTGATCTCACAGTCGCGCGCGTGTTATCCGACCTTCAACATGATAAATAACTACAATTTTTATTACAAAACTATAACCCGACTACGTAAATATAGATATACCTACCTATCCTATGTTATCCGGGATATTATTACGAATCTATTGACACATCATTTATAAAAATCGGACCAGTACCTAGTTTAGGCGCTACGGTGGACCAAACTAGTTACATACATAGACTGCCAAAACCTTTCTAGACCGATTTCAAAAAGTTCTCCATCATACCTAGAATGCTACATTCTCCTTGAGTAACATAGGCAGGCGGTAACTATATTTTTGAGTTACTATAAAAAATATAGCTGCCGCTTTAATTTGCCGTGGACCAAAGCTTGAAAGTTACTTTTTCAGATAAGGCTGGTGACACACTTCATTGTGGCCCTAATGCTGGGCGCGTTGTACCACGGCGCGGGGCAGGCGGCGGAGCGGATCGTCACCAACACAGCCTGCCTGTTCTTCTTCCTGCTATTTCTGTTCTTCTCCAACGCCATGCCGACGATACACAGTTGTAAGTAGGTACTTCAAGTATGAGTTCTTCTAAAAGAATCTCGTAACTTGATAACTTACAATAACTTTTAAAAAAAATCAAACAGTAGTTGCAGAAAATGAATCTGTATTTATCTACTACCTAGGTACTTAAATATCCGGTTGGCGATAATTAGGAAGTAGGTACCTACTTAATTAACGCCAAAAAAAACTTAGCCTTTTTTTGGCCTTTTCATCCGTTAACGGATGATTTATACAGTATTCTCCGATCGAAGTAACCACTCTTGAAATACTGTAGTGCCTGGGACAGTTGGTTTTTAAATGTCGTATGGGAGCCCAATCACATACGGCATTTTTACAACATAGTCAGCCCAGTCGAGAGGAATGACTGGTTAATACGTCTGGAGCCAACCACGTGCGGGTTTCCTCACGATGTTTTCCTTCACCGTTAGATCGTCCTTATAATGTACTTGAGATCTGAAAAAGTCTCATAGGTACACGCCCCGACCTGGGAATCTAACCTCAAAAGAAATAGTAAACTAAAAATGAAAGTTTTCATAGGTATAACAGCGATTTATGTACAAAATTTCGCAAGTTTCGTGAAAACGCTCCATTCATAAGTCGTACGTCGGTGTGACGTCACTATTAGGTACAGGGGGTCTATAAAGGCCACTTTAGGTGTTTCATATTATGTTTAATATATTTTTTTCCATACAAAAATCGTGAAATTGTAAAATGGCTACATGATTCATTTGATTTTATCATATTAGAAACCATCAATTTTGACAGTTTTCCATAGAAATGCATAAAATAGCCCAAATATGAGTTGAAAAAAATATACCTACCTATGAATCATAATATGTAACACCTAAAGTGGCCTTTATAGACCTCCTGGTATATTAAATATAAGGCCGCAGGAACATCTTCAAAATTATGTATCCCAGATCTACTGATTAACGCTATAATTTTTTTCAGTTCCTGTGGAATCAAAAGTCGTACTCCAAGAACATTTGAATAAGTGGTACTTTTTGTGGACGTATTGCTTTTCCAAGATTCTCATCGATTTGCCAATACAGGTAGGTACTTTTAACCGTACTTAGGTTTTTTTTTTTTAATATATTCTATCTATCTGTATGTTCGCGATAATCACAAAAACTACTAAACGGATGTTCATGCGGTTTGACATAGTGGTTCCTGAGAAAGCTTTGGGCGCATAATTTGTTAATATTTGTGAAATCTGTATGAAATATGAGGATAAGTATCCATCTGGGAGCTCTCATAGCCCTTTTCACCATACAGTATAAATTAATATCTTAGGAGTTACCGTAAAATTAAAAAGTACTCATGAGAAAATACGACCGTGCCGCGACGACGACGCAACGGACGGGACGCGCTTGATTAATGTAATATTAATATTACTAACTATATGGGTATATAACATCAGAATTCGAATAAGCTATAAATTATTTTTCATTTCTCATACTCGGAAGTGTGTGAAGTAGTGTTGTTTTGATCTGATTATTGGGTGGAAGATGCTGCTTTCCTTTCATAGGGAGGGAAAAACTCATACAAATTCATTCCGGCCCGAGGGTCTTCAAAACTTCAAAAATAGAACTGCTGTCAGCTGTGAAGAGTTTTATGTAAAAAAAACTATTAAAAAATGACATGACTTTCTAAACAGCACAAACACCCTCCATAATTAATATTACTTTAATTTTATTTTAATTTTTGAAGAGAATATATATACAGGTTGTAAAATACAACCGAAATTCTTATTTGAAGCGTCCCAGCGAAACCTGTTGCCATTAATGATATTTCCGCAGCGGAATTAGGGCGATTTTGTTTGTCGTTTATTTTATAATTATATGGTCTATAGGCTCTGGTTTTTATTTTTAATTTTCTACAGACTTTAAGGAAGGTCTAATATTTTTGCTTTTGGGTAGTACACTCAAAAATAGAAATAATAGCTTCGTAATAATAAAAAATAATTTTTCATTTCTCATACTCGGAAAGTAGTGTTGTTTTGATCTGATTATTGGGTGGAAGATGCTGATTTCCTTTCATAGGGAGGGAAAAACTCATACAAATTCATTCCGGCCCGAGGGTCTTCAAAACTTCAAAAATAGAACTGCCGTCAGCTGTGAAGAGTTTTATGTAAAAAAAAACTATTAAAAAATGACATGACTTTCTAAACAGCCAGTGTGAATTTAGCGCAAACTTCTTTGAGCGGAATAAGCCGTGAGTGCCGCGACAATTACGCGGCGAGCGGCAAGTTCCATATTTAAAATTTAAAAAGTCAAGACAAATTGGCGGGATACTAAAATCTGTTATGTATGTATCTGTGACGGACTTTTGTGCTAAAATTTGAATTGAATATTAAAAATGAGTTCAAGCGAAATATTGACACCAGATTCCATTACGGACGAGGCAAATTGTGTCATAGAAAATCTTTTGCCAAAAATATCAAAAGAAAGATTTATAAACACATACAATGACTTTATGAAGTGGCGAGAAGACAAGAATATAAAATCGTTTTCCGAAAGTGTATTTCTTACATATTTTAATGGACTGTGTAGCAAATTACAGCCTTCAACGGTATGGAGCCGATATTCAATGCTCAAGAGTACACTTAATGTAAAACACAATGTAGATTTGAAAAAATTCATAATTTAACAGCATTTTTGAAAAGACAGTCGCAGGGGTTCAAGAGTAAGAAATCTAAAGTTTTCACATCTCATGAGGTGGATTTTTTTTTTAAATGATGCTCCTGACGAGATATATTGGGCAGTGAAGGTAAGTTTACCTAAGTATTTAAGGATTTATTCTAAATATGAACGTATTTATTACACAAATACTAAAATAATTATATGTTTTTCACAGGTCGTATTGATATCAACTAAAAGAAGAATTTACACAAATAGTAAAGAAATATCAAAAAATGAGACCTAGTGATGTAAAAACGGACCGCTTTTTTCTCAACTATCAGAAGGGAAAATGTTATAAACAAGTGATCGGTAAAAATAAAATATCAGGTATGCCGAAGCAGATAGCAACATATTTGAATTTACCAAACTGTGAGCAGTATACCGGACACTGTTTTAGACGAACTTCAGCGACACTTTTAGCCGATTCTGGGGCAAACATGACTACGTTAAAAAGACATGGAGGCTGGAAATCCAGTACAGTCGCCGAAGGATTAGAGGATTCAGTCCAAAATAAAACTAAAATTTCAACCAAATTAACCGAAACTATAAAAATACGCCCCAATTCGCCTCTGCCGACAACTTCCAGGGAGTGTCCGCGATGGAATCCATCGTCTGATAAAATACCAGAGTCTCCTACTTTTACAGAGATCCAGAACAGCCAAATTTCTCAAATGTAACAAAAACAAAAATGTAACTTTTAATTTCACGAATTGTCCTAATTTGACTATTAATTTTAAATGGGCACTACTAATATATTATTATCAATAAATAGTTTAGATAAACAACTAGTTTTATTTTCCTCATATTCTAAATGAAAAGTAGAGTGTTTGCCACGGGTAAAAGAATCAATTCCTATTCGGACTATAGCCTACTACTCTACCTACCTCGGGAATTGATTCTTTTCAACCCTAAGCTAACAATCTACTATAGTTTGTGTAAAACAAATTTAGAAGCAGTTATAATACTTATTCAATTTGAAAATTTACGTCCTGCACATAGTGTATATACCTAAGTACCGTATATTTGAGTTAAAAGGTGAAAATGACAGCATTGACGACCTGCCTGGCTTTACATTTCTCGTTTTATGGTACCTACCTAAATAAGGGTAGGTACACGAGGAACTTGCGTACCCTTATTCTCACCACGGTGCCAGATTGCCAAATGCCGTGATTCGAATCGTCCATAGATATAATTATAATACCTAATGCTAAGTGGGTATCACTCTTCGTGTTTTCAGTTGCTCTGTGCCACGGCGTTCGTGTTACCAGCTTGGTACTTAACGTCGCAGCCGCTGGAGCCATTCCGCATTGGTATGGCGTGGGGGGTGTGCGCGCTGGTCACCATACTCGCACAGACATTCGGCCTGGTCATTGGTGCTTCGTGTGGAGTCAAAGTAAGTTTAATTAAAACACGTGTGTATTGTTATGTACCTACATACTCATGTGAAAAGTTATACTACTATGAAGTTAGTTACGTTTTCATGGAAACTTGAGGGTCAGCTGATTACATCATGTCGCTTTTTGGCTCGGTATGCGCGCGCATCGTAAAAATGTTGCTCTCACATTTTTTTCGAAATGCGGCAAAATAACTTCAAAAGAATATTGACGGAAAGTGAACACAAAGATGTAAAAAAAACCGGTGTGGTACCGACATTTTGCCGAGAGCCATCGGTCGCGTTGAACTCATTTTACTCTCGAGGGTATGGAGACGGTATAATTATAATGTATTTGAGGTGAGAGTGGGGTGGTTTATTTGTATTTTAAATCTGTACTATTATAATATCTACGTATGTGCTAATTTCGGCGCAATCCATTCAATGGCTTCAGCTGTGTATTTATAGATTTGTCAGAAACAATCATCCTTCAAGACACTGAGATGCCTATAGGTACTTAGACAACGACATTGAAATCACTTATTTTGTTACAGCTCGGTCTCTTCGTCGTCCCCGCGGCCAACATACCCATGCTGATGTTCTCCGGTTTCTTCATCAAGTACCCCGAAATACCTTCCTACCTAAAGCCTTTCGCTCTCGTGTCATACTTCCAATACTCTTTTGACGCCTTCATGAAAATAGTGTACGATTTCGGCAGACCGACCCTGCCGTGTCACGAAACATTTTGCATGTTTAAAAAACCCCAATATTATCTGAAATACCTCGGACTCGACACTACCGAATTCTACCTGGATTTCGTAGCTTTAGGTGTATGGATTATTTTATTGCAAGTATTACTAGTGTGCATATTAAAATTCCGGGTTTACAGATATTGCACATAAATATGTGCTTAGTGTTCATAAAATGTTGCAGACATTTTTTATCGACCTAGCTACCTACTTACCCGTTAAGAACGTCACAGTAGGCGAAGATACAATAATTTTTTATCTTAAGGTGGATATATACTGTATAGCGTTTTATGTTTGTTATCATATTAGCAAGATAAATTTAACTTAACATAAAATATAGTATCTTCGTTTATATTACATTGTGATGCCCTTTAGCGCCTGTTTCATAACCTTCTAATAAGATGCTTAACTGCTTGTTTTGTCCCTGTCGCTCTATATAAAATAAGCAGCGACAAACTTCCGGATAAGCTCTCTATTACTGTGAGGATCGTTACAGAATGTCTCTAAGCTCAGTATGTCGCATAACATAGGCCTCCTCTAACGATTTCCATTGATTTCTATCAGTAGCAACTCTCCTCCAGTTTGGGTCGTCTTCCCATCTAGTGTGGTGCCTTCTTCTGTTCCTTTTGCCATCTCTAGGGTACCAGTGCGTGACCTCTTTGCTCCAATTTTCCGGATAAGCTATTCGACACTCAAATAAGGCCATTAGTGTCCAAATATGCGTGGATTCTTAAATAATAAAAGCACAGAGGTAGCTTAAGCCGGGGTCAATCGTAGTTTATGAACAATACTTATGAAGGCTAAATACCAAGTTTAATTAAAAAGCGATCAATGACCAAACAAAAAGCGACCCAAACTCAGTATTTACATAATATTAAAACCTGCTACTTATGGCGCGCTTATATACTTTGTTACCTATCTTAGACTTAAAATGAGACAATATTGAAATGTTATTTCTTTAAATTAAAATGAGTGAGTATGCAGGGAGTTTTGGAGGAGAAAATTCGATCTAGCTAGGTGTTATTTCTGGGAAACTGCGCATTTTAAGCAATATATGTTTTTTCTTGCGCCGTGCAACAATATAGCAATAATTTCGACTTAATTATGTCAGTCCGATTGACAGTTTGGGATGCGTATGTACAATTTTTGCTTTGTTTGAAAATTCGGATTGTGGTGGGTTCGAATCCCGGCCAGATAAATATTTTTGTGGTTCTTTTTATTTTTTTTAATTTATCAAAACTCCGAGCAAACCTTGGTTACCCAAGTACTTTAGTTTAAGTTGCTATCGATATGTTATGGTGCTTTTTATGATATTCATGGTGCTTATTATTATTTCGTAGCTTGTAAGTATATATTAAATAAATAGAGCTAGAATTATAGCCTAGAATACACAAAATCTGTAACACAGTTGGGTCAATCTCAAAGAAAAATTATTTAGTTCAGGATAATGACGGTAGGTTTTTTGTGCGCTACACGGAATTTCATCATCCTGCAGACATTTTTTTACTAATAATGCCCTACTATATATAGTAATAAGCACTGTAACTAAATTTGTGTGCCGGATGTTAAAATTCCATGTAGTGATCAAAAATCTTACCATCATTATCGTAAACAATATAAATTTTATTAGAGATTGACCGAGTTAAATTTACATTATTTAAACAAAGTTAATACATATCTACATACTCGGTTTATGTGCTATTTGGTAGTTAACTACATAATATATAAGATAGACATTAGTTAGTATAGTATATTGTTTAATCTAAAGTTACGAATGTATGTTTAATGTTTCGCGGGAATTAATGTAACAATTTATAGCAATATGGATAATCTGTGATCGGATATGAGATATTTTATTTTTATAATAAAATTAACTACATAGTTTTACGTGTATGTAACCAATAATAAAATTTTCATACAGTGAAAAAATGCGAAGAAATGAATAAATTGTATTGGATATTTTGTATTTTATATTGTCCTTAAACAGCTTTAACCAATCTCGTCCCCAGATCCCACAATCCAAGCCAAAAAATACTAATAGGCTACTTGACCATGTTTTTATTTATGTCCTAAACACTTCATAATTGTTTCATTACACAATAAAAATTATATTTCATTATTTTGATACCTAAAAACCTACAAAAAAAGTATTTTAAAAATACACTTTTTAAACACCGCCGAAAACACTATTCGCCATGTTGGTTGATAGATTATGTGTGCTGTGACGTCATACTAGTACTATTTGTAATCTGTGCTATAGTCCGTAGTAGTAAAATGGCGGTGTTACGTTCCGTTTGACGTTTTAACATAAATAACTTTTTAAGATGTCATGAACTATTTATTTACAGAAACTTTCAGTTTCACTACTACATAATATGTGTTTAGTGCGTTTGTGTCATCACATCCTTGCCGGAAGTTACTTCGAGGTGTTTTCATCAGTAGAAATTAAAAAACAAAAATACATATTTTTAAATGAACTTTATTTATCAATCTTAAGTTTTTAGTTTATGATATCGCTAGAATATGTTTTCCTAAGCCAAGTACTAAAGAAAATACTCCTTCAATGTATGAAATTAAATATGAGTCAAGTCGCCTATTAAGGCATCATTATATACCTACTAATACGTGCAGCAAAAACTTTGCACTCCGTTTTACGAAAATTATGCGAAAGGAGGAATATGAAATTTGGGACAGTTAAAGTTTATATGGAAGGGGAGTGAACTGTAGTAATATTATTTTTAGGGTTCCATACGGGTAAAAACGGGAGTCGGGACCCTACTGTCTCCGACTCCTCTGTCCGTCTGAGTGTCTGTCTGTCACCAGGCTGTAATCTCATGAGTCATGAGCCGTGACAGCTAGACAGTTGAACTTTTGACAGATTCTATTTCTGTTGCCGCTATGACAACTAATACCAAAAACAGAATAAAAGTAAGTCATACAAATAGACTTGTACAACGTAGTTCTTTTGCTGTTGAGTGCGACTCGCACTTGGCCGATTTTTTTATAATAATGGTTAAAATACATTTAATTAATAAAAATAACGTTACACAATATACACACTACCTCAGATGTACTCTCAAAAAACGAGTGTGCTTTAGACCACACGACTGAAGTAAAACTCGCAAACGAACCACTGACTGAGACATATATTTCATGCTATGAGAGAAAGAGAAAAAGAAAATGTGCGCGCGCACTGCTCTGTCTTGCTCTTATAGTAATGTACGAAACGTAACTCTCTCTCTTTTCATCTTCACTAATGTATATCTCCCTCTCAACTTCCGTTCGCCTCGCCCGATCACACTTTTCGTAATGTGATCACATCTCACACACGATCACAATCTCGTCACGCATTCACCAGCTTACTCCCCAAGTCAAGCGTGCGTAAAGGAGTTTTACTTCAATAATTCCCACTACCATGCGTTTGTTTAATTACAGTTGATGTTGGTTTGACACAACTTTGTCACACGTTTGTAAATCTGTCTTTCACATTCCTTATACAACATTAACATTTTTGTAGCGTATCTGAGAGGTAAGAGCCTTTGACAGCCCGATAAAGGTAAATCTTAAAAATTAAATGAATTATGGTCCACTTTCGACCACTACGCATCCACTAGTTTCCAATAACGAATCCAATAAAATACGTTTCAAAGTTTTCAAATTCGTTGCATCATTAAATATTAAGAGTAATGTTAGTAAAAATACACAAAATTACAACACAGCTTTATTTTATAAATTAATGTCGTCGATTAAATTAAAATAAGGTAATATTATTAAAATAAATAATTTCGAATAAATGCACTGCGTTTAACATAGAATTGTTAATTTTAATTGACTAAATCTATATCACATAGTAAAATATATTTCACAAACCCTTACTTGTGATTTACGTAATCGATTTTAAGCCCCAGTTTCATCAACGCCTGTTAGTCGTTTGTCTAAATATCATGTCTTTTCTTTTGTTAATACGAAGAATGAGAGAGAAAACATAATATTTAATCAATGATTAATTTTAACAGGCGTTGGTGAAATTGGCACTAAAGCGAACTTGTGCACGAGAAGGAAATGGACATTGGACATTAATTTGAATACCATGTCTTTGAAACTAACTGATTTCATATTGAAATAAAAATAACTAAATGTAAAGGTAAAAAAAAGTAAATGTAAAAGGTAATGGCTTCGTAAAAAACTACAAAGTTATGAAATTATTTTTTGAATAATTTTATAAAGGGTTTGTTTGCAAAATAGCCAAAAAGTAAAAATATTTGAATGAGTATATCATAATATTATACAAACATCGATTAGCCGCTCGACTATAAAGTTACTTCACGTTGCATCGTGCCGCTATTCTTTAAGGTATTGTATTACTGTTAATAAGGACAGGTGACGTAGCGTTACTGTTTCCATTGTGTGCCACCTTGGGGCAAAATTGCTGCGACGGTCCGCGAGACTCGAGTATGCTGCGGGCGCATATATCAAGACAAGTCATGAAGAGGTTGAGACAAAATGTTCGTAGGGGCTCATCTTTACTTTCGCAATCATAATGTTAACCTCTGCGCAAAGATATGTGAAATAACTTCAGAGCGGTCTTGTTATTTTTCATTTTTGCATAATTATCAGGAACATAAATAATACTTAAGCTTTGGTGCAACTGCAATACGACGCAAACTTTTCACATTGAAATGTGCTTCAAACTGTTATGGTATGTCGTTCAGCTTCATTAGATGTCTGAAAATAATAAAATAAAATAATTATTCTATATTAATAATATTACTCTTTTAAATTATTTGATTTTAAAACCATCTTTATGTCAGGTCTATGTAACAAGGCGGACTCGCATCTACGAGTCAATAATTGGCATTGTAATTTAATTTTTTAAGTTCAACTCACTAATAAAAAACCGTTTTGTAATGTTAGACCTTTTGCCTGGTCGAGCGGCAACACGTTCCGGTTGTACCTACAAGATACTGGCAAATTACACTAATCGTACTTTTTGCCACGGTCGCTTATTTTAAAACAGTTTGCTTGGTGATAACAATGTAAATGCTTATTGGCAGCATTCTTTCTTTATTATTTGTTTGTTTTTTTTTTTTTTTTTTATCTTATCTATATTCTTATGTCTTAGCCATTATTATAAAGCTACTGTAATACGACGGGTCATTGGACTCATTGATTCCCACTATCTTCGGATCGATAACAACGGATTGCCATACCATTGTGATATAGGTATATATTATCTATACTAATATTATAAAGAGGAAAGATTTGTTTATTTGTTTGCATCGAATAGGCTCCGAAGCTACTGGACCGATTTTGATGAAATTAGGCACAGATATAGAGTAGACCACGGGGAAGGACATAGTCTACTTTTAATGCACGGTTCCCGTGGGGTTCCTTTTGCGCGTACGAAGTCGCGGGCAACATCTAGTAAGTCATATTTTCTAGTATAGTAGTTTTGTCGTACTGGCCACTTTGATCTCAAGTATATCTTTTTCGGTTAGGAATTCCAATTTCAAATTTATACCGCTATTTACTCATGCATTTTTGTTTTGAAAATCGTAATTCATTTGTTTTTTTTCTTTTCTGGTTTTTTCTTTGCGTCACTCTGTTTATAAAATGGAAAACTTGAAATATCGTATTGTTTTCGAGTAGGAGTTCCACCGTGGCACCAGTGCTGCAGAAACGGTTCGAAGGATTAATGATGTGTATTGCGGCGGTGTCGCAAAAGAAAACACATTACGTTTTTGGTTCCAACGTTCTCATTCTGGAAATTTCGACCTGCAGACTTGCCCCGTGGACGGCCTGAGACTAAAGTTGATAATGAAGAATCAAAGAAAGAAAAAAGAAGAAGGCTATTGTGGAAACCGATCCATCGCAAACTACGTCCGAGTTAGCTGCAGGCTGCGGTGTTAGTAATAAAACTGTTTTAATCCACTTGAAGCAAATTGGGAAGGTGAAAAAGCTTGATAGGTGGGTACCTCATGAATTGAGTGCAGCAAACCGACAAACGCGCGTCGACTGCTGCGTTACATCACTCAACCGGCACAATAATGAAGGGATTTTAAATCCTGTGATGAAAAGTGGATCCTGTACGATAATCGGAAACGCTCCTCCCTGACTCGCACGCTGAACCCTGACGAACCAACCAAAGCCTGTCCCAAGCGGAAAGCCAGATTTAAGCTTTCTTAAATCTGGCCAGACGATTACGGCAGATGTCCATTGCCAGCAACTGCAAATCATGATGGAAAAGCTAGCTGCTAAACAACCGAGGTTGGTCATTCGCTCTAGGCCACTGCTGCTTCAGGACAATGCTAGACCACACACTGCACAACAGACGGCTACCAAATTAGAGGAGCTTCAATTGGAATGTCTAAGACATCCACCGTACTCCCCGGACCTTGCTCTAACAGATTCTGAACAACAGAACAGAACCATTTTTTTCGAAATTTGGATAACTTCTTGCAAGGGAAAAAATTCAACTCCGATGGGCAGTCCTAAGCGCCTTAGATTTTATTGATTTATGTCCAAATGGTATTTTTAGTAAAGGAATCAATGAACTACCTATGAGATGGCAAAAGTGCATAGATAGCAATGGTATCTACTTTATTAAATAAATATTTTAATTATTTTTTTTAATTGACTTTATGTTCCTCCTTTACAAAACGTCAATTTCATATGTAATGACCTAATATATAAAAAAGACAAAGCTAATTGACTGATGTATCAACACACATGCCCTTAAGGCTAGAAATTCCAAATTTTACACACGTATTTCTCATATGACGTAGACATCCACTAAGAAAAGATCCTCATTCCTCACTACAATCATTTGACGACCTCTGACAGTGGTTAGCGCGTCAGCGCTCAAGTCGGAGGTCGGGGGTTCGAATCCCGAAGGAACAAAAATTTTTCAATGTTCTTGGGTCATGGATGTGTGTAATATAGTAAAGATCTTAAATATATTATGTATAGTATAAAAGTACTTTTATTGTAATGGTAATTTTAGTGGTAATGGACCAGACAATGGAAAGTATATTCAACTTTCCATTCTCTGGCCCCGCAACAAAAATTTTTCAGATAGATCTTAGCACGGGCCAGATTGACGTGGTGTGAAGCGTCCATAGATATTATTATTATTATATATAATATTTATATTAGGCCTACGTAGCGTATTCCAATTTCCAAGTTATTATTTTTATTTTTTAAAGTTGGATTGATTATGTATTTAAGTTGGGTTGTTTAAAAACATACCTGCAGTAATCTGGCGATAACGTTAGCGTCTTGTACCACAGCAATATATTGAGAGCAATACTCCAAGTCCTTAGTGGTCCAAACAAAAACGACATCGTGCCATATTCCAACCAGAAGAAATACGCTAGCAGGAGTTGAATTGTTAGTATCAAAATAAAAGGCAGGTTCCTCAACAAACGTTTAAAGCCTCTGCTGTGCTGTCCGAACAGACGCATTTGTAAACAATACGACAGTACAAATATAAGAGGTATCTGTACGAACATCAGTTGTACACTTCCGTACATATACGTGAAGGGCTCTGGCAAGAGAACACCCTTGATCAATATGCCCCAGGCGAATATGGTTCCTATGTAACCATCGAGAAGTTCTCCGGTAGCCCAGGGACCGAGCGGCAAATAAACTGCATAGAGCACAATTGGGTAAAATACTCTATCAATTTTACTAAGCAACCAAACTCTTCTCAGTATGTTTCCCCAAAGCCTTCTTCGTGACTTCGGTGGTCTCTTTTGCAGCCTCAAAACTACTAACGGCAGTATGTTCAGCGATAGAAGTGTTCCAAAAATCGTCTGAAACTAAAAAAAAAACATTAATTTGAGAGTAAATGATTTGGAAAAGGCAGAAAAGTGATTTCATAATTTATTTCGATTTTTAACCGACTTCCAAAAAAGGAGGCGGTTATACATTCGATCTCGGGTTCGGGTTTCGTAATCTTGATAATTTTGAAGTTGGTACCTTCCAACTTAAATGTGAGTTCTATAATTTATAAAATATTGTTTTATCGGGATATTGTTTGGGCTGGTACCAACAGCAAAATAATGAAGATTGAGTAGAGAAATAGTTAAAATTTTAGCCGAATTTAAAAGGGGAATTATTTAGAAAATAAGATTTATTTCATACTTTTGTACATTTTTACATAGGAAGTCGTGACTGCTCAATATTTTACGCATTGTTATTTCAATTTGTATTCTAAATATTAAAATCTAATGGAAAAAAAACTTACTACTAGTCCAGCATCAACCATCAATAAAATTCTTGCTGAAATATCAAACGACAGTGACGCACCATCCAATGTAAATGGATGTGCCAATGTTGTTTTCCTCTGTAACTCATCTTCAGCGCTTACATACAGTTTATGCAAACCAGTCCCAAAACTCTTCGGTGACCAGGGGCATACATACAGTGGACTTTCTGCCACTTTACACTGTATCCAATTTGACATATCAAAATATATTCTCACACTTGTTATTTCAACATCACTAAAAACTAATATTCTTACATGATCCGACTTCAACATTAAATCTAAAGGCTCTCGCCCGGGCATGATGTACTGAGCATGTTTAGGGTTAGTGACTAGCACTATTGGCCACATATTGTGTTTAACATCAACAAATGAAAACAATCCATGATCTATTGCGGCCACTCGAAACAGCCTATTGTCTTTCCAGTCACCTAACTCGAGTTCTAGGTATCCCTTTTTATGTTTTGTGTACATATTTGGCACCAGTCCACCCATGGAATGTAAATGTCCACAGACATATATTTGTGAAGCTTGTGCGCTACCAATCAACTCTCGCACATCCAACCGGTCTTCAGATTCAGTCTTCATTGAAAGTATACAAGAAGTTGGATAGTGACCAAACCAAATAATGTGATCAGCTTTGTTCTCAGCTTCATGTTTTAATTTATGTATATTGTTTTGTTCCTGTGTATTCAAAATTCCAATAAAATTAAATGGTCTCCGTAGACCAGGATCAGGGCATGCATCAATTCCAACAAACCCCACCCTGAGCCCATTACTATATATGTAGTGAGAATATGACTTTGGATGAGTGGAACCTTGTACTGAATAATTCCTGAAATAATTTTCTTCTGAATTTATTGTCCGGATATTAAAGTTATCTAAAAAAAAACAAAGGTAGTATTTTAACCCTATTTCATACTTTTAAACCAAGTCAATGTCTTCGTCAAGGTTACTCGCCACCAGAAATGGGCATGAAAAGGGTTATTGTTACTGACTACTCCCGCAAGTAGATCAACACTGGTGCTTCATAATGGAAGCTGATTTACAAACTCTTGTACTGAACATTGTTACATACCATGATTTCCTCTTATATCTAACCAGGTGGTATGTTGAGTGACACCTGACTCATTTATTATGTTGTGGTAGTATATCCACTCTCTCTTGACTTGAGAACTACCCAGGTTGTCTTTAGCTTTAGCATCTGTTAGATCTCCTGTTGCCAACACTATAGCAGGCCTGATAGTTTTAACAGTGTTGTCACAGAACTGTTGGAACTGTGATATTCTTCCTGGATCTCGAAATATACTTATGTGTATATCAGAAATCTAAAAATGTATAGTTTATTCTAAAATTATTATTTTTTTGACTCAATAAAATGCGTCTCAAGTTTTTATTGCTTTAAGAGACAAAAAATAATCCAAGGATAAAATAGTACAACAAAGAAGTCACTACATACTTGTAAAAACCAGATGATGTTGTTAGTATTGTCAGATATTGTTCCATATTTTTCTTCTAAATTATGTGTGAAATTACGTCCTACGTGAATGTTCTCAGCATTATTATGATTAACTGCTATTATATCAATTAGGCTCGCCATAAATATGGACAATAGTAAACAAAAACATACAATTACTATTTTTGAAAACATAATGACTGTCACTTCAATGAACACCGTTATTAAGTAATTACACGACCGCTTGGCAATTTGTATAATTGAAATATTTTTTCAGTATGTTAAGATTAAGTTAATTATTTAATTTTAATTCAAAAATGTAAATCTTTAGTTCTTTGTTTTGTAGTCACACACTGACACTTGGCAGTTGACATTTGACTTTTTTTTAATTTATATATGACATCGGCTTATAACCATTTGCCAGTGTCAAGTTAAAAAGGCGGGAAATAGAAATTTCGTTTCAATTTTCAACACCGTATTCCTAAATCGTCAAGTCCAAAGTCTAGTCAAAGTCCAAATATAGTCAGTGCAGTCCATGATTCATCTCAGTCGATTCAGTAAAGTGGTAGAAGCTTTAGTGAAAGTTCCTAGGGAGTTTTGGAGGGAAACTCAAAATAGCACGTTTTTAGAAGTTGTACCACTTTCCCACGCTTGTGCACGTTAACGAATATTTAATTAATAATTGAATTACACATTAATAATCGAATTAACACAAATTTTGGAAAACTTACAAAACCAACAACGTCGCACCACTTGCCCACACTTGAGCATATTAACGAATATTTAATGATTAATATTCTACCAATATTACACATTAAGAACCGAAATAACACAAATTTATGAAAGAAATGCAAAATCCAAACGTCACCCATTGAATTCCCCGGCACAACCCGCCATAAACGGCCTCCGGCGGCGGTTGCAAAGGTTTTGCACTATTCCGCCAGTGTCGAGAATTTATAGACTTTTTTTTTTCGATTTTATATTATTTACATTATCATTATACGAATTATTAAAAAAAAACATAAATTTTGAGGATCGAGATTTCTCTACTCTTAGATTTATTACGCTGGGACTATATCACCCGGAATCCGCCTGGCCTTGGAAAATTCAGTCCACTGGAAATAGTACTCTGCGTTAATTTATTAGAGTTGAAAATGGCGAGTGTCAAGCTGTCATATATGACATTGCTAATTGTCTCAACACTCATATGTTCGATTTTCAACTCTTCTAGCGCAGAGTTGTATTTCCAATGCTCAGAATTATTTTCTTCGGCCTTCCGGATTCCGGATCTTAGTATAGTCCCAGCCTTAAACGAAAATTCTGTATCACTTGACACAATGAAAATTGAAACTGGCAATGGTTTAATACCTTCCGCCTTAAATATTAAAAACAATTGAGTTTCGAAAGTTGATACACGTTCGTCTGTACGATGACGTCACGTTTTGTTCCGCCAGTAGATATCCTTTTTTTGAAATTTGCGCGGGATAAAAAAAAAACACTTTATGATGATTAATTTTCTCTACTAATTCACGATAAATTATTAAAACATTTGTACAGATATGTTTTTAGCGATAAAGATTATATAGCAAGATGGCGACAAAATATGATTTTATTTTAAAATGTTTTAAATATTTGGCTTAATAAAAGTCAAGTTATAGTACTTACATATGAAATGTTATGTCCCAAGCTTTTATAATTATTTTCCGATGCATTGTGACACTCTATAACGACACAAACCGTCATAATGTCCGACTAATAAAAAATAGTCGGGAGATGTAGTATGCACTAGCGCTTGACAACTGACGGGTCGTTTGAACAAACTGACCCGATATGGCTCAGTATGATTTACTTCACTTTTCATGCGCGTACCCGGTTTCTAGGCGTTTTTATTTAAGGTTCGGCCTGAACGGATTCGTGCCCATACACGGAAAATCGCATCTGGTTTGCGGCGAGCTTCGGTCGTGTTTTAGGGTTCCGTAATACTTAAGAAACCCTTATAGTTTCGCTCTGTCCGTCCGTCTGTCTGTCTGTCTGTCTGTCCGCTCTCCTAGCTTCTGTAATAACTTTATGACAATAACTTTTGAAGTAATTTAAAGAAAACCTATTGCGCGTTGATAGTTACGGAACACTCCTTACAAATGTCGTGACATGCTCTTGGTTAGGTTGTTACTTTATTTATCAATAATTGTATTTTGCTGTAACTGTAGTTACGCTGTCGACGAATCCGAATTATTGCGCCATACATTTTTCCAGTAACAATTGTTATAGAAATCATTTCTCTTTGTTTTATAGTAGGTAATAAGTATTTAGATTTTATCAACAATATTAGCTCTAAAGTTTCAAATACTTCAATGAACTCTAATAAATATTCTTTAGAACACGATTTTTAGGGTTCCGTACCTAAAGGGTAAAAATGGGACCCTATTACTGAGACTTTGCTGTCCGTCCGTCTGTCACCAGGCTGCATCTTAATCTTCTTATACCGTGATAGCTCTACAGTTGAAATTTTCACAAATGATGTACTTAGGTATTTCTATTGCCGTTATAACAACAAATACTAAAAACAAAACAAAATAAAAATTTGAGGTTCCCATACAACAAACGTGATTTTTTACGTTTTGTACGGAACCCCTCTTGCCGACTCGCACTTGACCGGTTTTATTTTACACTCGAATTTTATTACCGTTCAGTCCATCCGTACAGGTCAGAATTAGTGTTGCCAACTTAGTTATTTCACAAAGTGGCCTACAATGGTTTCGTAGTCTCTATAATGTCGTACGGCATCCTCTTGTGGGGAAACGCTGCGGACATTAATACAATATATTTTGTGCTGCAGAAACGTGCTATACGTTCTATTTATAAGATGTCGACTTTTGAATCTCTAAGGGAAAAGTTTAAAGAAATAAAAGTTCTGACCGTCGCATCTCAATACATTTTGGAAAATGTGTTATATGTAAGAAAGAATCTAAACAACTTCAAAAAGAAATGTGATAATCATTGTGTAAACACTAGAAATAAGAACAAGTTAGATATGCCAGTGTTCAGACTAAGCAAAGTTAGTAAATCCTTTAAAGGCCAATGTATACGCTTATACAATATAATCCTAGAAAAGGTTCAAAACCTTCCCATTAATAAGTTTAAAAAGTAGTTAAAGAACGTTTGTGTGCCAAAGCGTATTATAAAATTAATGACTTCATTCAAGACGGCACACCTTGGGAATAAGGTGGCTCCTTATCTTATCTTATTATTTGTTACATAGACATAAGTAAACATTGTAATAATTTTGATTTTAAAAGAATAATTTTCCATCTTTTTGGTAAAAGATGGCCCCAGACGAGTTTCTTGCCGGCTCTTCTCGCTGGGTTAGTTCTCGAACCGGTGGTAGGCATCACGTAGTATCGACGTTCAAAAAGAGTACTTATTTAAAAATACCAATTTTGAATAAAAAAATTTTTGATATTGATTTGATTTTGATTCTACTCTTCGTTATGGTATCATATTCTGGGGTAACTCCACCATGCGTGAAGATATATTTAAGGCGCAAAAGAAATGTATCAGAATTATAGCCAATATACGTACAACTGAGAGTTGTCAGCCGTATTTAAAAAAATATAAACTTCTTACCTTTCCGTGTTTGTACATATACGAAGTAGCATTATTTATGCGATCAAACCTACATTTGTTTGAGCGTTTCAACACAAAAAGACTAGTCGACAAATTATGTTGTGTTGGATCAAAAACCACCCTAATTAGAAAAAATGTTTTTGGTATGACAACTAAAATATATAATAAACTACCGCAGAGTCTTAAAAAAATAGACAGCATTCAAAGATTTTAAAATGAATTAAAAAAATATTTAGTCGATAAATGCTTCTATACTGTCGAAGATCTCTTTCGTGACTAATTAATTGGTTATGAATGTAAATTTTAAACATAATATGTATCGAATGTTGATCGCTGACTTGTTATAAACATAAAAATCAATTTACTATTGTTATAATAATATTATTCTAAATTTATTACGTACTATGACATGTTTTAAATATTTTTATGGAGAAATTTACTACCTATTTACACTGACATTTTAATTTAATAATGACATTTTATACATAATAATTTTGAATAATATTAATGAATTAATTTTACTATAGGTATTATATTAATTATTGTTGACTGTAATACTTTTATGACCTATTGGTAATTGCATGACATCATTTTAATGTTTACCTAATTTATTCGATTGAAAATTTGACATAATTATAAATTTTATGAGTGTGATGGTTATTAATAATCTATTAATTGTTGTAGAATGTAAACAGTAATCATTATTTTTTATTGTTAATTTTGCATGCCCATAGAGGCCTTTGTGCTGAACCTAACATCAAATATTATAAGACCTATTATTGTAACACACATACGCAAAAATAAATGAATTTTAATTTTAATTTGAATTTGAAAGTGTTACTACTAAATTAAGTAAGTATTTTATTCCCTCTTTAGTAGGAATTTAGTTGTTAGTAGTGTTTTAGTAGGATAGAGCCAGACAGTAATCATATGCAAAATGGTTAGGTAAGGCAAAAAAAAATCTACCTTATCATAATAGTACATCGTAGCATTCGTCCCTAATTTTCTTAATACTACCCGTTTAATTATTATATACTTACGTAATATTTCTAAGCGTATTTTAATTTAACGATAAAAATTATAATATAATTCAATAAATAATAAAATTTGAATATAGCAAAACCTAAAATGCTGTGGTTTTAGTGGCTTTATGGATTTCTAAGTTGAGTAGCTATTTGATAATTTTCGTTTTCTTTCTTCTTTCTTTTAGTAGTTTCTTTCTTCTTCTTCTTCTTCTTTCTTTATTATTTCAGTTTCGCAAGAACAGAGCTTGCAACACTTCGGTTTTTTTGTTGTTTTTAGGGATTTCTATGTTTAGGAGCTTTTTTATAGTTATCTGTACTCTTTTAGTAGTTTTTAGTAGAAAACGACGCAATTTTGGTAGTTTCGTAAAAACAGAGTTGGCAACACAGGAGCGAATCGCTTCAGTCGATCCGGCCGACTGATGCGATCTCGAAATTGCACACAGACGATACGATTTTGCATCCGTTTAGGCCGAACTGAAGGAAAACCGGACCGTATAGGAGGCTTCTAAGCTTAGACAAGGTATTTGGGTTTGTGCCTACGCAAAGCTTACGACACAAAATAATAGGACATAATATGTGTGCTAATACTGTGCTGTGTTGAGTGTGAAATTGAGGGAAATTAATAAAAGTGTAAAGGTATTATATACCTAAGAGCTAAAATAATAAGACATGATATAAAATGTAGTCCGTCATTACTCATTAGTAACTTTGTTCTTTTAAACTGTCGTTAGGAAGGTAATATAGTATAATTATAATATAGTATAATTAGGTAATATAGTATAAAAATATATAATAAAAGATAGTAGATACTAAAGGTAGAGAATATTACGCCAATGCATGCAATAGATTAATGTACTAGTGTCTATCACTGCTACACAGCTCACAAGTACTTATATACAGTGAATACTTATTATGTAGTAATTTTTAATTTTGATACATAACTAAGTTACATAAGGTTAAAAATAATAGGTTTAATATCATGGTTAATGATTCACGTCAGCGGCGTAGCTACTGCTGTATTAGCCGTATCAATTATATGGGGCCCCCGGGTTACAGGGGACCCCGAACGTCTTACAGAAAAGTAATCATTATAAAGCCCATAAGCACAAAAACTTGAGTAACACGTAGAAAACTTATAGATGATCATAATATTGTGTGTCTAAATATTGCAATAAATGATTTGATTTGATAAGGCCCGCTATACTCCTATCACCGATGTAAATTTATTACCATTCAGTGTTTTTAACGTGCAAGTAATGTTTTCTAAGCAAATCAGTATTTTAGATACGGACAGAATTTTAAATTATATCTGTTATCTTTTATTTTATATTCCTTATCTCTCTCTCGCGCGCGCGTTTTACTCCGCTGTTGATTTTATGTCCAGTCTTTTTTTTTTTTTTCAAAATTTCGAGGTTTCCAGACCTAAAAAATACGCAAAAATGCTCGCTGGCAATTGATTACATGCAGAATCTATATATGTTACTGTAAGTTTTGCAGATGACTCAATAATATTATAATGTTTTAATAAATTGAAACTGGTATTATATTTTTAAAACTATTTGGCCTGCTCCGCTCAGCTAATAATTTTTAACACAAAGATAAAAATCAGCTATTGATTTTCAATGTGTCAAAACTCTTAGATACTGACAGCATCTAAAATTTAGTTAACACTCCTCTGCTAATTTTATGGCCAGCCATTTCAAAGTTTCGAGCCTCCCAGAAACAAAATATTTAAAAAATTTCGGCTCGCTCGCTCGCCATTGTTTACATAAACTCTTTTTTTTTATTGTAGAGTTGGCGAGTTACGTTATAATGTTTTATAAAAACGGAATCGGTAAAATATTAAAAAAAAATGTCTGGCCGGCTCCGATCTGCTGATGATTTTAGTACAAATTTTTACAACGTGCGAAAACTCTTGAATAGGAACATAATCTAAAATGTTTTTGCTAACTCCGCTGCTGATTTTAGACCAGTTTCTTTCAAAGGGACGAGTTCTCAGTTACAAAAATTATATTAAAAAATGTTGCGAGCAATTTTCTCCCTTTTGTGAATTTTTACCCTTGGGCTGGGAGCCCCCAAAAATTTTTTTGCTATGGGGCCCCCATAAGGCTCGCAACGCCACTGATTCATGTCCATGGGTTTGCACGGGACGAGATAAAGTTGTTTGGAAATTGGAATACGCAACGTAGGCCTAATATAAATATTATATATAATAATAATAATATCTATGGACGCTTCACACCACGTCAATTTGGCCCCGGATACTTATATCCGAAGAACTTGTGTTACAGGTACCAGAAAACGGGAAGTATATTTAATACTTTCATACTATACAAATATTTAAGATTTTTGTTATATTATACACATATTTAAAACTGACGACCATCCATGACCCAGGAACACGGAAAAACTTTTTGTTCCTTCGGCGGGATTCGAACCCGCGACCCCCGGCTTGAGCACCAACGCGCTGAGCCACTGAGCCACAGAGGTCGTCAAATATATAGAAATAGGTTGAAAAAGAAAACTGCTGAAATTAACCGACTTCCAAAAAAAGGAGACGGTTATACGTTCGGCTGTATATATTTTTATTTTTTTGTATGTTCAACGATAATTCCGCCGACTGTGGAAAAAATATTTTTTTGATGTTGTGATGTACATAGCAATAAACCTTTTTACGTGTTATATTTTCTATATTTGGTATTCCTTGTTATGTCATATTATTGTTGTCATTCTGTAAATAAATGGATTCAATGCAGCATGTTATAGCGAGTATTATTTTACTATACGCGTACATTTCAGATGTAAAGGGTATAATTCCAACTTGGTCCTGTTTTCAACAAAGTTGTGACCTGGTGATGGGATCCATGAGGAATCGTGGGAACTCCTCGATTCTTCATTCCTTTATATAGACACATATTGTAATTTTGACTTTTTCTGAAGTAACCCAAGTATATGCTACAAAAAAGGAAGATTTTGCACCAAGGTATACCCTGGATCCAAAAGTACTGCACATAACTCATGACTCCTTATAGATACATGTTTGGGAATTTCGGCGTTGTTTAAATAGCTGCAAGCATATGTCACTATGTTAATTACAGTAATCATCATCATCATCACCACCATCATCACACATTTAGTCACTAAAGTGGAGACCTGATGATGGCATCCATGAGGAATCGAGGGAACTCTTCAAAATGAATAGTGGCATCTGTAGGGATTTGAGTTTGTGAAGTAAATTAAGCGTATGCTACCGAATAGTAAAATTTTGCGCCAAGGATCCATCCAAAAGAACTAAACAGAACTCCTCAGTCTTTAAAAATACGCGTTTAGAAATTTCGACATTGTTTAAAGATCTGCAAGCATATGCCATCATGCAACATACAGTAATAATTATCACTATCTTAAATAAAGTACTAATGGAAGAAATTCAATTATACATTCGAACGCTTATTTTAAACTTTCTTAAAATGTGCTAATAATAAAAAAAATTATAATAAATACAAGTAACTAACTAAAGTAATTCTAAATTTAAAAAAAAAAAAAAACAAAAATTAAACCGACTTCTAAAGTAAAAATACACAAAAAAGTATGAAATAAATCTTATTTCCTTAATAATTCCCTTTTTAAATACGGCAAAAATGTTAACTATTTGTCTACACAATCTTCATTAATTTGAAGTACCAGCCCAAACAATATCCTGATAAATAATTATTTTATAGAGCTCACGTTTAAGTTGGCTGGTACCGACTTCTTTATGAAGATTGTAGAGAGAATATAAAATCTGCCGAATTTAATTCGGTACCAATTACCAACTTCATAAATAGCTATGAAGGTGGTAAATGGTTGGTTGGTTTGATGATTGATCACACTTATTTCAGATTAGGTGCCATTACGAAACCAAAAATAAACTCCATACTTACTTAAGTTAAAATTATTTGTTACTATTTTTTAAACAATCTCTTTAGAATTTAGATAGAGATCATCTTAGCAGCAGAATATAATAATATTTGATGGGCATTGGAAATAAATACAATAAAATTTATAGTCTACTAAAACTTAAATAATCACGTCTCTACTTTAATAGTTAAAGAAGACCAAAACAAAAGTAAAATATTTTTGGGAGAACACATCTTAAAATGTAGAGCACATTTTTAGTCCATGGATATTTTTTCCAACTAAAGTTCTTAAGATTCAAAGATAATTTTATTTGTACATCTTTTAAATAATAATAAAAGTGTTATATTATAGCTTCAATGGCTGGTCAGGTACACCGTACAGGTAACCAAAGACGCGCGTAAGCGATCCGCGTCCCATCAAGCCCATGTTGGGCTCAAATCTCAGTCATGTCTTCCAGACTGGGTCGCAACGGGTCCGACCAGTACACTATCTCGCGGCGAACATTCCACTCCGAGCCGAAGCCGCGGTGTGCCCCGCGCGTGCCTGCATGCCTTAGCCGACCCACGCGCCCTCTCCGCTTCGTTCAGTCGGTTTGACGCGCTTGCGGAGATTATGCGCCCCGCCGTCGCTCTACCTTTTTAAAAATCGCGCGCTCGGTGACGTTCAGTGCTAATGGATGCGGTTTACCACGGATTAGTATCACTGTGATCGGCTCCCTAGGATTTATTTATTAATGGTGAGTGTTGCGATGACGCAGTGGACGGCGTCAGCAAATGCGCGCGCTTTCACGATGCGGCCACTTTCATTTTATACACATAGCTTGAATTCCGCGCCAGCGCCGACATCGCGCCGCGGCCGCTGACCCTGTGCCCGCGCCTTTGCTCATCCAACCACACCACTGCTTGGCCCGCAGTCGAACACCACTGACTGATACTGCCTCTAAAGGGACTCAGTGATTGACGGCTGAGCTAGAGCCACAGCTGCAGTACTAGCAGTCCAAGTGTGCACTCGTGATGAGTGTCGATTATGTCTTTTTTTACTTTTATGTGACGTTCCATAAGTTTCTAAAATTCAGATTACATAGTTACATATTATATCGGGTTTAATATGGCCTTAATACATAGACTAACAGTTATCATAAAAACTTCATAAATTTGCCCTGTATAGTAAATCCTATTTCTGTTTTATACTAAGTGAATGAAAACACAAACAAATTATTACTCACATTTTATTCTATCTCCGTACCTATATAAAACAACGGTTTGTTGTAATAATACAATTTCGGTGCCACAACGCCCACAATTGTTTAACTATCGATAGAAAACGTCATTCCGCAACTCTACATTCGTAGAGTAGTAGGTAATTTAACCAGCATAGTACCTACTACGGCGCACGTTGGAGCCATCAGTAGAGCTCTCATTACACTTCTTTATTTTTTTTACCTATTCAAAGTCAATATTATATAGAGTAATAAACAAGTAGGTATTTAAGTAACTAATTATTTCTTTAAATTAACTACAAAAATATTAACACCTTTATTCAAAGTGGTTTTAAATAAAGAATCCGACAAATTATTAACACGCCTAATAATATTTTATGCATATAATTTAATAATTATCATAAATATTATTAAAATCATGTTTTTTTTTTTATTTTCAACAATGTTTTTATATCCATGACCTTAAATTGCGTAACAACAATGGAATTCGTATAAAGCCATTATCATTGTTGGCCTTCCGCCTTCGTCTGTAGAATCAAAGAATATAATCACTACGTGTGTAGAATGGCCAGTTCCTTTAAATAAAACCTCAGAAACCCATAATCACCTCAGTGATTGATAAAACAAATGATTCATTGGCTCATAAACAAGCTACGGCGACCGCATTCCTCTGATAGCACACAGTAAATAAAAGTTACTAATGTCAAGACACGTAATACTTAGCAGACCTACACCTTGTTACAGGGAGTTCAGGTTTTTTATGCTTAATTCACTGTAAAAATATAATAAGAATCTTGAACAAATTTTGAACACAAAAATAAGCAATGCCTCATGCTTTTTAGTTGGAAACTCCACCTACTCGAAATGTAGAGTCCTCTAAATATGCAAAAACAATAAAATTGTAACAAACTTGTAAGCTAACTAGCTTGTTATTGTTAGAAGTTAATACGTAAAAACACTAACCAGAAATGTAAAGGTTCTAAAAATATATTATGTTAAAGGTTTTTTTACGATGTTATTAAGTACCTACCTATTTGAATTTTAATTATTTACGTATTTAAAAAATTTACAAAAAATAAACGAGCATACCTACAAACCGATAAGGAAATATTATAAATTACATATCGGTTTAATATAATATATTTTTTTCATATCAGATGATGAATAAGTTATGTAATTTATTTATTCATCAGAGTTCAAAAATGTTACAAGAGTTCTCCAAACTGGACTTATATTATAACTAGCTGGCCCGACAGGCGTTGTTATGTCTCAACTCTCAACTACGAATAGGAATAAATAAATAACCTATAAAAAAATAAATAAATAACCTACACCTACATCCACATCTGGATCCACACCTACCTACCTACGAACCTACCATACACCTACCATTTCAACACCAAAAACGTTACAACATTTTAAATTATTGAACACGCACTTTTGAAAGGCAGGAGACCCGAATTTACGTTAACGACGGAACGCACATCATATAACAATAATTATTAATACGTATGGGAAAATTTAATTGCATTTTTACTATTTTTCTCGCAATTTTTCTAACATTTTTCATCGTTTAAACCTTTCCTGAACATCTACAATTATTTAAAGTAAAAAATTTGCCAAATCAGTCCAGCCGTAGGTACTCGAGTTTTAGCGAGACAAAGAAACTACAATCCATTTTTATATATGTCACCGTAAAATTGTAAAAACCGTTAGATTGTAATATGACTAACGAGATTGTAAAAATATGTCGAAATTCTTGTCTAGGTTACGGATGACCGAGAGACATGCTAAAGCTGTCTTTGTACATTGGAGGAGTAGGAAGTATTCTAGTTTCGCTCCCCAAGAAAAACAGGAGACAGCACAAAATTGTATTAACCAAAGAAGTCAATAATATTTATAGAAAATAATAGTTAGAATATATTTGCTAAATAATAAGAACTGTTATGCCTATAGTCTGTGTGGGATATTGAGATTTAATATCAAAATAAGTTCTAAAATTTAATATTAGGAACACTAGGCGATATTTAACAACAAAACACACATATTTGACCGACCTACGAAAGCTTTCTAAATGACCCAATCTTTTTGAAGCCTCAAAAAGCACTTCCGTTCGCTAACATTGTGTTACGATAAATATTATACGAACTCGTATATATTTAGTTCACTAGCTAGTAACCGATAAGTTGATTCGTAGCCAAATCAATTAAGAGAATAGCAGCAGTGTTCAAATTAAGGGTTGAAACTTGAAGCTGATAAGAAAAATATTATATTGCATGTAACAACCCTTCACATGTTAGGGTAGAAATTATTAATATATTGTTGCACTACAATAGCAAAAACATAACATACAACTTAAAAGTGCATAGTTTCCCTAGCACCTAGCTATACTACCTAGCTAGATCGAATTTTCTCCCCCCAAAATCTCCCTGCATACTAAATTCCATGGTAATACTTGCAGCCGTTTCCGAGATTTCGATTATATATATCCGATTATAAGATTAGCTCGTTTAAAGAATAATCTGCAAGATACGTTTTTACCTTACAAGTTACAGCATTTTCAGTTTTCACCTTTTTATAATATTCGATGTGAAATTGAGAGATTAAGGATATTTTTTAGTCTTTTGGGTTATTGGATGATTTTTGGTTTTAGGTTCTGCGATAAATTGTAATCGCGATGGTAGAGAACAAATAAAGTCGGTTAAAAACGTTCTATTACTTCTAATCCTACTATTATCCCAACTAATAAAATAAATGTGAATGTAAGTTTGTTTGTTACGCTTTCACGCGAAAACTACTGCACGGAATTTGATGAAATTTGGTATGGTAGTAGTTTAGACTCTGGATTAAAACATAGGCTACTTTTTATCCCGGAAAAGTACAGTGTTCCCGCGGGATACTCAATAGTGTATTTACGCGGCCGGAGCTGCGGGAAAGCAAAAAGCTAGCTAGCTAGCAAAAGCTAGTACTATTATAAATGTGATGTGAAAGTATGTGATGAATTTTTGTTACACTTTCAAGCAAAAACTGAACCGATTTTCATGAAATTAGCTATGGTAGTAGTTTAGGATTTGGATTAACACATAGGCTACGAAAAATAACATTTTAATATAGTATACAGAAGTATACAGCAATGGCGTGGGATCCCTATAACTGCATTTTTATCGGCTTCACTTATCGCTTACCTTTTGAAGACCCTCATTCAAATCCCTACCTATTATACAGGCTAGGACTTTCCTATTAAAGAGAACCAGCCATCACCACTGGTACATTGCAGTGTAGGCGCCTAGGTAGACTTATAGAAGCTATACAAGTTTTTTGCCGCAACCAAAAGTTAGAATGAAATAATATAATCTACAAGCTCATAGCTCGTACCCAAAAGACGTTGTTCTATCTTAACTTATATGAACTAAAAAATAAATAATTACCTACCTACATACACCGACTTACGCTTACTACCTACACCTATTACCAACATCTACAACTACACTTAACACTGCCTACATTTACACCTACACCTACTTACCTATAACCTACACTTACCCCTACAGGTGATATGTGAAAGAGTTATAGACCATTGAGGGTTAAAGAATATACAGTACTAATATCGCTAATAAGCAACGGGGCTTGGTGTTAGAAGGGGGAATAAAATTTAAGGCTACATATATTTCACCCCACACCAAGTTTTTATATAGTACCTAATGAAAAAATTTATTATCAGTTAGCATTTAGGGGTATGAAAAATAGTTTCCAACTTATTCTCATACCTACCGAATACACCTGCAAAATGTCATAAAAATGGGTCAGTCAGCGGTTTCGGAGGAGTTCTCTGACAAAAACTGTGACACGAGAATTTTAACATGATGTCACGTAAGCTCTATAATTAATTGTTCCGATCTTTTCTAATTCTAAATAATTAAATAGGTACGCTAATTGCACTGCTAAAATAAATACACTTTTACAGTGAAATGATGTGAAAAAATTCTACCTGATACTTTTTCATAGTAATGAGACGAAAATTTGGTAAAAAAAAATAATAATATGTTATTTACGTATTTATAATGACTGTACAAAGCAATTAACACATCCACGTGTTCCAGATAATCTAAAAATGTTTATTATAGCGAAACAAACAGTAGATTTGTGAACTAGCTTACGAATCTCCGAGTACGTATATCAAGTGTTAGCTATACAAGTACCAGTTTTCATATAAGGGTACGTACTGCGTACTTAATTTTAGTATCATTAGGATTTGCGTATTTTTTTTAATTAGGTAGATACGAATTCCCAGTGTACTATAGACCACGTGTAGCTGTTTCGTCGGAACTCGGAAGTCTGAATCTACTAATAATAAACTCTCTACTCTGGTAGAGTTTGCGGAATAGTTTGTACTATACTAACATGCCGAAGAGGCGTCACAGACGGCGATGATACTATAATATTAATTTATCTTAAGATGCCTGGATATATTTGACACTAGCTGTCCCGACACACGTTGTTCTGCCTTAACTGTTAACTGAAATTTCTCACCGTTAAAACCTTCCCTAAACCTCCTTCCTAAAATTTCAAGATGAAAAGCCTGATGAATGAAAATCGGTACAGCCGTTTTCAAGTTTTAGCGAGACATTGAAACTGCAATCCATTTTTATGTATTTTATGATAAGATAGTACTAGTTACATACCTAATATAAAAATACACATCGTACCTTAGCCGTCTGTGATGGTACATACAAACTGTATATCAAGCGATATTTTATAATAATAATAATACTATGGACGCTTCACACCACGTCAATCTGGCCCCGTGCTAAGTATCCGAAGAACTTGTGTTACAGGTACCTGAAAACGGGAAGTATATTTAATACTTTTATACTATACATATTTAAGATTTTTATTATATTATACACATATTTAATACACATCCATGACCCAGGAACACAGAAAAACTTTTTGTTCCTTCGGCGAGATTCGAACCCGCGACCCCCGGCTTGAGCACCAACGCGCTGAAACACTGAGCCATAGAGGTCGTCATTTACCTTAACATAAAATATTATAGTATCTTCGCCAACTGTGATGCTGATGCCCCGACCCGATATTGTGGCCGGTTTATAGCTAAACTTTAAAAAAAATCAAATTATAACGCGGTCTCTTGAGGTTAATTTCGCAGGCAGTTGCTATTATATACAAGCAATATCTACTTAATAACTATCAAAACAAGTTTGACCTCGTTATGGGTTTTCCAACTAGTTTCTCTACGGAATGTGGTCTGATGTAAGGCGTTAAGGAATGCAGAGGACCCTAGAGGAAGATGTAATGAACGTACTTAATATTATATACCTACTTACATTTAAATTTCAAATGCATACATAAAATGGAACATGCAGTCATCAGGTCATGAAACTTTCTTCAAGTAGGATTGGACACCTAAAAGTACTAAGCTTGTAAAGTCTACGTTCATATTTATTAACCGACTACCAAAATGGAGAAGGCTATCAATTCGTCTATACTGGGTGACTTTTTATTCCGTTTTATTTTGTGCTAAATATTAATACTAATGCTTGATCCTAGTGCCGAAATACAAAAAGCGCGGGGGCCGCCGCAACGCGAGTCGTTCTACTGCCGCCGTACTGTAGGGTTATGTGGTTATGTGTTCGTAAAATTCGAAGAACAGTAGCAGTTTTCCGACGAAAAAAACTCTTTAGATTTTTTCTAATTAAGTCCGTGCTTTTTGCTAAGTCCTTTGACTTAATTAGCAAAAAGCAACAGTTAGGCACACTTGCTCAGATCTGTGTTAAAGTTAAACCTGGTTAAAATGCAATGTCATGACTTTTCTTACATAAATACGAACACCGAGAGACTTAATATGATATTTAACCCAGGGTTAACTTTAACCCAGTGTTAACTTTAACCCAGATCTGAGCATGTGGGCCTTAGCAAATATGTTTTACTAATATATCAGTTTCTGACAAATCAAATAAGATTTAAACGACCGAATACTGAAACGCTATATTTAAATTAAGAGGCGTTCAAGTCGCATGCTGTCTTTGTCATCTGCTTAGCAGAGACAGTGACAGTCTGTGATTACCCTACTACCCTAGATATAACATAAATATTATGTTTTAAAAGGATGTCATGAATGTCTATTATTATTGTAGCTATTAGTATAAGTTACTAAATGACTTATGTCTACAGTAATTTACGTCTTGTATGAGGCGAATCTTATAGAAATGCGCGCCTGCTCTATCAAATACCAATAAGGGTTTTTGATAATTTTTCTGCGGCACACCCAACTCACACAAAGCGTCATCTGGTGGCTGGTAAGTGGTATCAAAAACGGTCAATAAGAATTTTAGATTATTTTTCTGTCACCAGGCGGCGCTTGGTAGCCCGACGGTTCTTGTAGTGTCAAAAAGCTGTCAGATGTCACGAATTTAAAAACCCTCATTCTACAATAGTGAGCAGAAACTCAAAGAAGTAATTGAGAACTTTTTGCTAGGGGAGAATTATCTCGGCCAGGGTAAAGCCCGCTGTAGATTGAAAAAAAAATTAAAAATATATATAAATTCAGATTCAATGGCATTACGTACTCCTCCAAAGATCATTCTACGTGTCTTGTTTTGATTTCGCCAGTAGAAAGTCCCAAATCAGTGGAATCGCCTTAGCAAGTCTAAGCCCAGATTTGGTTTGTAACCAACTTGTAGCAAATAGCATTCTGAGCAATTGTTTAACAAATCATTCAATGGCATTGTGGCGGACTAATTAGCGTCACAATCCTCATTCCTGAGTCGCGCTATCGAAGTTTTGATAGTTCGGCGTTATTTAAACAACATTTAAAAACTACTACAGGGCTTAGGTCTAACTGAGCACCCGCTCGGTCAGAGATCTCCCTTTGGGGCTACCAACACCATCCCACATTGGTTGGTTATACCAGGTGATGCGTTAGACAAATGGTCCAGGTACCCTGATAAGTATGCTTGATACAATGCAATTTGAGGCCCATGCCCATGCCAACTTACCTAGCTTGATCTATGATTCTGTATATAGGTAACTGCAAAATTTGTCAAACATATTGTGAGTAATCTAGATTACGTAGTAGGCATTATACTGTTATCGGTCTAGCAAGAGGGAAGGACCAAGAACTCAGGAGATTTAGACTTCTTGACAATAAACTGTAATGAGCATCAAAAAAGGAAGTCGAGGAGGAATTAAAGTATGATACCATCAAATACTGTTCAGATGATTTTGTTTCCTTGTCTACCTAAACTCTAAAGGATCGAAGTAGTAATAAATAAGATACGACTAAGGTGTTAATCCAAGTTGGTGCTAGTAAGTAGTAAATGCCTGGCATTTGCGCAAGCAAGCGCAGTACGCACCTAGGCCTATCACTGTAAGTGCTCAGTGGATTGGTCAAACGTTTATAAAATTCCTTACATTATCGTCATAACAATACGAGTGTCAAAAGTCGTCGAGGCACGGACGAGAGGTATGCGAGGACGCAAGATGCGGCTTGGGGGAGGGGCGCTCGGCATCTGAAGGTCGTCCGCATTCCTTGCGTCGCCGCTGCTACCGCGCTTACGTAGCTCCCCCCGCAGCCCGCGCGACCGGTCCGCCCTCACCCCGCCCGCGTGCCAGACCGCCGCCAGGGCTAGCGCGAAAAGATAAATGTGGATATCTGGGGGCCATTTAATTAAATTTATCAAAAATAAAAGGATTGTTTTAGAAACTCGCCAATAGACATGTAACCACACAAGACTTCGTTTACGAATAGTATCCAAAGAATACTATTCGTAAAATAGATATAAATAAAGATAATAGAATCATATGATTCTATTATCTTAGATAATAGAATCATAACTTCATACTTACTTAAAAGCAAAGCAGTACAAAGAAGTATAATAATATAGCACACGGTATTCGTCAAAAGCATACAGTCAGCAAAGCATAAAACAAAAAAAAGCGTAACTTATAAAAGATCGTAGGATCAGGCCATAATACAGACTACTTGTGATTTGGTCCGCATTACGCATTACTAATTATAAAGCAAGAGCCAAAATGTAAAAAACTGTTCTGTTATGTGTCACTGGATTGCTAGCAGCCCTATTTCGAACTATCGCTCATTTACTAAAACAAAAAACTAAAAAGACATGTTCTTGAAGCTATCAAGAGCTGAAGAGCCGCGGAGGTACCGGATGCGATGAAATTTATTCGTGTCTAGTTTTTTTTGAGGCCGTTTTGTGGTGCTACATTCCAATAAACATTTTAAACTTTGTAGATTTGAAAGGTACCAAACATTATTTGCCACAAATTACCGGTTTGTAAACATAGCTTTATAAAATATTTAGCCCGAATGGCTAAACGTTTAGCGGTTTTTTAAATAATGCTAGCCATTAGCCAATAGTTCTGAATAATTATAATTTGAAACACACCTATTCACGTACCTATTTACTAACTATGTACTTATACATATTATTTATTCAAAATGTGGGGTAGGTATTAATCTTAATTGCAACTAGCTGGTGCCCGCAACGTTCTTTGCGTGGAATTATTAATGAAAACGGAACCTTATTTTTCTTGACGGAAGCCTAAAATAAAAGTAGTCTAAGTTACTCCAAAATGCATCAGCTATCTGCTCGTGAAAGTTCGGTCACAATCGGTCCGCCTGTTTTAGATTAGCCGGAACAAAGAGACAGACAGACAGACAAAAAATTAAAAAAACATATTTGAATACAATATTATGTACTTAGTGCGAAGCTGATGTATGATGTATAAAATTACAAACAGACACTTCAAATTTATTTATTTGTATATTATATATTTTAGGTTATTCTATATTGCTATAATATAAACTTATATAAGTTGTTATGATTTTATGTACTGATGTCTGATATATCAATTGGCATGGGACATGACCCCGTGATAATGGAAGAGAGAGTGTACTCTCTCTTCCATTATAGCAACAAATGTGGCCCAAAATTTCAATCTTACCAGCCCTATTCAATTTTATAAGTTTTTAACTCTTATGTTTAACTCTTGAGTTCTGGACCGTTATCTTGTGGATTAAAAAGAATAACTTAAAATAATAATATAAAATTAGAGTGAATTTGCCAAAATATTATAAAACAAAAAAAATGAAGTTTTAAATTATTCTAAAGCAATCTGCATAAATGATCTTTCCGTCATTCCGGCAATTTATAAAAAAAGAAAAAATCTTAAAAGGCATGTGGGTTTTAAAAGCAGCAGGTATCAAACACAAATGGTACAAAAAACAACAGAGGAATGCACAGATGGCTCCACGGACCCCGGACATTGTAAAGACCGCTCGTAAATACGCACGCACACACATACACACACAACACACAGGTTTTGGCAGGCACAAAATAATTAATATTCGGCCTCAACTAGACCAGCTCGTATAGGCGGATGAGTATCAAAATTCAAAAACTATTCCACATTCAATTTTTAGGGTTCCGACTTCCGAAGTAACTACAACCTTATAGTTATCCTTACCTTATCCTTATCCTTATCCTTATAGTTGTATAGTATACCCTTATAGTTGCGTTCAGTCCACCCATCTGCCCGTTCGTCCTCCCATGCTAACTTCAGTAGTATACATAATATTTAGTACCTGGGTAACCGAGCTTTGCTTGGATCTGTACTAGATTTTAAAAAAAAATCACAAAAACATTTAACCGGGGATCGAACCCAACACATTCCAAATTTCCGTGCAACGCAATAATTTACCAAACTGCCAATCAGATTAAATAAACTATATAAAATTTAATTGTGCTCTCTAAGGCACTGAGGTCATTAATCTCATCGAAACAGCTGACTTTCAACCGAAAGCAAAGTCTTTGCCTAACTAATAACAACAAACGTAACATAACTTTAATTAGTATTATCTTTTTCGAAATTTATTAATTATTTTTTTGCCTAAACGTCTTTACATAAGCAGTAGAATGTAGATCATATGCCCAAAACATCCGTAATTGATTTTACCAAACCTTATAATTACATAGGTTAGGGTTGCCAACAATGTCCTGGGGTGTCCTGGATAGTTTTAAAGCAGCGTCCGCGTCAGCGTGGGTTTCTAAAGCGCCCTGATAAGGTCATGTATTTTAAAATTGGCGCGCAACTTTGTCACATTATCAAGGAGTAAGCTAACTTATTAGCATTACACGTATTTTACGTACGTATGTATACGTACCAGCCCGAACAACATCCTGATAAACAATATTTGGTAGATACCGACTTCAAAATTATGAAGATTGAGTAGAGAAATAGTTAAAATTTTAGGCGAATTTAAAAGGGGAATTATTTAGAAAATAAGATTTATTTCATACTATTTTGTGTATAAATTTACTATGGAAGTCAGTTTAATAATTTGCTTAAAAATAATTTAAATTTGGGTTTGGCAACCCTAATATAGGTACAAGATTGTCTCGTTTTAAAGTATAAGATACAATTTGAAGTGTGTTTTTTTGTAATTTTAAATTAATAGCTTATAATATATAAACGGGAATACTGTACTTTTTCAGGATAAAACTAGCCTATGGTTTAATCCAGATTCTATACTATTACCATACCAAATTTCATCGTAATCCGTTCAGTAGTTTTTGCGTTGAAAAGTAACAAACATCCATCCATCCATATTCCATATATCCATCCATCCACCCATCCTCACAAACTTTCAAATTTCTAATAGTAGTAGGATTACTAGCTGTTGCCCGCGTCTCCGCCCGCGTAAATACAGTATCCCAAAGTAACACTGTACTTTTTCGGTATAAAATGTAAGCTATGTTTTAATCAAGAGCGTAAACTACTACCATACCAAGTTTCATCGAAATCCGTTCAGGAGCTTTTGCGTGAAAGAGTAACAAACATCCTTTTTTAAACTATTTGAATTGATTTGAAGATTTAGACGATCTTCATAAAAGAGTTTAAAAAAATATTACTTATATTGAAGCATTAAAAAATATTTAAAAGGAGAATGATAATATTTTTATTCTTGCCGTGGTATGATTTGTACTCTGGGAGCAATATTAAATGAATCCTGTAAAACGTGTTTTGATGGCTTTATAATTCATGACATCACCCGCGCATTCCGATGTAATGATCGAATTGATTTTTAATTGCTTTGCTTAGGAACTATCTCGCATAACATCGGTAGGTAGGTATAGTTAGCGGGATATTAGATATATTTGAGACGATTGAGTACGTATTGAAAATATCTACTTTATTTAGTAAACACAATAAATACTAAAAAGTTTAAGGAGGATAATATATTATTGCAATAGATTAGAAGACTGAATTATTTTTTTGTTGTATGTAACTACTAAACTACACATAAAATATAATACGTAATAGTATGTAGCATACGCTCGAAGTACGTTGAAACAAGAACATCGCTCTGATAAGAGCGTTTTTACGTCGTTTGTCGAGTGAAACAAAGAACGCTTCGATAAAAGCGACGTTCGTACGAATGAAGCGAGTATCCGAATAATAATCCGTGACTGGAAGCATCTTCATTCATCTTGAGAACGGTGCAGCCCGAAAAGGACTTTTTCTAATAAGAATTTCAGGCCGCAGGCCGCTAGGTATATTTATACCCAAGCGCCGCGGGCCGCGACACAGCGGTATGGAGCGATGCGCAGAAACATGCGCAGACGTACAACCAATAAGAATCAACCTTCTAAGTTTGTAAACAAACAGCCAATCAGAAGCAATTTTTAAGTTTGTAAATTCTTTGTTTAATAATAATAATTATGCAATTTTTTGTATAAATACGTGTACATTTTGTAAATAATATATTCACTTCACAACTGTAGATCGAGTTTTACTCTCTACCTAAACTGCCTCGACAAGTACCTCCAAAGTGGAGTACCTACCTCCAAAAGTATATTTCGAAACGCAACGAAAATAACCACCTCCTTTTTTTTGGAAGTCGTTTACTGAGCGCCCAAAAAGGGGAGACGACTACAATAATATTGTAGTCTCCCCTGTTTTGGCGCTCTCTAGTTACTATATTCCGATTTCCGATCAACCAACTCATTCCTAAATCTGAGGCTTTCAGCAAAGATACCGTGAAATGAATTTATGCTTTAATAATAATAATAGCTCCCCACACCGATTTCGGTGACGGTGGCCGGTTTTATTGAAACCAGGCCAGCTACGCAAGAGTTATTTTTATAGTGCCCAAGTGTGTGCGCAGTACACAAGAGCACTCTCTCGTCCTTTACTCTCGAAACCCAGTGGGACGGACACACCGACACAACTGGCGAGACATCAGGCGCAGGTCCGTCTTTTTACATGCCCATCCGACGCATGGATCATCTTTCTTGTCATCAAACTTGGAAACAACCATTTTTGTTGTTCCAATGCGGGAATCGAACCCACGATCTCCGAGTCGAGAGCCGAGCTCTAAACCACTAGATCACGGAGGCTGTTAATATACCTACTCATCTCATCTATGGGTGACTCTCCGCTAATTGCAAACTCGCCCATATAAAGAAATAATATTTTTTTCGAGTATGAAAATTCTTTTTCCCACGTCTTCACATAAGCAGTAAATCATGTGCCCGAAATATCTGTAATTGATTTTCCTAGACCTTATACACGTATTTAAGATTTTTATTATATTATAAACAGGAATATTGAAATCTTTTTCGTTTCCTCGGCGGGATTCGAATCCGCGACCTCCGGCTTGAGCTAACCACTGAGCCACAGAGGCCGTCTTTAGAAGTATAAAAATATAACATCCCAGAGCCTAGGAGCCCATCGTCAAAGAGAGGCTCTCTCTAGCTGAAGCGATAGAAGCATCATTCAAAATATACACATACAGCGTCAAAATGTTTCACATCTTTATTATTTGATAAAAGCATACTTACCCTGCATTGCTAATTTCGATATTCTCTTGTTCCAGAGCTTGTAATAGTAGTATCGAGATGCGACATGCGCGCTCTGTGTTCGGTTCGCGGGCCGCTGGGCGGGGCAGCGCGCGCGCTGGGGGCCGGCGCTCGCCTGCTCTCCCTGCGCCTTCCCGGGCAGCAGCCGGTACACTTCGTGGTGGAAGCAAAGGCCAGGGTCAAGGAGCTGAAGACGCTAGCATACGCGCACATGCAGCTGCAGACTACGATAGACACAGATCTCTTCGGTATAGCTATAATGCAAAGTGAGTGTCAGTCGTAACTATTTTTATGTGATAGCTCATAGCTGCTGGCCGCTAGGTCTAAACACAAGCTTTGCCTTGTTTCATGGTTAATTCTAGAGCTGTAGCAAACCGGATGTATTCGGTACTGAGTAACGGGTGCGCCATCTAGTACCGAGTACTAGATTGCGCACCCGTTACACACGAATACATTTCGTTACTCACATTTTTCATAGTAGGTATGGGTACCTATACTGATTCCGTCACCAGTTCACTTGTAGTTCTAGACTTTACCTAATAAATCAAACTAAATTTAGAATACTTAAACACAAGTCTGGTTCAAAATACGGAAAAGTGAAAAAATGCACCTTAAGCAGCACCTTAATGTAATGTATAAGTATGTTTTCTACAAATTACGCGACGTCATACTATACGCGTACCCAATACGACTTGACTCGTTGGTCTAATATAACATAGCATGTTATGAGGTATCAGAAGTAACGAGTAACGTAACGATACTATAGTAACGAGTGCTAATTGTTAAAGGAACGAATAAATACGGGTACGCTTTTTTCGTTACTTTACCCCTCTAGTTGATTCATGAAAGTAGCGAATGTTTTTGATTAAAACAAAACATTTTGTTTAGACAAGATCATGAGATTCGATGAGGAAGACGTAAGCACTTGGTTTTAGCAATTGCAGATGCAGAATCTAGGAGAAAACACAGGGGGTCTAAAAAGGCCCGTTTAGGTGTTTCATATATTTTTTTCAACTCATATTATGTGCGCCATTTTACGCATTTCTACTGAAAACTATCAAAATTGATGTTTTCTAATATGATGAAATCAGAAGAATCATCATTTCACGATATTTGTATGGAAAAAAATGTATGAAGCATAATATGAGACATCTAAAATGGCCTTTTTAGACCCCAGATTTCTAGTTAGGCCATATTTACTGACCCGTAATTTTAGTATATATATCTGGAGTTAGAAATAGAATACCGATTTGGGATTGATAAATAATTTCTTTCGTATTTCTATGTTTAATGGTCAAGTTGGTGTAACAGTTGATAAGAAATGAAACATTCCTTCCCCTCTCGACCCGCGCGGGGAATGTTTTCTGTCCGTCTCGGAAGACAAAAACATTGTGTATTACAAATGTGTATAGCCACGCCCCAATGTTTCGATGTTTTATGTAATGTTTCGAAAAAAACACGTGCAGGAGACGCGCCTTAAGCTATTCATCGCTTACTAGGCGATTGTGAAACAGACCCTTAGTGTCGACTAAGTCTTCGTCTGTTATTCTTGCAATCTTATGAAAAAGAGGAGACTAATCAGATCGGCTCCAATTATGTACCTACCTAAGTATGAATTGTGTAACAAAGTATTGGCAATCTTCGAGTATTGTTTCGCGACTAAATTTGTAATTAAACACGTTAATTATGTATCTGCAAATGACGTCAAGCGACATTCCAACACGTTAAACCAATCTACATGGTCGTGTTATGTACTCTATTTGAATGTATGATGATTGATGACTGTTTATTAGGCATAGAATGGAATTTTATACTGTGCGATAGTAGTACCTACTCACGTGGTAATAATAAATAAGTCGCAGGAATATGGAATGGATGCCAAATTCGGAAGACGTACACTCAAAACAATGACGGTGTAAATAAAATAATAATTACTTATTAATTGTACTATATAGTTACTGTATATGTACAAATAGCCAACCCCTTGAAATTAAGCCAACACCTAATGAGTCAGTTAACATGGTAAACAAGGTTTTTGCTAATATTGGAAAAAATCTAGCTCAACCTATTGAAAACTGCAGTGCGAATCAGTCGTTAAGAAATACCTCTACATTTGTAACACACAAACACACATCTTCATTTGTCTTGCTAGAAACAGACCCAATTGAGGTGAGGAGAGTTATAATGAGTCTGAAATCTGAAAGTGCGCCTGGCCTTGACAACATACCTACGACTTTCCTGAAGTTTGCTAAGGATACTCTTACATCAATCTTATGCCATCTAGTAAATGTCTGTTTTAATAAAGGTGTATTCCCAAGACAACTTAAAAAGGCTATTATTACACCGGTATTTAAGAATTGGAATAGAGACATAATACACAAAGATAATTTCAGTTCTTTCTTCAATTTCTAAAATACTAGAGAAACTTATAAACATTAGATTACTCTCCTACTTTGAAAAATTTTAATTTATTCTCAAACTCACAATACGGTTTTAGGAATGGCCGTTCAACTGAAGACGCTATTGCTGCTCTAACCAAGCACATTGTTGATCAAGTAGATCGTAAACAGAAATGCCTAGCCGTTTTCCTTGATTTGAAGAAAGCGTTCGACACCGTCTCTATTCCCATTCTTATAAAAAAACTAGAAAATAAAGGTATACGGGGAAGGCCCCTACATTTGTTGTCTGACTATCTTCAAGAGCGAAAGCAAAGGATAAAGATTGGTGAGGTCGTTGGTATCGAGGTGAGGACGAGGATATTTGCTATGGGGTTCCACAAGGCAGCGTACTCGGTCCAACCCTGTTCCTCGTCTACACTGACGAACTCTGCCGACTCGAACTCAACAACGCCAAAATCTTCTCCTATGCAGATGATACTGCTATTGTTTTCACTGGCAAATCATGGGAAGAAGTTAAACAAAAGGCTGAAGCTGGGCTTGGACTAAAATGGCTCAATAACAATTTTCTTACCCTCAATGTTACTAAAACCAACTTTATGACTTTTACAAAGTACAATAACACGCAGCCCCCCACTAACTACAGTGTAAAAATTCACTCATGCAATCGTAATGCTCCTGTATGCCCCTGTCCTGAAATAACTAAGGTTAAGACAACCAAGTACTTGGGCATAATGATTGATCAGCGATTGTCATGGCATGCACAAATAGAACTGCTGGCGGGTAGAGTAAGGAAACTTATCTGGATATTTAAAGGTTTGAGACATTCCGCTACAAAACCTCTACTAAACCAAATTTATACTTCCTTAGCAGAATAAGTTATAAGCTACTGTATAACCGTTTGGAGGGGAGCCATAAATAGTAAATTAATAGAAGTGGAAAGAGCACAAAGGTCTCTCATTAAAGTAATGTACTCTAAACCATACAGATATCCAACTCACCTGCTTTACACTGAATCAAAATTGCTTACAATCAGAAAATTATATACCTTACACACAGTCCTAAAAGTTCATAAACAATTAAATTATAATAATAGCAAAAAACACAGCGAAGAAATAAAAACATTATCAATAAAGTCATAATAAGATCCAACCTTGCTGCAATACAATATGCATCATAATCCACCCACATTTACAACCTAATTAATAAAAAACAGAATATTTATGGCTTAAGCAAATATAAATTGAAACAGCCACTAAATAAATGACTACTACACTTAAGCTACGACGAAACGGAAGCACTGTTTGATAGGTTATGTTAGGTTTGTAATAATAGTTACTAGCCTCACTTAATATACTTCCCAAATTTTATTGTTTACGGCAGAGCGAGTTTCCCCTAACACAGGTAAACATACTTAAAAGGGGGTCTCAAACACTGTTATTATATTGTATTTTAAGTTTGTGAATAAAGATTTTTGTATTTTTTTTTGTATTTTGTACTGTAGGGGCTTACCACTATAGGTGGTATACCTTAGTATAAGAGGTTGTTTTTTTATTCCGTTTCAGGAAAAACTATATTATTTGATTATAGCATACTTAGTTTGCTTTTTCTTTCTTTTTTATAACTTGGTGAAATTTGTTCTACAGCATTGCACTACCAATTTAAACTCATTATTTACTCATTTATACATTAAAAAAAAAGAATTTCAAAAAAATTTATACTACAAATTGTTGTCACCCTATTGACCCTATACGGGTGTTGAACGGCGCGCGACGCACATTGCCAAAGTCGCCAAAGTAGGCCCTATCGCCCGCGCTGGAAGGGTGATAAAAAGATATGTCAAGTTTTAAATACTTGAGTTTTGACATAAATGCTTTTGTACATAGATTCTGTTGCTCATACAAAACATGCTGTTTTTTTATGAAACGGAATAAAAAATCACCAGTATATAAGGCCAACAAACACATAAACATAAAGAACAGTAATTGAGTATAATAGGAATTTTGCCTTTTATACATAATGGTTGCATAGATTTACATAAATCTAAAAGAAATAATTAACTAGGTTGACGCGTTTCAGAAATATAAGCATATAAAAAAAATTGCCCATCCCTTTCTAAAAAAACGTTTTTTTTTACGTCTAAGGCCCGGACTCCACTAAAGCGAAGATGTTCGAAGCGGAGACGAGAAGAGATGTTTTCAACAAAGGTGTATCCACCAAAGCTGAGACTGAAACTTGCGAAGCTTGCGAGGCAGCACATCTCCGCTAGCTCGATTGCGCCATACAAATATGATATATCTCCGCTCGAAGTAATCCACTGAAGCTGAGCGGATACGAGATGTGTGAATAACGAATTTCTATTGGTTGTATAAAACACACCTCCTCTCCTCTCGTCTCGCCTCCGCTTTGTTGGAGTCCGGGCCTTAAATTGCTATCGTCATACATTTATGCGCGGTAGCGGTTTATGACGTCACAGGTCTGATATATAGGTATCTTTTCTTATTGCAAATTTAAATAAGTTTGTATTTTGGTATTTTCAACCGTCTTCCAAAACACAGCAGGTTAGCAATTCGTGCGTATATATTTTTTTGTTTTATTCGCAATAAAGGAAATATTATTATGTTGTCTTACATTGAATACACGATAAATATTTTTAGGCAACATGACTGTTATTAATCCTTCAGGCTGTGACTATATGCTCCGGAAACTGGAACGCCGGCGAAAAATCAGAGCACTGAAAATAGAACTCTGCGCTAATACAATAGAGTTGAAAATGGAACTTTCAAGTGACGAGCTGTCATATATGGCATTGACATTTGACTCGACACCCATGTGTTCGATTTTCAACTATATTGTATTAGCGCAGGTTCTATTTTCGATGTTTATAATTTTCTCCGGCCTTCCGGATTCCTCCTTCTTGCTCCTTCCGGAGCATAATATAGTCCCAACCTTAACCGCCTGAGTTGCATTTATCCGACAAAAAACTATAGATAAATCCAACTCAGGCGGTTAAGGGTTAATTAATACTGAAAGCAATACTTAATTCTGATTTTTTTTCAGACGGAGAGTATCTATTTCTTGACTTGGAAAGCAAACTTTCTAAATATGCGCCAAAGAGCTGGAGATCATCACACACACATGTAAGTGTTCAAGAAACATATTTTTGTCAGCTATTATATCATTAGCTATATTATACAACCCTTAAATAGTTCTAAAAAACCCTATTCATCTGTAAAAACACAGTGAAATATATTAGGCCCTTAAAATATAGCTTAAAATATATTAGCCTTTAAAGTTATCTAATTCTCTAATTATATTTATCTTCTTTTTCAGGGCCTAGATGCTAATGGAAAACCGCTGCTCGAATTACACCTCATTTTACAATTTCACGTCGAAAGTCCTCTACTTCTACATGACGAAATAAGTCGACATTTATACTTCCTTCAACTTCTACAAAATGTACGTTCCCGAGATGCATTGCCCGCAGAAATCCTTTTGCTGTTGATTGGATTAGCGCTACAAGCACAATTTGGTGACGAAGAGGCTTATGAAGGTCAAGATTATTTTAAAATTGAAGATTTTACCCCGCCATCTCTAAAAGGTGACTGGGTAGCTTCAGCTATTCGGGCTTGCCATCGTGAACACAGAGGTCTTTCTAAGAGTGATGCAGAAATAAGATTTATTCGTGAAATATGCCTACTGCCTGATACTATAAATTCTCACAGATACAGATTAAAACAATCAAAAATAGAACCAGAACCTGGTACAGTGTGGCTTTTAGTTACAGCTAAAGGCATCAAGATTTTACCAGACAACGGATGCATCTCTAATTTTATTTGGTGTTCTATTGGAAAATTAAGTTTCGACAGAAAGAAATTTGAAATACGTACAGAAGAAGGCAAAATAACACTATATTCATCCAGTGAGGAAAAATGTAAATATCTTTTTGCGTTATGTAAAGAAACGCACCAATTTTCCATGAAAATATCTCCCAAATTAAGTGATATTTTAATGAAAGAAGAAGATGAACGAAAGAACTGCTTTTCTTATTCCAAGTCATTTAGTTCAAATTATTCTCAAAATAAAAACGAACAGAGAATATCACTAATATCTTCCACTAGTTCTAACACAACTTCGGGTATTGTAAGTGACAGAGTGCAGTCAGAAGATGAACTGGAAATCATGATCGATTCACCACCAGCTCCCTCTACGGAGAGTTTAGCGTTTGCTCATTTGTTAGATTGTTCTAATACATATTTTATTCGTCCGCAAGATGCTCAATCAATAAGCAAAACAACGTCTCTTCAGCGACCGAAAACGAAACTGAAATCTAAAAAAAACAAAGATGATTCCGAAACTACTATCAAAGAATGTTCAGTTGATTTAGGGCACTGCTCTACTAGTACGTGCGATGAAACAATGTCCTTACCAGACCAAAGTGTTAGTGAAACGTTAACCGACAGCCCAACATCTAGTAAAATGAAATGCACTGGATCACAATGCTCTTCGTCGTGTAGTACAGTTATAATGACACGCGCAGCTCTGAGCACTTTAAGTAGAGCTTCCAATGGAAGCAGTTTAGAATTGGGATACAGCCATACAGCACAAAATTCGATGATAAGTGACAACAGCACTGTTGGTATAGATATTGAATTTTCTCAAGATACATCTTCAGCGTTATATGATGGCCTAAATCCACCAATTACCGTCGCTGCATCAAGCGAAACAAGCGGTGTTTACACCATGGGAAGCTCGGAACTTACATGTCGATCGAAGATGTACTCTCCTTCTAATGAAAGTAGGACAGACTACAGAGATTCGCATTTTTCTAGATATAAATCAAACAAAGAAAATGATTTCGCTGATTTTGATAGCGTCTCTTCAATATTAAATAACAAATCGAACCGAGAAAATTTAAAAAGTAAAGAGCGAAGGGCTCAGTCATCCTCTTCAAATATCGACTGTGTAGACGGTGCATCACAATTTAGCAACCAATCACAAAGTGAAAAAGAAAATTTATTCCGGGAGAGAACAAATTCAAACGTGAGTGCTTTATCGTTTCATGGTGACGGCAGTGATCCTACAGACAATAAACACAATTTACTCAGCGCAAGTGAATTGAGTGACTTAATCGTGGGTCGCGGAATATATCCCAAAAACCAGTCCGTTAGTGATACGTTTGATTCGGTTTCAGACTACGTTAGGCTACCTTTGTCTTATGTCGGAGACAGTTATCTAAAAGGTCACGAAAATACAGCTCCCTCCGATGACAATTACCCAAACAATAGTTTCTTCTTCGACCGGCCACCAACTCCGCCTGCTAGAATAGATAGTCGAAAGAGCCTAAATTTATCTCTCCCAAACATCTTAGATTTAGACGACGATTCTATGTTGCCTAAACTTCCAAAAAAGCCTCCTCCACCATATGAGTATAATCACAAAACTATATCGTCTCAACCCACCACTCCCAATAAACCGCCTCCTGCTTATCCAGGAACAACAACCTCATCTTCGCCACTAAAACCGATGAACGATAAAGAAGAGGTAGCTGCAAGAGTAGTTACGTCTAAACCAATGATAACCATTCTTAAAGCGGAAGCCGGAGAAGTTAACGTTTCAGGTGAAAGAACTTTTGCAAGCCCAATGGTCATAGAGCATCGATTTCAAAAATCGAAACGACATCAAACATCTAGCCGAAGAGCAGAACGCTCGAAATTATCCCAAGGAATTAATATCAATTTTTCAGTGGCTAGAGAAATGCCTCCTAGTGTAGATTCAAGCTTACTCGTAGCAATGATGAAGTTACCACCGCCGCCTCCGCCGCCTAGACGTTCTAGGCTACCGCCCCCGCCCCCCGTAACTCGCTTACCGCCCCCACCGCCACCGCACAATTCCGTCTTCCACCAGCAATTATACAGCGACGTCGACTACGTCTACTACCCTCTGCAAGATCCATCCATATCACAACAAAATTACTTAGACCACAAATTAACAGAGTCGCGACTCTCGAATTTACATAAAAGTAGCTTACAGTATAGAAGTACGCCTTTTCTATCTACCACTCTGTCGGCCTCCTCGACATATGGTTCCATACAAAATCTCTCCGATTCCTATATACAGATACCTGGTACTCGAATGAGCTGGTACTCGTTGGCGAGTAAGACATCTGTGAGCAGTCATTCTATCAATTTGGAGAGATCTCCATCCCGCATTCAGGAAATACCCATGTTCTCTAGAACCAAATCGAATGACAATTTTATTAAAATGATGAACCCACCGCCAACGAAAACAAGGCGAATGCCACCTCCTCCACCGCCTCCGTATGAACATAAGAAAAAACTACCCTCACACTTAAAAGAACTAAACATTCCTCACGGTAGCATGTTTCATAGCGAAATAAATCGTAGCAAAGGAAGCGAAACCAACATTGATTTAGATATTAAAAGTTTAAGAGAAAAAAGTAAAAATTTAGATTTGCCGCTAATAGCCGCGTTGTGCAATGATCGTTCTTTGTTGAAACAGACGAAAGCATTTGGTGCCCCAAAGACAGCTAAGCAGACGAGCAGCGACTGCGATCGCAACAAAATATCCGTTAAGCCTAATCAGAACACCACCGATACCTTAGATTTAAAAAATAAACAACAATTAATAAATAGGAAACCAATAGTAGGAACTGGAACTCAAAAGAAAGTGTTACTGCGAAATCCCACGGACAAACTTCCTGCGATACCTAATTCTGAACCACACACTCCTAGGGCTATGTCAAACACTTATGTTATGCATCCAAATGTAGCCAAAGCAAAGAAAAGTCAACACAGCTCCTAAATGTCCGTACATATTCCGTCGACGGATCTAGATGAGTTTTAGGTAAAGCAAGCTTTAGTTTCGTTAATTGTTTCAAGCGCATATAATATTGTGAGTGATCGAACGATGTGCACTTAAATAGACACAAAGTTAAATAATAATATTTAACCTTTGCCTCCTGCTTGTTTAGGTTCGCTGACGGAACGCAAGCTTTGCTCATTAATTGTGAATCCTTCCAGTGCTATGAGCGTATACATTCCTTTATTATTGTAACGAAAGACTGATACTAGAAATATAATTTCCTCTGCAATAATATTTAAATTAAGATAAATCGTAGCAATAGTTTATCAGATTTACTATGCGATTGAAAAATAAATTCCACTGTCTTAGCCACCGGCATCTTAATCCATATTATTTTTAATTCAATAAATAGTTGTACCATGTCGAAGGATTTACTTCTTAATCGCGTAGTACTAATCTCTAGGTGATCGTCACAAATATTGTAATGCCAAGTCTAGACTACAACACTATATACCATAATATACTTAATTTATATATTGATTATTGCAAGTATACTGTGTGCAACATTTAGATAGATATACCATATCTACCTCATACTCACACATGGTATGACTTCAGGGTCTAGTTGGACCTAAGCATATAAACAAAAAGTAATGATGGTACATTTTGTCGTAGTCTAAGTTTTGCAATGTCTTTAATAAAATATTCAAATAAATGTTTCCATTGATTTACGTTTCCTTTCTAAATGATGTATTATAGTTCCGAGTCATTGCATAAAGCTAGTTCATTATAGAAATATAATGGTACAGCTATTTATTTCTTCAAGAATGTACATACAACAATATGAATGTATTCCAAAATGTACAAATGTATAGTAAACTATCGTACAAGATTTAATCGTTTTATTTGTTAAATGTTTCCTACACCCAGGGACATAAACTGATGCAAAACAAACACATACTTATTTAAAACACTATAAATACTGGACGATTTTTTATTCCGTTTAATGAAACATGTTTTTAATGAAAAACAGGATATAATAGGTACATGAAATAGAGTAGATACTTAGTTTACTTTTTCTTTTTTCTACATGAACATCGCATTATTAACTTAAAATTGTTTTTGACTAATTTATACTTTTAAAAAAGATTTTAGAAAAATATATAAAAATATTGAAAAATGAAATTACAATGAATTGTCATTTATGAAAGTCACCTAAAAGAAAGTTACCGATGGTCGTAAGTCCTCGTTTTGAAAGCACCCCTATAACGTGCCTATAACTTCCTCAGCAAGTGACTGGAGCGTTCAACGGCAGTCGCGGCGCCCCGTCGCCCACTCAGGTAGGGACCTAAATTCGTGATATTTTTTTATACTTTCCAACTTTGAAATAACTTGACACAAATGCTTTGTATATAGTTTGCATTTTTTATACAAAACATACCCTGCATCTCGTGAAACGGAATAAAAAATCAATTAGTTCATTTAAGCTTCAAAGGATTCTACTTTACAATACTGTATCTATTATGTATATTAAAATTATAAAAATAATTATACTATATAAACGCTTTTACATTGAAAATAATTATCTAAATAACTACCAAAGCAACCGGTAAATAGGAACTCTTATGAAGAATTAAATTTAATAGAAGATTATTAATAATTTGCCTAAATAAAAAATACTGTCATGTCATTTTGTCTATCAATAATTCTATCAATACACATGGACTATGGAGACTTGTAATAAGGAGACGTATTGTATATATGAGGGATGATTGTATGATGAGGGAAAAATAAAGAAGATAAATAAAAAACGCTTGCCGACTACAAGAAGACACTATTTTCATCAACATACTTTCCTTACCTCCAGTCTCCTAGTATATTATTATAACATTATCTAATAGAACATTTTATAAAAATCTTTGGCAAAGGGCATGAGATTCTATAGGAATTATCTTTTGGTTATTATTTACCAAATTGGTATTTGTATATATTTAGCGCATTACCTACTTCTCCAATTTTAGAATTATGGCCGAGTTAGGTAAGAATGTTACTTTATCAAAGTACATAATCTCACCAATTAAAGACGTGTTAGTACTAGCGACCACCGTACCGCCATAAAACATAGTTGAAAGATCGGTCGTTATTGGCGTATTGCCAAGGTTACCTACAAAAACACATGTATTCCTTCTTGGGTACCAACGTTCGATGACAATCAAATTCTTATCAGTTTTACGAATTTCCATATTTTTCATAACAATTCCATCCTTGTATATCGCTCTTAAGTAAATAGTCGGAGTTATAACTCTCAATTCAATCAGTGTTTTTATAATATTAAAGTAGTGGAATTCTGGCTCAGATACAGGTTTGGAGTTCCATGGTAATATAGCCACACTGTTGGGCTCATCACTTTGCGCAAATGCCATTGGTACTAAGTTATGTATGTATTTGTGTTCATGAAAATCTCCCTCTACTTCTTTTTCTAGAACGCCAGATAACCCGATTTCATCTCCGTAAAACAAACTAACAGTGCCAGGCAAAACCATTTCAAGTACTAACAAAGCCAAAGAGTTATTTTTATGCCTCGTTGAAATTCTTTCAGTATCAATATTACCAATATTCCAATGTACCCATGGATAATATGGCTTCTCCCATAATGTACTGGATACTACACTATCAATATGTTTCTTCAAACCGTCAATCCCTTCTTCTATATCCAAGTGAACATCCACAAGGTCTATTCTGTTAAGAAAAACTTGCTTGTTGTCATCCTTAATATTATTTAGGGCTTTTTCACTAGCAATAAATATTTTCCCGATGCCCATAATATGCTTCCAGTATTGCAGCGTTTTTGCAAAATCAGGGTCATCCACAAACATTTCTAAGTTCTTTAAATAAAACCCATCCACATGCTGAGCCCGCGCCCAAAAAGCAATAGCAGCAGAGGTTTGATCCAAATCATCACTCACAACATCTTTTGGAAAAACCAAAGAAACATTGGAGTTCAGCCAGTCATAAGATTTGACCATATTCATAACTGGTATATCAAGAATGACTGAAATTTCTTTTTCGTGAGCAGCAGTCACCAGGTCCTGAAAATCTTTAAGTACACCAAGACTTCTATCAATATTTAACAATGATGTAGTATTATAATATTGCTCGGGATAATTATTAGCTTCGAATATATAATTCAGACGTACAGCTGAGCCACCAATATCTTGGATGTAATCCAATTTCTTAATGAGACCCTTTAAATCACCAATTCCATCATTATTTGAATCTTTAAAACTGGCTGGGAATATTTCATAAAAGACCTTTCCATGGTACCAGGGTAGATCTGGGTTGCATGTTTTTGGTATTGTAATCACCAATGCAATAATTGCTGCCAGGCACCCAATAAGACCAGACACAACAAACCACAGGAGAAACTTCCTTATCAATGGCCAGTTCCAGTTGACAAAATTGGGAAGTTTCCTGCCACCACCGAGACTCCCATTCAGTTTACAGGTTTCAGGCTGAAAAAATAGCAAAAGAAGTTTTATTTTATATGTGATTTTAATTGATTGTTATGACTTAAAATAAAAGTTATTAGTTAAAATAAAAAGATAAAAATAATATTACAATATAGAAAACAATTATAATAATATTACCTCTCCCATAATAATATCTCCATTTTTACTCAGTGTTTTATAATCTAACATGCTGATGTTGTTAATGAGTTGTGCGCTTATGGGATCCTGCACCACAGAATTGGAGTCTGCTGAAGAACTTGAATCTCCATGTTGACTACCTTCAGCTAAAGTAGACACAAAATTAAATAGGTTACATAATTACAAAAATATTATTATGTACAGCACACAGAGCACAGAGAGGTGTTGTGATTAGATTTAAGTATGAAACAATGCGTGATTTTTTGAGGGGTGAGGGGGTGTAAAATATTAAAATAATACTGAGCTCTACATCTATAATAATATATTTCTATTCCCCGTGACTAAAACGTCATCTATTGGCAAGTAGAATATTTTCTTAAAAACGCCGAGCTGCGTCGACACTGTGATACTTTTCTAATAAATTTCGCAATAAGGCGCGGTTAGTAGACGTTTATGTTGTATTTGAAGGGGTGAAGGAGATGAGTGGGGGACGTGCCGCCCGTCTGCTGGTGCGGGGTGCACCGCGCGAATTACGTCAAAGTGGAATGTCCACGATGTATAAAAGCGAAATTTCGACTGTTCCTGTAGATAGCTTAGCGGGTTTTTACCCGCCCGGGGCAAAGAGTAGCGTCTAGGTTCAATATCATCACAAATTAATATATTTCTTATGTTACTTGTTTTTTAAATAAACAATATAAAACTTTTTGCTACCCGTTTTTTTTTATAATCTGCACTATAATATTTACGACATAAATACACTTTGGAAAACTAATCATAACGTAAAATAAATAGGCGTGTTTAGAATAGGGGCGCGCTAGCCGTTTTCGAGGTGGCAAGTGGAAAGTCCTAAAGTAGCTGAATTTTTGCCTGTTGCTATCAACAACAACGCCTAGGGACTACTCTATAGTAGTCGCTAGGGAGCTTATTATTAAGTTTTGTGCCATTTCTGCCTCTTGTAATTCAAGCAATTCGATAAATTGTGGTTGTTTTTTTTTAAATAGCCATTAAAGTGGGAAAATCTATTTAAAGTTTAAAATATGAATGGTATCCTATCTGGGACAGCGTTCAGAGAATGGAGACTTAATTTGCGTCATTTTTGTCGAGTACAAAATTACTTAGGGTAAATTTTTACTTTTTACTTTACACTAAAATAGGCCTAATTCCTAATTTTAGGCCAAATTAAGTCATTGCGATTCGAGAAATTAAACTTTTTAGCTTCCTCAAGCTAAAAAGTCAAAAAAACATAATTTTTAAATAAAGTTCGTCATTAAGAATCTATCTATATTCCTATTAAATTCTAAATAAAATCTATATTCCTATATAAATAATTTGTGCCTTTTTCATAGGTTTAAATAATAAAATGCAAAAATAATATTATTATAATATGCGGTCGAAGTAGGCAGGCAGGAATATACGCACTACAACATACACAATACACAGTACAGCATTGACGTTCGCTCAGCTAATTATTTTTTTTTCTCTATCATAGCTAAACTTGCTTTTGCCCGCGACTTCGTTCGCGTAGTATGAAGCCGAATTTTGTCGCCTGATTTTATTCAATACTTAAAAACACAATAAAATTTGATATCCAATAGCCTTCCACATGAAACTTCGGTTATCTAACACCAAAAAATTGTATTAATAAAATTAAAACAAATACCTAGTTTTAGTTTCTGTCATTAGTGGTTTAACCGAATAGCATCTTCGGCTACATCATATTTATTTAATGAAAAATAAATCAATTAATACAACGCGTGAATTATAAACGTAGTTTGCTGAAAACATGTTCCTAATACTCGTGTTTAAGGATTATTTATTAGGATATATAAGGGGCACGGCAGTGCCCACGCCAAGACATGCCAAGTGAAGCATCAGAGCACTACGTACGATCGCGGACCGATCCGGTGTACCACTTTTCAATTTTATTTTTTGACAATAAGTAAATTTTTTGACAAAAAATTTTATTGTTTTACAATGGTTTTTATTACTTACTTATATTTTCTCCAAGCGCTTAGTCGAATTTTTGAACTATCATAACTTCATAAATCATAACTGAATTAAAATGTGTACTTTTATATTTTAACTAATGTTTTTCAAGTAAACAGTACCTTTATGGAAGCTAAGATTTTTATCTTTAAATCTTATGATATCAAAAAGATATTTTGTTTTTGTATAACGATTTAATACTGACCTACAATTTTTTTTAATTTTAAACCCTGTTTACCTTTCTGGGCACTCTCCTTGTCTGTTAATTTTTTTAAAAGACGCACGCTATGAACCCACGTAAAAAATCAACCACAAATTATCGAATTGCTGAAAACGCAATGGGCAGAAATGGCACAAAACTTAAAAATAAGCTCCCTCGGGACCTACCAACAGGATAAATTCAGCCGCATTAGAATTTTTCCACTTACCACCAAAAAACAGTCTAAAAAGTCAAATTGAATAGCTTGGCCGTTTCGTTACTGACAGTTACGTTATTCGTACATGAGCTTTTGTTTTACAGAAAAGTAATGAACAGTGAATAAAGTATTTTTCATCTTACGCCTATTTTTTGACTAAGAGTTTGTAAATTCAGGCTTTGTAGAGTTAGGGCGTGTAGACTCAGAACCTTGGCTCTAGACGAGATCTGATAACATTTTGTTATTGCAAGTCATAATATTATGGTATCGTCTTGGCATTATTTTACATGACAATTATTGATTGAAGTTATAAATTTTGAATATATATTTACATTATTACTTGTCAAGTTGTCACACAAATTGTCATTTCATTTTGTCGTAACACGTAACTTGTGCCCCCCTCTTCCCAAGCGTGGCGGGAAGCCCGCACTCGCCACACACGATAAGTGTTTTTTTTTTGCATTGCAATAAAAAATCCCGTACATAAACACGGTAAACATTGTGGAAATAAATCTGAACGAACTGTATTTCCATTATGATGTGTTTATGTACTTTCATCGAATACAATTATTGCCCTCCGTTTATATTTTTCTTTAACATTTTTTATAATCTACATTGAAATTTACGACTTGGAGAAACTAATAATAAAATAAAGAATTAGGTATACCGCTTTCAACAACTTTAGTTCCTGGGAGAACTATCATTGCTCGGAGTTTCAATTGTGAGAAAAATAAAAAGAAATAAAAAGAAAAAAAATTCGTCTGACCGGGATTCGACCCCGACACCAATTGGTCAACTACGCAATAAGCCAAAAGGCTGCGTAGCTGCGTTACGCGTATCTGACTTTTAGGAGGGGAAATTACTCATGTCTTTTTCTTTTTAGTATTACACGACAAGAAAGAAAAAACATGACAAACTAAGATCATTATGTCGTCGGCATAAGGGTCAAGTCAGATGTAAAATAACTTTGAATAGACTTTCAACAATAAATTCGAATAGAAACAGGCCTGAGCCGGCACTGTCGGATCCCATAGATATGAAGGAGAAGGAATGACAGGTCGCAATTTCGCGATGTTTTATTCGACTCTTCCGAATTATTTATCATTGAAATAATTTAATCTTAACAAATATCTAATTCCAAACGAAAAATATTTATTATTATTTCCTCCGTTTCATTATCTATTACGTAACTGTAGTTAATTTTCTCATTTTTGTTCACAAATAATACAACTGCAAGGATATCCATTTTAATTGTTATTTTATGATTTTTATTTATCGAGAAAATTTACAGAAAACGTGTTTTGAAAACAAAAGGTGATCATGATTAACATATATTTTTTTGCTGTACTAAAATGTATTCATTTGTCTCAAAAAACTGTTTTATGAAGCCTATTTTTAATATGCACAGCGCCTTAAATTTTTACACAATAAATGTAATGCTTAAGATGAGAACGCCTATCCGAGTAATTTTAAAAAAATTACATGATTACACACACTTTATCCTTTTATTCTTAGAAACACGAAAAATACAAAAAAATAACCAAATCACCGAGGTGTGCAAACTGCACAGTACGAACGCTAACAGTATACTGATTTAGAAGACGCCCATTGAAAAGACTTCAGGATCAAGATGAAAGCACAGTGCACAATTGCTTATGCCACCTCCTCACCATATTTGCTCTGTGGAAACAGCACTATAATAATAAGTAATTAGTACCTGGGAGACCGAGCTCTGCCTGAACAAAAAAATATTAAAAGCAAATAAAAATATTATTGTATGTATTCTAGTAGGTAGGTACCCTACGTAATACGGAAAAAAACTATTGTATCTGGGTTATTTTATAAATTTTGCAGAACTTATTTCCGATTTAGTTTCTAGATCTTATTTTACTGATGTTTAAAATAAATGAAAGAAACACAAAAATAGTCATCTTAACAGGATTCGAATCCGAGACACCAATTTGCCAACAATGCAAAAATTATACATACCAAACTGCCATACGGACTGACGATTAAGAGTCGAAATTATTGAAAATTTGTTGCACACCGAAAGAAAAAACATATTATAATAACACAAAAATGCGCAGTTGCCAGGGATAGGGCACTTTCTCCATAGTTGGGGAGCCCAAAACCAATTAGAATTGGTACTTTTAACGGTGGGGAAAGCTTTCAAGTTTCCAGCGTTTCCAACCACTGATGCTATTTGGACGGGGTTTTCACCGTTAAATAGCACATTAATTAGGGAAGGTCAATTCCATACAGCGTTTCAAGGTCAGGTGAAGATCTGAGATAAATCATGGAACTCTTCAACAAGTAACACCAGGTCACGCGCGACTGCTGCTTTGATCGGCCTTCACTTTTTTTATTTTAATGCTATTTGGACGCGGTTTTCACCATTGAATAGCACATTTATCAGGGAAGGTTATTGCCGTATAACTTTTTAAGGTCAGATAAAGATCTTTGGAGATAAACCATGGAACTCTTTAAAACATCAAATGATGACGCGCGACTGCTGTTTTAATCGGCCTATAAATATATATGTATGTACGATTTTCTCAAAAACTACAGATTCTATTTGGACACCTTTCGCCATTCAATAGGGCATTTTTAGGGTTTCGTAATACTCAAGGAACTTTCTGTAATTATGGATAAAAATTTGGTGTAGTCAAAGATTGTGTATAGATCTCGGTATTGGCATCATAAAATAATAATAATTTTACATTTTAGGGGTGGCTTTCCAGACATGTAACGTGGGGATGAAAAATGTTTTTTCATTGTAACCCATCATGTGGGGTATCGTCGAATAGGTATTTTTAAAGAAAGGTAATGTAATGACTTTTTTACAAACTCAACCATTTTCGAGTAATCGGCTTCCAAAGTGGTTTATAAGTTGGTCTCCCCCTCGCATTTCTAAACTATAGGAGATAAACTTGAAAGTTTCCATGGTAATAGATCATGCTAAAAACTCTTAAGGAAAGTTATTTTGAGCATCGGACAACATATTTTGAAGTAATTCAAAGAAAACCTATTGTGCGTTGATTGAGAACCCTCCTTAGAAATGTCCTGACATGCTCTTGGTTAGGTTATTCAGGGAAGTTTATCACAGTTGAATAGTACATTTATCAGGAAACGTTATTAAATATTTTAGAGTATAAAAAATGGAAAATCTTAATATTATATAACTATTCATTAGTCCTGAAATAAATTAAGTTACCTATCAATAAGAAGTGTGAAATAAAAAAATTAAATTCAAACGAAACAAAAACGATATGTATACCATTTTTCTTTTTAACAAAAATAAGAACCACCTTTTTGAAGGCAATTCTCTTTTTTGTTAAAAATTATGAATCATAAGTTTAAAACTAACCTGAACCTGAATTCTGAAGGTCAATTATTTTAGGATTGTCACATAGGTTCATAAATATATTTTCATTTGTCTCTTCTGCTAGTGGATGTTTGAAGTCCATGGGAGACGGGCTTGGTGTAGTCGGCAGCAACAGGCATGTAGATGATTTCACTCCACGCAGGTATTCCTCACTCTCCAATTCTGTTGCATCATTACTGATATTGTTCTCTGGTATTTCATTCATTTTGAATTTTTTTTATATGTAGTTTTCAATTTTGTTAAACACTGCAAGCATATAGATTTATTATAATATACAGGGGGAATTTTTAAGTGCGCATGGTTGGCAAAATTCGCAATTATGAGGAATAGCCAATAATGCTGAAAGAAGTTGCGAGCCCGATTGTGATAAAAATTGAAATCGGATCATTAGATTTTTGATAAATAAATTCCCCTTGCTAGGAATCAAACCAACTGATTTTGGGATATCACATGTTGTTCTAGGCGATTGGACATTTAGCCTTCCCTCTAAAACATAGACATACTCCAAATAAACCAATAAATAAAACATAGCATGGAAATTACATATTTTGTTAATAATAATGCTATTACTTTCAAAAAAAAAATCCTGCCATTTTAGTTTTTATCAAAAACGAACTTGCAATTCCTTTCAGCATTTTTCACTGTTCCCTAAAGTTTCGCATTTCGCCTACCATGCTCACTTGAAAAATGCACCCTGTTTAAATTATATATTATCATTCGAACAAGACTTAAATTTTTATATGAATGGCCACCAACAATTTGTTCAATATAACTCCAATAGCGTAGTCATTGACGATAAATTTAGTTAGATAAACAAGAAATTTAAATAAAATTACTACCTACCAATAAAATAGAATGACTAGAGAAATAATTGGTCTGTCAGCACCTTTGCTTTATTATGAAGTAGGTTATCTTTATTTGATTACAATGATTAATAATTAATCTAATTATTTTTAAAGGCAACTAAACATTGAGAATCAGTAATTTATCTGTAAAATATATTAAGATCATTACTAAATCAACGTGAAAATTCACAGCTGCTGGTTACTGAATAGTGAATACATAAAGTGGTGTTATCTTTGTGTGGTTAAAATGTTAATTAACAAACCTATAACAATCCTTTTTCATTTTATCAAACTAACCTTTTACAAACGAACACAAAACGAACAATTTCTAGACATTAACCATCCCATTTTCGTTGTAAAAAATTGACATTTCACAAAGACAACAGCTGTTTCATGTTTTGTTTGACAGTTACCTACTGAAACAAGCAGTACAGTGGCGTCACTTCCGGCATGTGCTGCCAAGTAAACAAAATCAAATTTGCTATATATTTAAAAAAAAACGATTAATATTATAATTTTGACGACCTCTGTGGCTCGGTGGTTAGCGCGTCGGCAGTCGGCACTGAAGCCGAAGGCCGCGGGTTCGAATCCCACTGAGGGAATAAAATGAATTCAATGGTCCTGGGTCATGGATATGGATATGTTTATAAATAATAAAAATCTTAAATATATGTATAGTATTGTAAAGATATTAAATAATAATATTATACATCCCAAACACAAGTTCTTCGGATACGTACCACGAGGCCAGACTGACGTGGTATAAAGCACCCATAGATATTTTTATTATCTAATTATATTTATAGATGTGAATCTAATGTATATCCTACGATTATTTAAAAACACTAAATACTCACGAGTGGTTAAAAACATTTATTTACCTAATTGTTTTAACTATTTTACATTCATATGGATAGAATTTTCATTGCAAAGAGATTTTTAATGTATTATTTTTCTATGTCACATAGTTGTGACATAGAAAAATAATACATTAAAAAAAAAAAAAACTTTTTATAAAACGTGTGGACCCAATCCACGTACTCCCCGCATTGCGTCGTGCATTAAGTTGCAAAAGGATCACAAAAAAAATTTTTAAAATACAACAATGCATACAAAAATTTATAAAAATGCAATGTAGAGTAAAAACAAGAGACAACACAAACAGAATAAAAAATACGAGGTCCTTACATATGAAATTGGCGTTTTGTCGTACTGGCCACTTTGATCTCAAATATATCTTCTTTGGTTAGGAATTCCAATTTCAAATTATACCGCTATTTAGTCATGCATTTGTGTTTCGAAAACCGTAAATCATTTGTTTTTTACTCTTCTGGTTTTTTATAGTCACTCTGTTTGAAAACTTGAAATATCGTATTATTTTCGATAACGAGTTCCACTTGGGTACCAGTGATGCAGAAACGGCTCGAAGGATTAATGATGTGTACGGCGGCGGTGTCGCAAAAGAAAACACTGTGCGTTTTTGGTTCAATCGTTTTTGTTCTTGAAATTTCGACCTGCAGAACAAGCCCCGTGGATGGCCGGAGCCCAAAGTTGACAATGAAGAATTGAAGGCTATTGTGGAAGTGGATCCATCGCAAACCACGTGCGAGTTAGCTGCAGGCTGCGGTGTTAATGATAAAACTGTTTTAATCCACTTGAAGCAAATTGGGAAGGTGAAAAAGCTTGAAAGGTGGGTACCTCATGAATTGAATGCAGCAAACCGACAAACGTGCGTCAACTGCTGCGTTACATTACTCAACCAGCACAATAATGAAGGGATTTTAAATCGAATCATTACCTGTGATGAAAAGTGGTTCCTGTACGATAATCGAAAACGCTCATCACAATGCCTGAACCCTGGCGAACCAGCCAAAGCCTGCCCCAAGCAAAAATTGACTCAAAAAAAGTTACTTGTGAGTGTTTGGTGGACTAGTGCCGGCGTCGTTCACTACTGCTTTCTTTAATCTGACTAGACGAATACGGCAGATGTCTATTGTCAGCAACTGCAAATCATGATGGAAAAGCTAGCTGCTAAGCAACCGAAGTTGGTCAATCGCTCTAGGCCACTGCTGCTTCAGGACAATGGTAGACCACACACTGCACAACAGACGGCTACCAAATTAGAGGAGTTTTAATTGGAATGTCAAAGACATCCACCGTACTCCCCGGACCTTGCTCCAACAGATGACCATTTTTTTCGAAATTTGGATAACCTCTTGCAAGGGAAAAAGTTCAACTCCGATGGGGCAGTCCAAAGCGCCTACAAAGATTTTATTTATTCTTGTCCGAAAGATTTTTTTAGTAAAGGAATCAATGAACTACCTATGAGATGGCAAAAGTGCTTATATAGCAATGGTATATACTTTGATTAAATAAATATATTATGTTTAAAAAAATCTACTTTATGTTCCTCGTTTACAAAACGCCAGTTTCATATGTAATAACCTAATAGATAAATCAAAACTATGGTCTGCTGTGTATGTCAGAAGTATAATAGGAGGTAGAGAATTTTGTTGACCGCCAACTACTCCCAAAATCGTCCCCGCCATAGCGCTGATGGGACTATAAAGCGCCATAAAATCTTTTGTTTGAAACTGCTGCTGTCCAACTTAAATAGGTTACTTAGTTACTCTGGCGTAAAGCTCGTTCGGAAATGACTGGCCAAGGAATTTATTTCTAGTTGTCTTCAGTACCATCCAATAAGGGCATTTTTATTTTGACTTCAGCTACCTTCTTATTCTTGAGCCGCACCTGACTCTTTCTGCTCATCGTCTTGAAGCCCTTGAAGTATTCGATAGTATAGCATACGGTGCTTGATATGTTTATCGTAGGGCTATTTTCTTTACATCTGCGGTCGCGAAGCATGAAGTCAAGAGTGTAGCAATCGGATCAGTAGAAAACGTTTTTGCCATGCACTCTTGTTCATTGGCCAATACTTCTTTCTGATTAGCTCATCAATTGCAAAATGTTTGAATTTTTCTAATATTTTCTCATAATAGCTACCACACGGCGGAAAAGTCTCTTCCAGATCCCTAACTTCTGACTCTATCGTGTAGAACTTTACACTAAATTCTATATCCGCCTCCCAGTAGTCAGTAATCAGTATATACATTATTATTAACCGCCCACAGATTTTGAACATTTTTTTGTCCGACACATAACTCCTCATAATATTCACGTAGTAGGTTAAGGTCTTCTTTCATAGCAAGCACATTAATTACGGGGTCTTTCGATTGTTCGAAAATTCTGTTGACTGCTAAACTCAATTTGTGGCGGCAATGTTTGCTCTCGGACTTAACTATATTATCCATTTTAACTATCACAGTCGCTTGGTTGTGATTCTAATGTGCCTATTACTTACTACTATATTATTCCCCAAGATTCGACAACGGCTTGAAACGTGTAGTTTTAATATTATTAGTTTTGTACGTGTTATTGTCACGGTCGCTAGATGTTGTGAATCTAATGTGCATCTTTCTATTATTTATAAACACCAAAAGAGTGGTTAGAACCATTTATTTAATTATTTGAACTATTTTACATTCGTATGGATAGATTTTCATTGCAAAGTCTATGTCACATAGAAAAATAATAAATTTAAAATATAACAAAACTTTTTATAGAACGTGTGGACAAATCCACCACAGTGACAAAACAATAAAATAATAGTTATGCAATAGGGATATTGCCTACTGTGGAATATCAAATTTTCATTAATTAAATTATAAAATTTTTGAATAAAGATACATAAATCTAAAATAAATAGGTATTTAGGTTGATGCGATTAAAACCTATAAGCAAATAAAAAATATTGCCCATCTCTCTCTCGCAAAACGATTTGTTACGTCACAAGCTGCTACCGCCATACATTTTGTAATAACAAAAGTATGGTGAGTGCAACTCGTGACGTCACAGGCCAATATATCGCTCTCTTTCATATTGTAAATTTAAATTGTTTGTATCTTCGTTATTTAAGATATACGAAAATGGGTTCTAGATTGTTTATTAACATGTTGTCTAATATCGAATAGACGAGAAAAATTTTTTAGGCAACATACTTTTAACAACAACTATTGATTCTTTACAACATTGGTTTTACATCACAATTTTGTTTTACATATTAGTATTATATTTTGTAATAACTTAATTATTACATGATAACTTGGTATTATTTTTTCTCTTCTACTTAATGAATTTTTTTTAGCAATCTGTTATTATAATTTTAATCAGCGTATGAATACAAAATTATTACAATAATGTGGAATCCAAGGGTTATTTTAACACTCTTTTTGGTCTAAATTGTACAAAACTAGCAACATTACGTGACGTACTTTTGTTCAGGCGGATTTACTGGATATTCCCAGTATTTTTAATTATTTGCATGGCGAGTGGAGGCTCTCAGTAGTACCTAATACTTAACATCTGGAGTTTTGCCGGGGAGTTCAATGGGTGACGTTGTGGAATTTGTATGTACAATGGTTTGTTGACCGTACAGAAGTAAAAGACAAGTTAAGCTTAATGGGTTTATTGAACGCTTAACTTATACTAAATGGTAAAATGGTGAAATGGTTAAGAGTGCACGCGAACCGATTGGCGGCTTGACGCGAACTGGTTAAAATATTTAATTTGTATGTCGCGTGGCGACGTACACGCTGACAGTGTGAAACGTGATGTACGGTACAGTCGACACACTGTTGACCGTACATGCTGCCACCGCGTGAGAAGAAAGAATGGTGGTGATAATGGTATCAAAAAATTAAAAAAAAGAAAAAATAAGTATTAACATCGATTAACTGGGACCACCAGTCTTGGCACCTTGCAGTTTTGGTTTTGCAGAGCTTCGTTTCCTGATCTTTGGAGCACAAGATGTCATCATGACTCATATGTGAAATTGGTTTCTGTAGCGAACAAAGTTGTATTTCGGAATCTAATTTAATACACTTATGCAATTCTAATTGCGATATGGTCATGAATGAGTCTCTTCGTAAGTTGATAGCTATGTAATCCGAAGCTTCCAGCTTCCTAGGGTGACCATGGTTTTGCCGTTTTTTTTTGGTATAGGATAAATTTTATAGAATTGGTAATTATCCCTACTCACTAATGGTACTCTTATTTCAAAAATAAAATAATATTTTAACATTTTAGCTCTAACTTTATGTAAATGGTAAATTTTGGTAAATTCGGTGTGAGGATTGTCAATTGGTAGGTAAGCTTAAATAGTTGGACAATTTTCCTGAAATAATATTTAACTCATCTAAAAGCTGGTCGGGTTTCAAAAATGCATGTTACTGAACTGTGTGTGTACTTCCCAAAGTACACCTCCGAAACTGTATCTAATAGAACATCCTGCATATTCTTTAAATTCGACTCCAAACTGTTAGCTGCCATAGAGCATAACAAAAATTCATTTGTGGTTTCTACGTCTTTTAATTGACTCTTTACGTCGTTGGTAATATTTTCTAACTGGTTAACATAATGAGTAAATATTTTATGTTGTTTATCTATAGAGCTTTGCATCCTTTTCAATACATTATATTCTGCTTCTACTACAGAAGTCTGGGTTTTCCATAGAACAGCGAGATGATTTTGGTTTTCTCTAATTAAATCTACGTCCTTCATATATTGTTCTGCGAATTGGTCATCTGGTACGCCGAACAGCGCGTGTGCAATATTACCCACGGCGTTGATAAGGCCGCGTTTTCGCCGCGCGTGCCCGTGTGGGAACTGCTGCGGCGACCGAATGTTATTGTAATGCATTAACTCTGTATAGCTGTGCCGTAATTGTATTAGAATGGACTCACAATGATTTCTTACTGATGATTCCTTGCAAAGATATTCCATGTGGTCTATATATTTAGATAATAATTTACTGCCTTGCCAATATGGTTCTAAATCATAATATACTATCAGTTTCCATTCGTCTTGAACTAATCGCATGGTAGATATTTTATCAAAATATAAACTTTGAGTGCCGTTAAAGTTTATTGTGTTATATGCACACGTGGCTGGTGAAAATAAAAACGTAAGCAACATAAGTGTCATGGTAAATAAATGGTAAATGCCTTTTCTAGCTCGCCGTTTTGGTTTTGGTAAATTATTATTAGACTGGTTATTCGGCTGGTTATGTTTATGTCCTCGTCCTTGGAATGGTTAATTGGTAAAAGCGATAATTTCACGACTGGTTTCTTCACAACGCCATTTTTTGTTTTTACGGAAACTACTCTTACTAGCCCATCTTGCCCCGGAGGTAGCTGCACGATTCGACCGAGAGCCCATTTACCCGGTGGCAGGTTAGCGTCGTGTATAATAACAATATCACCTAGATTTAAGTTTGGTTGTGAATGTTGCCACTTAGACCTTGTGTTCAATTGTGTAAGATATTCAGTTCTCCATCTCTTCCACACATCTTGGTAAATTTTCTGCACTAGCTGCCATCTGGTTCGTAGATCGTGTTCAGACTCAACAATGGTTAATGTTGGTCCACTAGAAAGAAAATGAGACGGAGTGACGAAATCTAAGTCTTCAACGTCTTCACTCAACGGGCACAGAGGTCTAGAGTTGAGGCAGCCCTCTAGCTAAGCTAACAAGGTAGAGAACTCCTCGTAGGTAAGCTTTTGCTCGCCTATTACTCTCTTCAGATGGTATTTCAGACTCCTCACGGCCGCCTCCCACAGACCGCCTGCGCTAGGCCAAGAAGGCGCGTTGAAGTGCCATTCTATTGACATATCAGCTATTTCAGCATAAAAATCGTCATTTAATATAGATTTTAAATTAATTATCTCTTCATGCAGGACTCTATTCGCCTTTATGAAATTCGTCCCGTTGTCACTATAAATGTGACCGGGCGATCCTCTCCTGGCCGCAAGCCTTCGTAGGGCTGCCAAGAATGATGAAGTAGTGAGATCAGAGACCCAACTCCAAGTGCACGGCCTTGGTTACCATACACACGAAGACGGCGATATATCCCTTGGTATATCTCACGCCTCTTCCCTTTGCAGACTTGACGTCAACAAAACCAGTGAAATCAACCCCTGTATGGTAGAAAGGACGGGTTCTGTTGATCCTAGCTGGTGGTAAATCTCCCATCAACTGGTCATGTTTCAGGGGGTTGTGCCTTCTACACAGCACACATCTCCGCAGCCTCTTCTTTACAGCATTATTTCCTCCTAAAATCCAATATTCTTGACGCAACCAAGACAAGGTTAATCGTGCACCCCCATGGAAGGTGAATGTGTGAATGTGTGTGAATTTTATGCACCGTCAATAAGCATGTCGGTAAGTTGATGGTTATGTGGTAAAATGCATGGATGTTTCATCCTATCTACTATTTTGGCGTTGGTCAATCGCCCCCAACCCTCAAAAGTCCTTGGTCATATATATATATATATATATATATATATATATATATATATATAATATATGGTTTTAATTTTAGTAAATTACTCTTAGGGTTAGGTTGATTATGATTTTTAATATATTGCATATCTTCTAAAAATTCAATTTGCTGTACATATTTGATAATTAAGTATTTAGCTTTTCTTATTTCAAGTATAGTTAGGTACCGTGGTTTTTTATGATTTAGGTGTAAATCGCAACACCCACGCAAGCACTCTGGAAGCTCGCGTAAAATCGCTGTATCTGCTAATAATATTTTCTATGACTTTGTTTTCACATTTAATCGTTGTGGCGTTTATATTTAATACTGGTTTTTTAAGCTCTTCGCTGGTAGTATATGATGAATTGGTTAATTTTGACTCTTCGAATGATTGTAGCCAGTGGGGTCCTGTCTACCACATGGAATGGTTAATCAGCTGTTCTGTGGTGATACCTCTACTCGCACAGTCATCTGGGTTATCTTTGGTTGACACATAATGCCAGCTACTGGGTGGTATAACGTCTGTCACCTGCTTCACCCTATTCGCGACGAATGGTTTCCACTTAATTGGATCGCCATTTAGCCAACCCAAAACTGCTGTCGAGTCGGATCAACCGTAGATTTTGATGTTGTAATCTGTTAGGCAATTACAGGTGATTTTCATGACCTTAGTAAGTAGAACAGCGGCACACAATTCTAATCTCGGTAACGAAACATTTTTCTTTACTGGTACGAGACGACACTTAGCAGCCACTAGGACTACAGAAGATTGGTTGCTGTGAATATTGTTGACTCTGCAGTACACAACACAAGCGTAGGCATTTTGCAATGAATCACAAAACACATGTAATTCTATGGTATCGTTCTTAGAACACTGTATCCATCTGGGTATGTTTATATGATTAATATTGATGATATCAGCTTCCATGATTTTCCATTTTTTGTTTATATAAGCTGGAAGGTCGTCGTCCCATTGTAGGTTTAAAACCCAAACTTCTTGGAAAAGTAATTTCAATTTTGTGGTTATGGGTGAAAGCCATCCAAGCGGATCGAATATTTTCAATATATTCGAGAGTAAACTTCTTTTGGTTAACTGTCTGTAGACTGGTTCGGATTTTAATTGGAATGTAAAATAATCTTCGTTAGAATGCCACTAAAGTCCTAATGCTTTGGTTGATTCCTGGTATTTAAAAGCATGCTTGGTCTTCACACGATGACTGGTTATCAGGTAATACATCTGGTTTGTTACACGACCATTTCCTTAAATTAAATCCACCTAGTTTAAGGAGATTTATGAGGTCAGAAATTAACTTTTTAGCAGATTCCAGGTCATGCTGTCCATGAAGCAGGTCATCCATATAGAACCTGGTAGCCAGAGCTTCGGCTGCTTCTGGATAACGGTGACCTTCATCCTTAGCCAGACGCTTCAATGTCATCATGGCTAGGAATGGTGCGGCCTTGGTACCTTATGTGACAGTGGTAAGTTGGTTATTCTTCTAATGGTTGCCCTTCTGAGTCTCTCCACATAAATTTCTGGAGCGGCTGGTCATCCTCATGGACATTTATAAGCCTGAACATCTTCTCTATATCAGCTGTGAAGGCTATTAGGTACCTTAAAATGAGTGCAAATAAATCTTCTTGCAAATTTGGTCCGCTGTACATAAGGTCGTTCAACGAAATTCCAGTCGAAGTTTTCGCTGACGCATTAAAAACAACTCGCGTAGCAATGGTCGTTGAATCCGTTCGTATTACACAATGGTGCGGCAAAAAACATTGAAGTATCGAGTTACCGTTGCATTTCTTCATATGGTTTAAATTAATATATTCATTTATAAATTGTTTGTAGTTTTGTTCAATAATTTTATTTTTAGAAAATCTTCGTTCTAACTGATGAAATTGGGCCACAGCTTTGGTTTTAGAGCCAACCAATTTTTCGGTAATCTCTGGTTTGAGAGTTAATCTTACGACGTAACGTCCATCTGGTTGACGCGTCGTATGCTGCTGGTAATGATGAAGCCAATAGTTATCTTCATCAGATATATTTATAGAGTTGTCCGAGACATCTTCAATCTCCCAAAACCGCTGTATATCTTGAAAATCGATCATGATGAAGTTGCAAAACCTTTGGGATGGTTTAATAGTTCCACTTAAAATCCAACCGAGCTTGGTATTTTGCGCGATTGGTAGTGATGTGTTATTACGAATTAAACCTGGTAAAATTATTAATTCGTAAACATCGACACTTAAAATTAAATCTACTGGTCTACTTTTATAAAAATCCGGATCGGCTAGTGGTAAGTTTTGTAAATACGGCCACGCTGGTTTTTCAAAGGATTCGCTTGGTAAATTCCCGACGACATGTTTCATAACATAGGCTTCGGTCTTAAATGTAAAATTATTATGAATCGAAGATACTGCAATCTGAACAACTCCCCGACTATTGTTGGGTTTCGCACCAACTCCCACCACCACACAGTGGCGCCTAATCCTTGGTAGGCCTAAAAGTTGGGCGGCATTCTCAGTAATAATAGAAGACTCTGCGCAAGGGTCTATGAGGGCTCGCATGGTATGGTGACAGCCATCAATGGACCGTATATTAATTTTAGCTGTCGCTAATAATTTGGGCCTGGTTTCTTGTGGTGCATTGGTAACGCATATGTTCGATTTTCTGGTAGGATGTTCGATGTTGGTATTACTAGAAGTAGAGGGAGCAAAAGTAACAAGGGCATTGTGTAGAAGAGTATTATGCTGTTGGTTACAAAAACGGCAAGTTTTTTCCGAAGAACATTCCTTGTCATAATGGTTAATTAAGCAGTTTTTACATAATTTATTTGTTTCTATTACTTTAAGTCTATTCAGCGGTAACAATTCCAGAAATTGTTTGCATTTAAACAATTCATGGCAAAAGTTTTTACAGAGTATGCATTTCCGTTGTGTCGCAATGTTCATTGGCTTCGTATTGATATGGTTTATTACAGCTGGCCTTGGTTTAAAGTTTCTGTTTATAAAATTATGTAAATTATTATTTCGTTGCTTATCGACCCATGGTTTTTGGTATTGGTTTTGATATACTTGAGGTGGACCTGTTTTGTTAAAATCTTTCTTACGACGAGAGCTTTCTAGAGACGTAAACTTCATTTCTAAAAATTTCAAAAATTCAGACAAAGACGGCAGTTTCTTAGGATTCTTTAGCGACTCTATGTAGTCGTGATGGGTTTCGGTATCTAACTTTTGGCATAAAATGTATACAATCAGTGGGTCCCAATTAGAGATGTCGATTCCCATTGCCTGTATAGAGCTAAGACACTCGTTGGTAGTGTCATGTAACTTTTTGATGACCGCTGCAGATTGTTGTTGAATAGTAGGCATGGTTAATAATAATTGTATGTGGGAATTAAATATTAACCTAGTATTATGGTAACGATAGTTTAATATTTCCCAGCACACTTCATAATTTTCTGAATTAATTTTTCAGCCTCCCCGCGGAGCTTATTTTTCAAAAACTGCATCTTTTGCGCATTTGGTAAGGATTTATTATTGTGAATAGTTTCGGAGAACAAATCCTTAAAACATATCCAATCTTGGTAATTTCCGCTGAACGTGGGAATGTCCATTTGTGGTGTTGAACGTTCCTTGTAAGATGACGACCACATCTGTTTGTTCACGGCTTTCTTCATTGTGTAGTACTTTCTCTCCATCTCAACTAAGGCTGTCTCATAGTCCTCGTTCCCTAACAATCCCTCGCTGTCAATATCCCAATGAAGAGAATCAATGACCGACCATCTCGATTGAATACTTCTTAAAATATCTTCGAACTCCCAGCGTTCGGAGCAGCTTTCAAGGTCGACCGCCTCTATGGTTCGAGAAAGCGCCTTGAAGTTGCTCTTTTGCTTTCGAAGCATTTCTTCTACCCTATTGGAATTACCTTGGTTCGAAAATTTAGGAGCAGGAAAACTAAAAGAGCTACCCTTCTGGGCGGGAGAGGAAAAATCGCGCCTATCTGAGCCCTGCGATAATAGTGTAGCTGGCCTCAGAAATGGTTTGCTGGGTTCGCTGGTTACGTATTTAGAGATCATACTCGTAACCTCATGGTAAAAATCTTTTGTCCGTTGGTAATGGTTTTCCGTAAAATAGTGGTGGTTAAGATCTTGAAATTCAGCACATAGCCTGGTATGGTTGGCTTGGAATTCATTCCAGTACGAGTCCAACATGTCAAGACGTTTTTCTATATAGGCGGGCGTCTTACGATCCGGCCCGTCCTTCTTGAAATTAACACACATGGTGTTAATCGCGGACATGATCTGGTTCTGGGTGTTTTATAGAGCCTCCATGGTTGAGGGCATTAAAATGGTCAATAGAGAGTGGTAAAAATTTGAAAAAAGGAAAGATCTTACTTGAATACTGGTACGTGGTGACCTGGTATGTCCTCTGAAGTCTCCCTGGTGGTAATAGCTGGTGAAGTCGCTGGTCTGGTGAACTGGCTACTTTCCACGCACAAGCACTTTGGTTGAAATTGGTACACTGGTTTGGTTCGTCCACTGGTTTCACTTCATACGCAAGTACGAGGGTAAGTTACTGGTTATTGGTTAAATAATCGAAAATTGCAATGATCCTCGATTGGTTCAATGGTAAATTAACTGGTCAATGGTTAACGGCTCGAAGGACCACAATGTACGGTGGTTTGGTGTCCGTACAGAAGTAAAAGACAAGTTAAGCTCAATGGGTTTATTGAACGCTTAACTTATACTAAATGCTAAAATGGTGAAATGGTTAAGAGTGCACGCGAACAGATTGGCGGCTTGACGCGAACTGGTTAAATTATTTAATTTGTATGTCGCGTGGCGACGTACACGCTGACAGTGTGAAACGTGATGTACGGTACAGTCGACACACTGTTGACCGTACATTGTAAAATTTTATAAATTTGTGTTATCTCAGTTCTTAATGTGTAATATTGGTAGAATATTAACCATTAAATATTCGTTAACGTGCACAAGTGTGGGCAAGTGGTGCAACTACTAAAAACGTGCTATTTTGAGTTTCCCGCCAAAACTCCCTAGGATCTTTCAGTAAAGCTTCTACCACTTTACTGAATCGACTGACATGACTCATGGACTGTACTGACTTTATATTTGGACTTTGACTAGACTTTAGACTTGACGATTTAAGAATACGGTGTTGAAAATTGAAACGAAAGTTCTATTTCCCGCCATTCTAACACGACACTGGCAAATGGTTATAAGCCGATGACATATAGAAAAAAAAACTTAACATCTATGGGCTGGCCTGACTTTGACAATATAAAGAGTGTAGCACTAGTACTACTTATTATCTATGGTGTAGCATGTAGACCAGTAGTCAGTAGTGTTACCTATCATCTATGCCAGTAGTATTACCAGCGTTGCCATTTGGCAACTTTGGTTGCCATTTTGGCAACATTTGACCCTTCGTGGCAACCAAATGGCAACTTTTTGGCAACTTTTCGACTTGTCGCGCGATGATCGGTAAAAAAATATCGAATATATTTCGCAGATGAACTGAACGCATCGAATTGAACAAAATCAAAATCTTGAACGCATTTTTATTCCCAAATTAAAACAATACTTATTTAATAGACAAACAAATTGTACCCATGTTTCTACCAGCAAAAGGTCTATTTTGATGAAGCTAGAGATAAAAGTAATTTTATGTAAACAAAAATGGAAGAAAGTTTGTGACCACAGAGCAGATAATTAATACGTAGTGTTTTAAATAAATTCTTTGTGTGTGACTGTGTGCAGTGTGTAGTGCGGTGCAAAGGAAATTTTTTCGTGGTTTTCTAATACTTTTGTTTTTAAATCTATTGGTAAGTCTTCTTTATTGTTTTAATCGAAGAAGCTACCTATAGACCTATTTGAAAAACCAATTTTACTGATTGAAGACTCAACAAGTGCGATCCGTGTTCGGTGTACACGTCTACATTACAGTAGGTTCGAGAACAGATGCATTTCAGTTTTTATATTATATTTTGATAAACAAGAAATGCTCTAATAAAACTTATATGCATTGGAATTTGGATCAAACAAATCCTTCTTTGTCTTTTTTTGCTTTGTCCGCCCTTCCTTGTCAATGTCAAACAAATGATTTTTTTAAAATTTATTCATGACCATGGATACAAAGTCCTTCATTCGGATACATTTTTCAAACAAATGATTTTTTTTTTAATTTATTCATGACCATGGATACTCAAATGAAAGAAGTAAAGTGTTGCCATCTTATTATTTTTAAAAGGATGTTCATTTCATCCATTTTATAGGATAGACAAAGGTTGTTATTTTTTATTTACTTACAGCTGCTTTTTTTCAGATTATTTTTTTCATTGAGTTGGAATTCACCAATCCACTAACTTAAAAATCTTCGAAAAATCTAGGTGAGTGTTATTTTTCAGTTATTTATCACTGCTTTGTGACTTTTGCTAATGGGAAGAACTGTTTATATTAAAAGATTTTTTCTTTTTTATTTTGCATGGTTTGGCTTTTAAAAATTAAAAAATTAATAGCGCCATGAAGAGATTTTTAATATCAAAATCTTCAACATCTCGGCAAAACGATGACGAAGTGGTGGTGGGTTCGCAACTGCATCGAGCTTCTTCAAAAAAAAAAAGATTGACAAAAAATCGCAGATATTCACCACAAAACCACTAACACCAGTGTCATCTACAAAAAAAAACAGAACCAAACAGGTAAAAATATGGCCCACTAGTACACGCTAATTTCATTTGACCAATTAACAAAGCGTTAAGCGACTTGCTTATATCTTATTTGACTTATTTCTGTGGCTCAGTGGTTGAGCATATTGGTGCTAAATCGGGAGTCGCGGGTTCGAATCCCGCTGAAGGAACAAAAAGTTTTTCCGTGTTCCTGGGTCATGAATATGTATTAAATATGTGTATAATATAATAAAAATCTTAAATATGTATATAATATAAAAGTATTAAATATATTTCCGTTTGCTGGTATACGTAACACAAGTTCTTCGAGAACTTACCACGGGAACAGATAGACGTGGTGTGAAGCGTCCATAGATATTATTATTATTACTGTGTATAGCACCTGGTTTGCAGTTATTATTATTATTATCTGATATTGTCATTTTTTGCTTTTGAATGTTATGCAAATATGTTTTTTGTTTCATGATTATTTTGCATGGTGTGGCTTTTTACTAACAAAAAAGAGGTATGAATGGACTAACAACAACAAAAACGGGTATTCAAAGCAACTACAACTTAATTGTTTCTTCTGTTACTGACCCTCAAGTGTGTGTTTCTAATAAAACTCATAACATTGAGCATGCAACAAAATTAATAACAGCCACGACCACTATCATGACAACAACACCTGTTGCTTCTCCTTCAAGCATCTCACTAATACCAGTTGCCTCCTCTTCAAAGTCTTCAAGCCCATCTCTAACACCAATTGCCTCCTCTTCAAAGACTTCAAGCACATCAGTTAAACCGAGATCATTTTCAGAAAAATGGCTAACTGATATCAAATTTAAAAACTGCATCTCAAAGAAAGAGCAGAATGGTCAAGAAAAACCATACTGCACTATTTGCGATTGTTTGTTGGTTAACCGAAAATTCGCCATTGTCAAGCACATGGAATCACAAAGACACATTGCCCAGATCAGACTCGTAAGCAACAATAAACCTATCGCCGAGTTATTGAAGCCCACTAATGAAGAGGTGCTGAGAAAGAGAGCAGAACTAAAAATATCAGCATTTATTGCGAAGAATAACTTGCCATTGTCCCTAACTGACAGCTTAGTGCCTTTTTGGCCAATACATTTTCGGATTCGAAAATAGCTAATGCATTAACGTTAAGTCGAACCAAAACCACAGCAGTCATTACAAATGTATTAGGACCAATATCCACTGAACATCTCGTGGATAAGTTGAAAAATTCATTTTTCAGCATCATAATGGATGAGACCACTGACATCAGTGTCTTTAAACAATGTGCTTTGGCAGTGATCTATTTTGATGATGAAACTGATGCTGTTGATACGAAATTTCTTGATATATACGAGGTGATGTCAGGAAAAGCGGAAGATTTAACTATGTGCCTGCTTGACTGGCTTAAACAAAGACAAATTCCTCTGACAAACTTCGTTGGATTTGCTTCAGACACGACAAACAGCATGGTAGGCGCGCACAATTCTGTGTTTAGGAATTTAAAAAAAGAGATTCCGCATATTGCCTGTGTAAAGTGTTCGTGTCACATAATTCATCTTGCGGCATCAAAAGCATGTTTGAAACTGCCAAAATCAATTGAAGATATGCTAAGAAGCGTTGGCGCACATTTCAGCCGTAGCTCATTAAGGCAGAATAAATTGAAAGAGTTTCAAGATTATTTCAAAGTAGACATCCACAAAATTTTGAGCCCAGCAACCACCAGATGGTTATCATTAAAGGCCTGCGTAGATAGGGTCTTAGAATAATATGATGTTCTTGCTGCATATTTTAGAGTAGAGGTCCTCGAAGACCCAGTAAAGTGACCGACGACATCCTATCAGCGTTAAACAATAAATTTACACGCATATATCTCGAATTCATGTCGTATGTTTTGGGACTGCTCACAGATTTTAACATTCTATTTCAATCTGAGACCTCTTTTGCACATTCTTAAACCGGAATTGCAAAAACTTATCAAAACTGTGGCAAGCAATTACATAAAAATAAATTGTTGCAAATCCATCAACCCTTTGAACATTGAATATTCGAATCCTGGAAATTTTGTCACTTTGGAAAAAGTATTCTTGGGAGTAGCCGCACAAAGTTCAATAAACGAACTGAAACAAGTAGCCCAACCACCAATGGAACAAATCCAGACATTCCAAAAAAGTTGCTTATCATTTTATATTGAGCTGGTTGGTCAAATTATTAAAAGATTTGATTTCACAGACCCACTTTTTGATGTGATCGAAAAAATCGTAGATCCACGAAAAGCTCAGGCGAACGATCATCAAGTTTTGTATGATGTTATTACACGCTTTCCAAACTTATCAGTTCAGATAAATATTCAAGATTTGCACACGGAATGGACGAGCCATGCGCTGTTGGGCTCTGTTGATTGTGAAACAGGAAATGCCGAAGAGTATTGGAGAACCATATTTAAAATTAAAAATGCTTCAAATAACCGAGCATTCTCCAATTTAAGAAAAGTTGTGAAGTTGCTTTTCAACTGAAACTTATAAGACTTATAACAGAAACCGTCTAAATACAAACACAATATCGTCATTAATGGCTGTGAAAGCATCTGTTAAAGATGCAGTTACATTTGAGCCAACAAAAACTATGTTGAATAGGAAAATAAAATACTAACCACTAATTTGAAGGTGCTGGGAAATTTATATTTATTTTTTGCATGTTTTAATATTGGATTTCAAATGCATAGGCAACTTACACCTATTTTTTTTTTTAATGCGTCTAGAAAAATGTATTTGTGTTGTAAAATGGAGTCTAAATTTATTTTTTATTTTCATTTTTATCTTTTTATTTATATTTTATAATACTTTTATTTTCAGGAAAACATGATTTTAAATTTATGAGGAAAAAAAATTTGTGGAATCAATTATTTATCAACCAAAAGGATTAACATTTTTTGAAAACATGATTTTTTTCGATTAAATTTTTATCAACCAAAATGCAGAGCAATAAAACAGTACTCAATAGGTAGGTATAAATATTTTTATATTACTAAAAGGCACAGAACTTTTTTTTACAGGTTTTTTTCTAATGGCAACATTTGGTTTCAGATGGCAACATTTGAACATACAAATGGCAACCTGGGCTGGGTAGACTCTGGCAACACTGAGTATTACTTATCATCTATGATGTAGATTGTAGACTAGTCTGTAGATTTGTAGTGCACTAATATTTTGTAGTTTAAAGATCATTTAGGTTTTAGTAGACAATTACTTAGAAGTTAAATTCCTATAATTTCAAAATTCAAATAATATTTGCAAAATGATAAGTATTCATAGTTTGAAAATATGTGACGTATTGAAAAAATCAAACTTTCACCGTGATTTTAGCAAGAGAGTAAATAATGTAAAGGATATCAATTACCAATATCTCCAGAGAAGTAAAGTGCCGACAATGCACTTTCAGAAGTCTCTACCTCGTTTGCCTATACCAGAACTGAGCAAGAGCAAAAATCGCTTTTTAAATGCAATTCGACCTCTGATGAACTCTGATCAATATGCGAAGACTATTCAAATTACAAATAGCTTTGCCGACAAAGAGGGTAAAACCTTACAAGAGAAATTAATAGCTACAGATAAAGCGAACAAACATACCAGCTACATATCAGATTATTGGTTTGATTTGTACCTCCGGGATAGAGTGCCTTTACCTATTAACTACAATCCACTTTTAGTAATGCAAAATGACACGAGACCTGAATACAATGATCAACTAATTAGAGCTTCTAATTTGTTGGTGACTTCTATCAGGTTCATGCTATCTCTAAGGGCTCAGCTACTTGCCCCTGAGGTATATCATCTTAATCCAGAAAAAAGTAACACACCCATGTTTTGGAATATAACTGGCTGTCTTCCTGAAAGTTTATCATGGTTAGTATTATCAGTCTTACTGCCTTTAAAATTATTGTATGATCTTTGGTTCTTCATTTTAAAATAACACGAAGAAAATACAATCTGTTTTTTTATTGAGGATGGCTTTTATGTCCTGCAACAAAATATTAATAGTGTATAATTTAAATTTTAGGTATGGTGCTTACTTATTCAAGGCTTTCCCTTTGGATATGAGTCAGTTCTCTGGGCTGTTTAATGCTTCAAGAATACCAAAGATTAATAAAGATGTAATCTTTAGAGATCCTAAATCAAAGCATATATTAATACAAAGAAATGGCAATTTCTATGTATTTGATGTATTAGACTCTGATGGTAAGATGGTATTTAAAATAAACAAAAATAAAAATTTTAAGTAACCCTGAATTGTCAAGCAGTGAGCGAGCTAAGATGAATTATAGCTAAGAACTCAATCATAGTTAATAGAATCAGGTGTTACTTTGTGGAAATCCATAGCATACATATATTTATATTATATATAACAAATATCCCATGAAAAAATACCCACAACCTGCAAGCAAATGTGTTAGTGCACGCATAAGCATGCGTAAAGCACCTCCCTCCTCCCACACTGCTTATGCGTACACACAAACAAGATTGTGAAAACATTACCACCATACAAGCAACAATGTCAGCAAGACAGACAGACTGACTGAAGGAATTATAAATTGAATCATTACCTGTCATAAAAAGTGGTTCCTGTACGATAATCGGAAACGCTCAATGCAATGACTGAACCCTGGCGAACCAACCAAAGCCTGCCCCAAGCGAAAATTGACTCCAAAATAGTTACTTGTAAGCGTTTTCGTGGACTAGTGCCGGTGTCGTTCACTACAGCTTTCTTAAATCTGACCAGACGATTATGGCAGAAATGTCTATTTCTAGCAACTGCAAATCATGATGGAACAGCTAGCTGCTAAACAACCGAGGTTGGTCATTCGCTCTAGGCCACTGCTGCTTCAGGACAACACTAGATTAGAGGAGCTTCAATTGGAATGTCTAAGACATCCACAGTACTCCCCAGACCTTGCTCCAACAGATTACCATTTTTTTCGAAATTTGGATAACTTCTTGCAAGGGAAAAAATTCAACTCCGATGGGGCAGTCCAAAGTGCCTTCAAAGATTTTATTGATTCCTGTGCGAATGGTTCTTTTAGCAAAGGAATCAATGAACTACCTATGAGATGGCAAAAATGCATAGATAGCAATGGTATATACTTTGATTAAATAAATATTAATATATTTATTTTAAAAAAATCGACTTTATGTTCCTCCTTTACAAATCGCCAATTTCATATGCAATGACCTAATATTAATTAAATTGTACACTCAATCATGTCAGCTTTCAAACCAAAAAACTAGATTCAAATCAGTTCATCAGTTTGGGAGCTACAATGCCAGGACAGACACGTCAAATTAAACCCCCTCCCCCCCCTTTTTGTGTCGGAATTAAAAACAATTGTTTCATACTCAAAAGACAGTATGAAGCTCTTAATTCCAACCACATCTGAATATTTAATTTCAAATTTTAGGTATCCTGCTCTCTCCAAAAGAGATACTGGGTAATATGTCTAAAATAATAAATGATAATTCACCAAAAGCTGAATTTCCCATGGGGGTGCTAACTTGTCAAAACCGCGATGAATGGGCAAAACAGCGAGCATATTTAGAAGAGACTGGAAACTCAGACGCATTGAAATTGATTGATGCTGCCATATTTAATTTGATACTGGATGACGAGACTATTGGCGAGGATAAATATAAACTTCTTAAACATTATTTGCATGGTGATGGAACAAATAGGTAGAGTATAATATTATACATTAAGTCATTTATACCTTATCTTATAAATGGTTTACGAATATGACATGGCAATTTGTAATTTTGTGGATAATTTTTATAAGGTTTCTTTATTTAGGTGGTTTGACAAATCTATCAGTCTAATTGTTACCAAAGATGGTGTGTCTGGTGTTAACTTTGAGCACTCTTGGGGAGATGGTGTTGCTGTTCTGAGGTACTTTGAAGATATCTATGCAGAATCAATAAAAAAGCCTTTTATCACTCCGCATTGTAAACCATCTGAAAATAATATAAGTGTAAAGAAACTTGGTAAGTAGTAAGTTAATACTACAGCTTACATTAAATTTAAATTTGTGTAGTATGTAGAGTAACTGAAAAAAAAGTAGCTAAAAAAATAAGGACTATAAGTATTTTATTATTTGCAGAATTCAAATTAGATGACAAAGCAAAACATTTTGTTCAAAAAGCTAGTACGGAGTACAATGATTTTTACAACTCCCTAAGCATAGATTATATTTTGTATGAAGGACTTAATAAGGATAGAATAAAGAAGTTCAAAGTAAGCGGTGACTGTATCATGCAACTTGGCTTTCAGGTAATTCAATATTTCTTATCTTTATTACAACATATGAAAAGAGAAAAGCAAATATTAAATTAGTACTTTCTTATCTCTGGTTAATTATGAGTAGCTGGGAGACTTGTTGGAGTACAGGAAAAGATTAACAGATAGCGATTGGTATTTTAAAAAAATCACAAAAAATATTAGTCTGAAACCCGAGACATCATTTTTCCAACAACACAAAAAGTGTAAATAATCTTTGAAATAATATATTTTAATACATTGCCTAAATAGCTTCGGAAAAGGCTATTCTACATTTTTTTCAAATATATTTTAAAATGTTCGTATCGATTTGTTAGTCCTCTTGTATTTTATTTCCTGGTAATATATCTTTATGCAAATAAAAAAATTATTACAATTTAAACGATGCTTACGCCAAAACGACTGCCACTATTAACATGACGTCATAAGAACAGAAACAAATAAATTTCATATGTGCGTGTGTGTAAACAAATAACTTTCGCTGTTGTTTATTCGATTTTTAAGTTCATAAGTCACTTACAAGAAAAATATGGCGGCTGACGTTTTAGGTTACGTGGCATACAGATAATAAAACTACAGTTTTATTTTCGAAATTATAAATAAATCGCATATATAAATAACAAAATAGTGTTGTATTCATATTAATTATGATAGAAACCATGGAGAATAGAGTAAAGGAGTACCATCTCTATACATGAAAAGTGTCCGTAAAATAGCGTTAAATAGGGGGCGTACAGACGCAGACGAGAGTAAAGCGGCAAAATTTAAACGGATAATTAAATCTTAGCATCTTCTTCGGTTTTATATATAAAAATATTTTCGACTATACGAGTAATTAGAGTTTTCATGATTTACTGAATTAAGTACTTTTAATCTACTAAAGTCGTCAAAAATTTTAAATAACTAAACTCAACTCACTTTACTTCATCTCTTATTGCTAACTTCATATCACACACCCTTGCCACTCTAGCGCCATTATGGCCAGTTTTGGAACTATTATTTAATTACTTTTGTCGGACACTTTTTAGCTTTTCTGCCTTAGAGAGATGGTACTCCTTACCTCTATTATCCATGATAGAAACTATATAAATAACAAATTTATATCATTTGATTTTGATAGATGAAACTAGCCTATTGTATAGAACGCCTAGGCATAATTTTAATACATAATATACAAGTATTGCTTGTACAAAGTTTATGAGTAAACTGTAAAAAAGTTTGTGTATGCGGTCTTTAGTAAAACACAATTTTAATACTGATTTAATAATATTTTTTCAGGCAGCATATCACCTCCTTTATGGTAAATATGTGGGCACATACGAGTCTTGTAGCACATCGGCATTTAAACACGGCAGGACAGAAACAATGCGGCCTTGCACAGATAAAACAAAGGTAATATACACTTTATCTTGTTTAATTAATCACGCAAATTGCTTATTGGGTAAAACTCGGCAAATAAGACAATATAGGATAAAGGATGGGTCGAAACAATGCCCTAGGGCAGGGGTCGTAAATCTGCGAAAGCGAGCCACATGCGGCCTAGTACTATAAGCAAATATTATTTATTTTATAAAAAAGTAATACTTTTAAAATCGTTCTGAATCTATGAACGAGGATAAGGCACCATTTCTATCTCTCAGATACTTGTATTCGCTTTTCTCCACACCCAGAGGCGGCGTTAGGGCCACCGGCCACCGCCTACGACCTCGCGCCTCAATTGGGTATTTTCCTACATGTAAAAATGTTTTTTTTTTTAATAAATTAGGAAATAATTAGGTATTAAAACTTGATAAAAGTGAAATGAATTAGAATTTTACGTGTAGTATTATAATTATATGCATTTCGAAATCACAAAAAAATTTAAATATTTTTCCACATTAGTGTAAAAATGTACATAATTAGTTTACTTACATCAAATACAAAAAGATTTATTACGTTAAATATGAACATAAACGCACAAATTTTGGAGATATTAGAAATTTTGTGCATATGGCCATACATTTCTTAGCAACATTAGTAGCGTGTGACGTTACCTGCTTGTACGACTTTTATATACCTAGCGCATTTTCACGAGACTTAGAAAAGTGATTTAAACAATCCGCAATATCTTTGAAAATATTGATTTTTAGTGTACTATTCCTTTTGTAAACTGTCTTATTTTTCAGAGCACTATTCATTTATGTAATAAAAAATTACAGGAAAATACCGTATTATGCATAACTCAGAATTTTCATGGAAAAAAAATCGTTACAATATATATACAGGATGTCCCGTAAATCGACGTCAAGCCGTACACCCGTGATAGGCCAAGTTACAATAGTTATCAATTACAAGTAATGTGTCTCAAAAAATACAAAGCTCAAAAAATCGAAAAATCGACATCTTATGGTGTTTTTTTAGTTCCCGGCACTACAAATTTCTACTTTTTTGTAAATTTTTTTGTATGTAATCCTGAATAATGCTAATGTAAACTGGTACCTAAAATTTAAATCAAACGACTCTGACTTGAAAGGAAATGAGGCTTTTTGCCCAAAACAATGATTCGAATTTAATAGTTTGCTCGACTTTAACTGACTGTACTGGAAAAAAAATGTACTACGCTTGTTTGGCAGGTAATTTTAAAAGTTGGCGCAGTTAATAAGGATTCCAAAATGGTATGACACTTGCTAGATTCTTTCTTAAATTTTGGACAATATTGATTTTTGTAAAGGAAGTCAGTTTTCGTCAATTTTTTCTTACTTACTTAAAAGGCTTCAACAACGAGTATAAGAGAGACAAAATCCAAGAAGTAAAAGAATATCACGGGCCACGGGGGCCATAGTCTCTCATTACTTTTAACTTTAGGAAAGGTGTTTTTTAGGAAGCTTTTAATTGAAACAAATTTATGGAGTCTAAAATATTTTATTACATTATAACAAATGTCAAACTGCCTCCCACCAGCATAAATGCAAGCTCGACATCTTTTTAAAAAAGACTGCTTTATCAGACGGGCAAACCTGCCGTTATTAACTGATTCAGCTGCTTGCGTTAATTGTCGTCGTAGTTCAACTACATTTTCAAATGGCTTTGTATACACTTTTTCTTTCACAGCTCCCCAGTAAAAAAAATCTAGCGGATTTAAATCAGGTGAACGGGCTGGCCACGAAATGGTACCAGACCATTCACCATATCCACCTTTCTGGATATTCATTATCTAAATAATCTCGCACTGAACGGGCATAGTGCGCCGGGCAGCCGTCTTGCTGGAACCACATGTCTCTGTAAATGTGCAGAGGTTGAAATTTGGTAAATGATTTCTTAAAAAGTCCAAATAAATGTCGCCATTCAAGGTCTCTAGCAGTTCAAAAGGTCCGATGATTCTCCCGTTTAGAATCCCGGTCCACATGTTTATTTTGAATCGATACTGGGATCTATCCTCTCTCATCAAATGTGGATTATCTACGTGCCACTCGTGTAAGTTGTGTAGATTCATGTACCCATCTTTTTTAAAAGTGGACTCATCGGACCATAAAATTTTGTCTATAAATCGTGGATCTTCCCGGTGTCTTTGTAATATCGTTTCACAAAACGTAACTCTTGGGAGATAGTCCCGGAGTAGTAAAGTTTGTACTCGCGTGACGTGGTATGGGTGGAGCTCATGACTTTTCATGATTCGATGGGCTACACTTTTGGGCACTCCTGTGCTTTCTTCGATTTGTCGTACTGAAGTACTTGGATCGTCTGCGACTGCTTGTAGTACGATGTCATCGTAAGGCAAGCGACTTCTTCCTTCACTGTGTACTTGGCTTGGGAATCGTCCCTCTGAGAGTGAACGGTGCACATTCACAAAAACTCGATGATCGGGATGACGAACAGCGTTTGGGTATCTTTGGCGGTAAAGCCTAGCTGCAGCACTAGCATTGCATCGGCATTCACCATAAATGAGATACATGTTGGCATATTCCTGTGCGGTGTACACCGACATGGTGGTACTACACAATCACACGATTAACGATAGTCCAGGAGAAAGCAATAGTCGTTGAAAGAGAAACTAAACAGTCCAAATCCAAATCACAAGCAATCGAGTCCAATAAACAAAGCAAAACGTGGTATGTACGAAATCAAGACGAACGAATACGGTGTGCGCAGTAAAAGAAGTAGAGTAACGTACTGATCTATTGTATTTTGTGTGCTGAACGTCGGGAACATGGACAATAGCGACATTGTCTCGCTCACACTAGTAGCATTGTGTCCGTACCCGTCTCGCGTACTTGTGGCGTCAATATCTGTCTCTCTTACACTCATTGAATGTTTCTCTCCGTCTCATCCAAATCAGAATATCACTTAGAAGAAAGTACTGGGTACACTTGAATCATTTTAAGTAAGTAAGAAAAAAATGTCGAAAACTGACTTCCTTTACAAAAATCAATATTGTCCAAAATTTAAGAAACAATCTAGCAAGTGTCATACCATTTTGGAATCCTTATTAACTGCGCCAACTTTTAAAATTACCTGCCAAACAAGCGTAGTACATTTTTTTTCCATTACAGTCAGTTAAAGTCGAGCAAACGTTGAGTCGTTTGATTTAAATCTTAGGCACCAGTTTACTAAAGCATTATTCAGGTTTACATACAAAAAAAAAATACAAAAAAAGTAGAAATTTGTAGTGCCGGGAACTAAAAAACCACCACAAGATGTCGATTTTTCGATTTTTTTAAAAGCTTTGTATTTTTTGAGACACATTACTTTGATTTTTTTTTTTTTTTTCTGATAACTATTGTAACTTGGCCTATCCCGGGTTTACGGCTTGTATGTACATACGTTGCGTTTGCTCCGCTCGCTAGCGTTTAATATAAACAACATACTAAAGTAAGGCCAACCAGACGAGATAAAGAACGTAAACAAATTTTAAGGGTTCAAAACATTTTTATTTGAATAAATTATTATAAAGTTCGAATTTTAATCGCTGTCGTCTGTACTAGACAAAGATGATTCGTCGGAAGAGTCCGAGTCAGCTGTGTTTATCATAAAACTATCTATTGTATTATCAATCATGTTGTCAATATTGCTTTAAAAATTGTCCTCGACTTTTATTACATGATCCACACAATTTCGCCATTTATCAGCAGATACACGTTGGATCCCCTCTTGTAGCAGTCTTTTCACATCTTCAAATTTAAATGTAGTATTATTGCGAGCTAAGTGTCCCTTTATGTCAGAAAAAATATGTATCACTTCGAACGCAATCCAAACAGGAATTAACTTGTTCACAATTGTTTGGCGGACCAAATGTTGACAACTGCGGCCTGGCCGCTTTCCTGTACCACGAAACGCGCTACGACAACTGTCGTCGACTAACTGACGTCATTATTGCATACGAGTGATAAGGACAGATATAATATTAACTCACTTTCATAATGCAACTCAGTAGCGGTCCGTTTATTTACGTTTTTATCTCGTCTCGTTAGCCTTACTTTAGGTTATATTATTTTGTACTTGCAATTGTTTTAGACTGTTGGTTTTATTGTATTTTTCCAAGTTTTTACCTGTAAAATAAACAAAATTTTGCTCGGTCGCTCCGCGCGCTCGCATAATAATTAAGAATCGGATGTTTCTATGTAGGTTTTAATGCGCTTCCGACGCAAGTTAGTTTGGCGTCTCCAGTTCGTTTTTTATTACCATTAGTTTTTTATACTTTATTTATGCTAGTACTATTTATTGTTGGTAAGAAAAAATATTGTGACTCTTCAAAAACTTAAAATTTTTGTAAATTTTAATTTTTGACTCTTCCAGTCCAATTTCAAAAGGTTGCCGACCCGTGCCCTAGGGCATAAGAGGAAAGATTTGTTTGATTGTTTGCATTGAAAAGGCTCCGAAGCTGCTGGACCGATTTTGAATTTGGCTCAGATATAGATTAGACCACGGGGAAGGATATAGACTACTTTTTATCGCGGCAAAATGTACATTTCCTGCGGGATTTCTTTTTGCCCACACGAAGTCGCGGGCGAATGAATAAATTCATAGATTGCATACACTTGTGGGTGTATGTAATGTAAGAAACTAGGTATTCAATACTGTTCGTCATAATATGGCTAATTAATTTTACATAACTACGGCGTTAGTCTGAAGGTGATAATTAACTTTTGTATTTGGTTCTGCTTTGATGTTTCATAGTGTCATGTTCACATTGTAACCAGTAAAAAGCCATTAAATTTGGCAATACTAACATTCATGTATATTAAAGCGCAAATCAGTACAATAAACTTAATAATTCAGTGGGTGGTTTAGGTTCTTGAATGGTGTTTGGAAAATAGAAAAATATTTTATACAATATTTGTCTTTTAAGTATATATAATTCTCGTGTCACAGTGTTTGTTAGAGAACTCATCTGAAACAGATTGACCTATTTTAATTAAATTTTGCATTCGTTAGGTATGAAAAATCGGTCAACCGACGGCAGAGTTATCGTTGAACATACAAAAAATAATAATATTATATATACCTACAGCCGAACGTATAACCGCCTCCTTTTTTGGAAGTCGGTTAAAATAGGTTATAATCTATTTTTATACCATAAGTTATAAGGGTAACCCATGTTTTTTAAATTTTTTGTCATAGGTTAGGGTTCCGTAGCTCACGTCTGGGAACACTTATGGTTTCGTCATGTTCGTCCGTCTTTGGTTGACCAACCAAACGGTTAGTGCTAGAAAGATGAGAAACTTTTAATGAATAAGTGTATTTCTCCACGTCTACAAAGTGCTAAAATAAAATCACGAGTTATACATCTGATAGCGCGGCAGCGCAATCGCCAAGTATTAAGCGGCCGTTCTCGAAGCATTTCGCACGGCTTTTTCGTGCCCCCATATTTTCGTTTGTAACAAAGCTGTCAAAATTTTTGTCCCAGAGAAGTAGTTAGCGGCACAAGCTTTTGTTTTAAATTTCATAAAAATCGAGTGCATAGTTTAGAAGGAATGGAGGTAGGGAAGAATAAGCATAATTCATTATTCAAAGCATACTTCTAACAGACTTTGAAATTCAAATTTGCTGTCATACTAGGTTATTAGCTACATGTAAAGGGAAAATATAGAAAAAGAAAAATTTTCTGAAGAAAAAATGATTTTAGAATTTTTAATTTTACGAATTCACAGAAACTAAATGTATGAATACAAGTTAACTGATACTTTGTAATCATTATTTATATAACAAATCTCATAAATTGAGAAGTGGTAGGTTATTAGTAAGGGGTCTAATTGATTCGAGGAGAACGCACTTGTGGTTTCTCTGTTGTTGCGGGATGTCCACGGCCAGTAATCATTTTATTTATGGAATAGATCTAGAAGCAAGCAAATGGACCGCCTGATAGTAAGCAATTACTCCCGCTTTAAGACATTCGCAACACCGGAGAAATTATAAGCGCGTTCACGGTCTTTAAAACCCCAAATTTCTTTTGGTCTTCAGGTAACCTACAAAAAGAAATGAGATCCCAAAAAAACATTATCTAAATGAAAAAAGCCAAGTATTTCCTTTGCAAAAAGTTATGAGATGTCCTAGAGACCAAGTGAAATTCAAGATAGTCCATTTAATTAGTTACTCATAAAGAAATTGTAACCGTATGTGAAATTTTTTATTTTATAATTGATTATATTTTTAAATATGACTTGGCAATGAGCACTTAATGAGTTAAATATCCGGTACCGGTATTCATATTTTAACCCTTTAACAGGCCGCGGACGAATGCTTCCCACATAGATTTTTCGATGCCGTAGCCAGGTTTTGGTAGCGGAAAGCCCACAATCTGTCATAATTTGATCATAAATATTTACTCTGTGGTTCCGATTTTGCAAACTCAGTGTATCCGAAAGTTTTTGACACTGGCAGCCATTTGAGTTTTGTCCTTGTCTGTCCGTTACGGCATTGTTTTTGTGTGACTGTGCAAGTTTTATTTAGATTATGGCGAAACAAAGAAAGGTAAGTCGTGCAATTTTTTGATATATTACAGATTTTGAGTTTTTCTATCAAGATTTACATTATTTCTAGTTGATTTCTTGCTAAATTGTCTAAAATAAGGCAAATAATAATATGGGGATCATGTGACCATAGCCTGTTGAGTCGTATTATTTTGTGAGAGGTATATGTCCATTGCCTGTTCAAATTACCAACTTTTTTATACTAGCCTTTTCACCCGACGGTGTTTGTGATTTTTAAAATATTTTTTTTTTACTGAAAACTACCCATGATTAAGATTTATTTTACACAAATTATACTAAAACCGGGATTCTATTGCAAAATCTATTCTTTAGAAACCGAGAAATGAGCACCTTAATTTTTTTTCAACAGTGACTGCCGTCGCTTAGAGATAAAGAAATAGAAGATATTCTGGAAAACTGGAATGTATCATCAGAAGATGATGAAGAGGATGAAGAATGTGCAACTTCAGATTATGTACCCAAATCAATAGATATGTTGTTGGACGACATGCAAGGTATGTCATCCGCCCAATTGTTACGTATATTGGAAGGTACTGATAAAGAGATGCCACCTCCTTCACCTGGTCCTTCTCAAGCCCGTGCTTCTGCCGGTGATGAAGAGATGCCGCTGCCTTTACCTGGTCCTTCTCAAGCCCTTGCTTCTGCCGCCAATGAAGAGATGCCGCCGCCTTTATCTGGTCCTTCTCAAGCCCTTGCTTTTGCCGGTGATGAAGAGATGCCGCTGCCTTTACCTGGTCCTTCTCAAGCCCTTGCTTCTGCCGCCGATGAAGAGATGCCACCGCCTTTACCTGGTCCTTCTCAAGCCCTTGCTTCTGCCGCCGATGAAGAGATGCCGCCGCCTTTACCTGGTCTTTCTCAAGCCCTTGCTTCTGCCGGTGATGAAGAAATGCCGCTGCCTTTAAATGGTCCTTCTCAAGCCCTTGCTTCTGCCGTCGATGAAGAGATGCCGCCGCCTTTACCTGGTCCTTCTCAAGCCCTTGCTTCTGCCGGTGATGAAGAGATGCCGCCGCCTTTACCTGGTCCTTCTCAAGCCCTTGCTTCTGCCGCCGATAAAGAGATGCCGCCGCCTTTACCTGGTCCTTCTCAAGCCCTTGCTTCTGCCGGTGATGAAGAGATGCCGCCGCCTTTACCTGGTCCTTCTCAAGCCCTTGCTTCTGCCGCCGATGAAGAGATGCCGCCACTTTTACCTGGTCCTTCTCAAGCCCGTGCTTCTGCCACTCCTTCTCAAGTCCTTGCTCCTGTTGCTGATGAGGAAATGTTGCCTTCTTTGTCTACTAATGCTGATTTAGCAGTACGTGATATTTTTGTATTTCCAACATATTCTCAGTTACAATCCCGAAACAGAATATGGACCACCAATGCAGAAAATTGGGTGGAACCTCAGTTCAGGAAAGGTTTAGAAGTGACAAAAGAATATGATCATAGAAGTACTCCTATTCATTATTTCAATAACATATTTCCAGAAGAACTTTTTGAAATAATTGTATTGTATACAAATAAATATGCAACAGTAAAGCGGAGCAAATTTTGGAAAGACACTAACGTAAATGAAGTTAAAGCATTTCTTGCTATAATAATTCTCATGGGCCTAAACCCATTGCCAGATATTGAACTATATTGTAATTCTGATCCCTTTTACAACAATGTTGAAATTAGTAGTACCATGACTTGCAAACGATTCAAAAAACTTCAGGAGAACATACACGCATGTGATATTACAACCCATTTACCCCGTAATCACAGAGATCACGATAAACTACAAAAGATAAGACCTATGCTGACCATACTAAACAGGAGGTTTCAGGAAAATGCAACCAATTCACAAAGGCAGTCTATGACGAAAGCATGATTAAATTCAAGGGGCGTGATAGCAAAAAAAAACAATATATGCCAAATAGGCCTATAAAACGGGGGTTCAAAGCATGGTGCCGTTGTGATTCAGAAACTGGGTATCTCTATCAAAGCGACATATACGTAGGCAAAGATATGGAACCCACCGAAGAAGGGCTGGGTTATAGAGTCATAAACAAATTAAGTCAAGGGCTACCAAGAAATACACTATTAGTATTTGACAAATTTTTTTTCATCCGTAGCTCTCATGGAATGCCTTTATAACAGAGGACTTTTCGCGATTGCAACTGTTCGGATGCAGCGTAAAGGTCTTCCCCAGAATTTGGCTATTCAAAAAGCTCGAACTCCGGAAGAGCGACAACAGATCAAAGAAAATAAACTCGCACCAGGTGAATTTACATTCCGCGTTTGCCCTCCTTCAGCGGTTATAAAATGGAGTGACACAAAAGACGTTTATGTAATTACCACTGCAGTAGATCCTAAAAGGACTGAAATAATCCAAAGAACCCAAAAGGACGGACAAAAGAAGAACATGATGTGCCCATCTGCAATTGCAGAATACACCAGACACATGGGCGGAGTAGATCATTTCGATCACTTCCGCAGCTCCTATAGCATTGGTCGCAGGTCTAATAAATAATCTTGGTTTAGGATTTTTTGGTTCTTGTTTGAGAGCGCTGTGATTAATTCATATATTTTGTATAAGCACAATTATGAAACCCGACAAAATATACACCGGGATTTTAGATTGCGATTGGCGAGAAGTCTGAAGTCAGCTCATCTATCACTAAAAAAACAAGATCCAGTGCTGTTCAAAAATAAGAAAGGCGGAGTTTTTGGAGTGCCTGAAGAGATAAGGTTGAGTCGGCGAGGACAATATTTTTTTAAATTGACGACGTTCAAACGTTGCAGATTCTGCAGTACACGCAACCAAGAAAAACGTTCAAAATACGTATGTGAAATTTGTAATGTTGCATTATGCGTTGATCCATGTATGAAATATTTCCACCAAGCTCATTCTGGGGATTAAAAATATTTTATTATAACATTAATAATAAATGAATAATTCATACTTACAATATTTGTTTTACTTCACGCAAATCACCTAAATGTAAATACCTAAATACCTAACCCTACCTAAACTAAAAAAATAATATATTTTTTAAATCAAATTATAAAAATAATACTGTTATTTATATATTTTTAAATAAATTCATAAATAATAGCAATTATAATTTGAAAAAAATATAGAAATCAGATACTAGAATTATGAACAAACAAACATTCGACATTTATATATATAGTTATCACATAAACTGAAGTCTGTACCAGGCAATGGGATTATGTTTTCTCACTTTTTTTTTCAGTAACTTCAGTGTTTTTAAAAGAATTTGTTGATAGGGAATCATACAGGGCGCTATTCAAAGCCTAAATCCATATATAACACTTTATTTCTTGCAGCGGTTTTTCGGGGCCTGTTTAAGGGTTAATATAAATAAGATAGTCACTCATGCAAATCACTGACAAACCTGGAAAAGCATTTCGATGTTATCACTATGCCAATAAGGATTCAATAGTGCAAATGGTACAATGCTGGTTATCCGTGAGTTAATTTCGAAGATTGTTGACCATTTTGAAAACTTTTCATACGTATGGTTAAGTTTTCTAATTTAAAAATCGTCAACACAATCTAATCTAATCTAGAGTCACTGCATACGGTTACAATTTTTTTATGAGTATCTAATTAAATGGACTATCTTAAATGTCACTTTTTGCAAAGGAAATACTTGTCTTTTTTCATTTAGGTAATGTTTTTGTGGGATACTTGTTAAATGCGCTTACTTGGAAAACTTCGTACAAAAATAACGAAATAAGAAGTAAACATGTCAAATATTGGTATAGTGGTACGGAACCCTACGTACGCGAGTCCGACTTGTTCTTGGCCGTTTTTTTTATTTAATTTGGCATTAAAAAATACAGTCATATAACCCTCAAAGCAGGATAGGGATTCTGATCAATACACTACACACAAGCTATATGTCGTTAGAAAGGTCTTTTTAGGGTAGGGTTAGTAGTGTTCTGTCCGTCCGTCGTCTGTTCTGTCCGCTCTTCTAACTTCTGTAATTATGTTTAGTAGTTATAGGTTGTTTAGTAGTATACACGTGAATATTTTTTCATCCTCGCCGTATAGGGTATCGTCGAATAGGTATTTTTATTCAAGGACTTTTTACAAAGTCAACCATTTTTCGGTTCTCGTTTGCTTCGGAAATCGGCCTCCAAAGTGGTTTATAAGTTGTACCCGACCCCTGGCATTTCTAAACTATATGGACACCACTTGCGCAGATCTGGGTTGAAGTTAACCCTTAGATAAAATATCATGCCTTCTCTTTCATAAATACGAAGGGCCCCAGATCTGCGCACGTAGGCATAAGAGATCGGAAGTTGTAAGTTTCCATTCTGATAGGTCATATTAAAAACTCTTTAGGAAAATTTTATATAATAGATATTATTATATAAAGTATATAAAGTATATGTAGTTGGTGTTGGTTGGTGTAGGTAGGTGTGGGTATAGACGTATGTAGGTATAGTTGTTGATGTAGTAACTAGGTGTATGTAGGTCGTTATTTATTAATTGTTCCAGTTCAGAGTGAAGGCATTACAACGTCAGTTGGGTACAGCTAGTAATACATAATATTAACTCCTTCAGGCCTTCTGTGATGGACTAAATACTAAGAGCAAAGCAGAGCTTCGCGCGCTGATGCAAGAATGTACTACATATCACTCGATGTTGGTGAAGGAGGCAGCCATGGGCCAAGGATTTGATCGACACTTGTTTGCTCTCATGAAAATAGCCGAAGAACACAATTTACCCCGTCCAGAGTTCTTTGACTCATATGCATACAAGTACTTGAATAAATCTATATTGAGTACCAGCACGTTGTCCAGTCCAAATATGATGGCAGGTGGATTTGGTCCAGTCACCAAAGAAGGTTTTGGGATTGCGTAAGTATAATAATATAATATAATACGGTTCACACCACGTCAACCTGGCTCCGTGCTAAGTATCTGAAGAACTTGTGAACCAGAAAACGGGAAGTATATTTAATACTTTTATAGTATACATATATTTAAAAATTTTATTATATTATAAACATATTTAATACATATCTATTACCCGGGAACACAGGAAAACTTTTTGTTCCTTCGGCGGGATTCGAACCCACGACCCCGGCTTGAGCACGAACGCGCTGAACCACTGAGCCACAGAGGTCGTCAACAAGTATACTAGGAACTAGGAACAGCCAAAATAAATTTTGGATGTTCCTAGAAAGCCGTGAGTGCTAAAATGTGTTCTTGCCAGACTTTCATTCCAATGTAAATGGCATTTGGCAATAAATAAATTTAAATATTTATAGTGGAGTGCCGTAAGGCGTAAAAATGGTAAAATCTCGCAATCCAGGGCCAGTCAATGAATCTTCATAAAAACTGTTGGACTGCATTGTTTAGGGTCATTTTTTAGAGTTCCGTACCCAAAGGGTAAAACGGGAACCTATTACTAAGACTCCGCTTGTTACGGGTAATTTAAATGAAACGAGGAATTACTAACGTGACAAATATATTTAAAAAAAGGGGACGTGGGCAGAAGGCCGAAAGATCTGGTTTAGCCTCTTGGTGGAGGCGGAGGAGCTTTAACCACGCGGGCACTTAGCAGGGTCCAGGAGTGTAGTGGCGCATGTGGCGCGAGCGAGTAGGGCTCCAACTTCCGGTAGCGTCTCTCTGTCGTTGAGGTGTATGTTCACCACGACGTAGATCGTCCAAGGGGCGGTGCAGACTGGGTCCAAAGCCAGTCAGTTCAGTCCGGAATAACTAGCGGCACTCAGAAATCCGGATGTGTGGAAACCAGCCATAAGTCCATGAAAAACGGTGCCTTGAACTCGGAGTATAGGTCCCTGGAAAAACCATACAAGTACCTGGGCTGATTGATAACTGGCCGAAACGACGAACTTAAAAAAATGATACGCAAAAAAGGAATATTACATTATATTCTGGCATCTTTTTGAAAATAGAACGCCAAATTTGAATTTAATCGAACTGATGGAATTTGTTTGAGAGGACGTAGAACTTTCTCTGTCGTAAATTTTCTTAACAATGGAAAGAAACGAAATTCGTGCGGTGATAAAGTTTTACGATTTAATAGAGAAAACAACAACCCAGATTAAAACCAAGCTAGTGTTTTAGGTAATTCTGCTCCTGCATTGAGTACAATTCACACCTGGGTAACTGATTTTAAACGTGGAAGACAGAGCTGCGAAGACGCCCACAGGTCTGGCCGTCCAAATGAAATCACGAATCCGGACATGATCAAAAAAATTCACAAAATTGTATTGAATGATCGGCGCTTAAAGTTGCGAGAGATAGCAGAGATGGTGAGCATGTCATCTGAACGCGTTTTTAATATTTTGCACCATCATTTGGGAATGAAAAAGCTTTGTGCGCGATGGGTGCCGCGTTTGCTCACTGTAGACCAAAAGCAACGTCGAGTGGACGATTCATCGGAGTGTTTGGCGCTGTTTAACCGAGATCCTAATGAGTTTTTGCGGCGTTATGTAACAGTCGATAAAACCTGGATACATCATTATACTCCCGAGACAAAAGAACAATCTAAGCAGTGGACTGAGAGCGGAAAACCTGCGCCGAAGAAAGCAAAAACTGTTTTGTCGGCCAGCAAAGTGATGGCGACTGTTTTTTGGGATGCTCGAGGGATTATTTTAGTGGATTATCTGCAAAAAGGAAAAACAATAAATGGAGAGTACTACGCAAGCTTGCTGCAAAAATTAAGTGAAGAAATCCAGAAGAAACGACCACATTTGGCCAAGAAAAAATTTTGTACCACCATGACAACGCACCTGCACACACTTCGAATTGCGGTTCGAATTGCTAGCGCATCTACCCTATTCCCCGGATCTGGCCCCGTGCGACTTCCACTTATTCCCAAACCTGAAGAAATGGTTAGGTGGCCAGAGATTTTCATCAAATGAAGAAGTCATTGTTGCCGTGGACGAGTATTTTGAGGGGTTGGAGAAAACATTTTATCAAACTGGTATAACGGCATTGGAGAAGCGTTGGACTAAATGCATCGAGGTAGAAGGAAACTACGTTGAGAAATAAATTTATTTTAAATAGATTTTTGAAGTTTTTCTTTGTCGTTTCGGAAACTTATCAATTAGCCCTCGTAAGTGGAGTTATGTTGGAGTCCCACAACCGGCGTGATCTTAACCCCAAACGATCAAAATCACGGGCTGTGTGACCATCACAAAATAAAAAAGGGTAAGCAAAATAAAAGATGATATAAAGAACAACTAAGTATGGATACAAACATCCTAATATTATAACAATGCAAGAACGGAAAGAATGAGCACGTGGTTTAGCCAATCAAATTTTGACAACTAATTTTACAAGGTGATAATTTACATGAAAAAATAATGTGTTTTATTCAAGCGTGATTTACCAAATAATTTTATTCTAAAAGAGAAACATTTGACGAAGTGCATTATATACCCTTCTCCGTCTTCTTTTTTTTAACATTTGACAACTAAAAAACTAAAGCGTAAAGAGAAAAAGTCGACAAATCAAAGTAAAAGATATTATATTAATAATCAATATATTATGTAATATAATAATGCAATTCTACTGTATTTTAATTATTATTCAAGGTTTAATTATAATTTTTTTAAGATTAAAGACCAAAGTAAAATCGATCTATGAACCAAATATTAATAAAGAAAGGCTAACGCCGTTTTAGTAAGGACGTGCGCCGATAGATGGCGCTAAAGCCTCTGAATGACTAAAATAATTAAGCATACAAAACATAGATGACGCGAGTAACGCCGAAATAATTGATTTTACGGAGAGGAAATGTAACTACGTTACACGCTGTCCGTCCGTCACTAGGCGGTATCTCATGAACCGTGATAGTTAGACTGTTGAAATTTTCAAGAAGAGTAGAAAATTTCCCATAAAATCTCCTTGACTTTCGTAACTCTATCTCTATTAATTATTACAACAACATAGGATAATAGGGATGTTGCCTAGTGTGGAATATCACATTTTTTTCAAATTAAATTTTTGAATTATTGAATAGAGATATGTACATAAATCTAAAGAAATAGGTACTTAGGTTGGCGCGACCATATGACAAATGTATGGCGGGAGCAACTCGCGATGTCACAGGACGATATATCGCTCTCTTTCTTATTGTAAATTTAAATTATTTGTATCTTCGTTATTTTTTAAGATATACGAAAATAGGTTCTAAATTGTTTATTATCCATGTTGTCCAATATCGAATAGACAAAAAATTTTTTTAGGCAACATGCCTATTGCTTACTGTACTAAAACAATGAAAAACGCAATAAAATAAAATTGTTATTTAAGCTTTTAACAATGCAGTCAAACGGTTTTTATGAAGATTCATTGACTGGCCCTGAATTCCGATGTGTAAATCTTACTGAACTCCACTATAATTAAATATCATATAGTAATTAAAGCTAATATTAAAAAAAAATATTTTTTATTACAGATATTCTGTGTTTCCCGATAAGGTAGGCGCGGCTATTGTGAGCTACAAGGACCACAACAACAGTACACACTTTGTGGAGGCCTTGAATAAGATATTTGTTGATATAACAAACCTATTATCCGGTGAATGATTTTTATTATTTTATTGAAAATAGAATAAGCATTTGGATTTAGAAATACTATATCTATATTATACCTAGTGGCTTATTATGCATTTATGATTTGTAAGTAAAGTTTTATTTTTGTAGTCTCATGACTGCTGTGTTAATTGTTATAAATGATGAAAAGTAAAAATTAAACTTTCATAATAACAGTAAGTAAGGGTGGGTCTTCCTGTCACGCTGACCGCTCCGCTGACCGTCAGCGCTGACAGCGTAATGTATGGAATGTCCGTGCTGACCGCTACGCGTTATTCCAAAACGCTTACTACATACATATTGACCCATCAACGCCGACCGTCAGCGTGCGGCCAGCGAAAACCCGCCTTATTTAGACCGCCTTTTTTTATTTTTAATGTTTTTGCAATGATGAAATGGTTTGCCATGTAATCACACATTTCAAATATAACTAAATACGTGTACTAAAGTGTTAAATCATTTTTATTAGGGTTCCGTGCCCAAAAGCTAAAAACGGGACCCTAGACTTGGTTCTCTGTCCGTAGGTCTGTTCTAGAACATGTATGTATTTCGTGAACCGTCATAGCTAGACAGCTGAAATTTTCACTTTTTTGTCATAATTTAATTTGACATAACTCGTTAGGAATATTTTCTTTGTCGTAATAATACTTTGGCATACTTGGGTACCATAGTGTAATATGGCAACTAATTTATTAGACTGTTTTTTAAACAATTGAAAAAAATAATGGGCAGTTATTTTATTTATCGGCGGTTGATAAATAAGTGCGAAAGTAAAATATACATAACTGTCCAGTTACTAAAAATATATTTGGCGGTTATTTCATGAAAAAAGTGATGGTGGGCAGTTAGATAAATACTTCGGCAGTTCACAGGTAGCGGAAACACTCGAATGCAAACCGATTGAAAAGAGCGGTTTCGTTTGCGCGTGGAACCGGGTTGTGTCGTGGTCGGCATGAAATTATGTTAGCGTAGTTTCGGGTTAGGTTAGAACTTTTATCACAATCAAAACGTCTTCGGTGTGGTAACACAGCCTCACAAAAATCCGATGTTAAGTAACGATTGTGTATGTAGTTTTGTGTTAGGTTATAACTTTTTTATTTCGTTCAAACCGTCTTTAAATATTTTTATATCATTATGCTTAAATATGTTTATACTTTATAAAAGTATGCTTAAATATCAATAAGCGTAAATAAATGTATGCATAACAATTAGTATGGTTAATAATTTTTATGCTTAAAGTGATTGTCAAAAAAAAAATGCCTAAACAGTTAGGGGCGATCCATAAATTACGTCACACATTTAGGGGGAGTGATGGGTCCACGAATTGTTAGCCATTGTGTCACAGGGGTGTGGGAGGGTTCACATTTCAAAATCTATTTTAATCTAAGTGAAGTAATAGCTATGATATGATAGCTATTGCCCCAGTGTCGAGGCACACTTGTTTAATCGATCATGTGGCATCTTCTATTTTTTGCATCATACAAAGCCACTAATCAACACAATCAATTACATAAGAAACAACAAGAAATTTTGACCATCGCGAAGATTCGTCCTCAAAAGAATAATTGTTGCTAGACGTGCCAGAAAGATTCTTTGTCTGCTGACAAGGACGGGAGAGGGGTCAAAAATCATGAAATTCGTGGTACATAATTTATGGATGGCCCCTTATGCCAAATGAATATTATGGGTAACTATTGATAGGACAAATTAAGTTATGCCAAGTTAAATGATGACATTTAAGTGATAAGATTTTATGCGAAAAAATTGGAAACCGGTTGTTTTATTTCGCTTGCCTAGTAAAATAATTATTCATTCGCATACAAACATGATTTTATTGCCGTTTTTTGCTCGATATTAATAACGGCCACAGGAAGGGATGATGTACGAAATATTCACTAAAGTCTGAATATTAAGTTGTAAATAATAATATTAAAATAAAATAAATATTAAAGGGAGGCTCTCATACAAAAATTTATTTGTTCGCTGTTTTTGTTCGATATTAGTACTAATAGTTGTATAGATTCTGGTACGAATCCCACCATGCGCGAATCGGACATGCACTTGTCCGGCTTTTTTAATTTTTTTAATATTTGGGAGCAAATTTTTAATGTATGATTAGGATTGTGCCTTGAATGAGTCTGTTCTGTGAAAATACCACGTATGGTATAACTTTATAGTAATTTTTATAGAAGTATTGTTTAAATAAGTTATGATATTATATTAAAAATAAATGGTAACTTCACGCCGTCGGTTACTGCTAAAATATCTATTGTGCAGGATTATTGTATAGTCTGACCAGTAAAATAAAAAATCCTACACTGTGGGTGCTTAATTGTTTATGATTTGACATGAGACATTTCAATATAGTTCAAATTTTCCGCAACATGACGAGGTTTTTTATTCTCCTGGTCATGCTTTATCTATTAAGATTAATATTAATTAAGACATCACATGTGTTATATACTTCTGTTTAACGCCCGCTCCTCACTTGAGTCGAGAAGCCGATTCGCACATTTTTTGCGTAATGTTTACTTAATTTTCGCGGACTTTTCGCAGTGTCGCGCGCAGTTGGTGGAACTCCCATACATGTCCAACTTCACAGAGAACAGCGTTATCAGAGAACACTGACAGGTCACCGGTACTAACAATTTGAAAATTAGTTAATTGTTAGTACAATTTGAAAATTTACTTACATAAAGCTACAACAGATGACACTAAGTAATTTATCGTTGCGACAGGCGATTTTGCACCGCGCCATGTAAAAACGCTCTAAGAGTGCGATGTAATTATTTTTTTTAATTTTTCGGCCTGAACGTTTCTACATAAGCAGTTGAATGTAGATTACTTATATGCCCAAAATACCCGTACCTAATTATTGATTTTGAACAACCTTTTAAACCTATCTATAATTGATATATATATTATCTGTGAGACTATGACACGGTTTCCATGGTAGCAACATTGTTAGTTGGACAAAATGGAAAATTAATAAAGATTACACATTCTAAATGCTACATTTGTTAATTTACAATATCTGGCGACGAGGATGACTACGGATCTACATAAATGGAAGAGGATTCGCGCCTCTCTACGCGCTCAACTTAAAAGGTTAGAAAATTACTTGAATACGAACAAAATTCCATCATATGCAGAATCTCAGACAAGACTACAATGGTTACGTGAAAACTTATAAACATTTCGACAGTTACAACAAAACATAGAATTCGAAATACCAGACGAATAATTAGAGAACAAAATAGATACAAGATACGATATGGAAGATAAATTTACATTAATCAAAATTAAACTCTTGAATATGCAAAACCAAACCGAACATAATTTTACATCAGCACAAATTTTCAAATCTACATCTACATACAGTTGATAAAGTTAATTATACACAGAGAGAGGACAGAAGTACATACTGCGATACGAGCGAGCAATACATACATACACTTCACAGAAAATATGACAACAGAAAAATAGATTCAACGTACAGAACGGAGGAAACATCCAAAACTGAACGGAATATACAGTCCACAAAATAATATTAAAGAAGCACTTACACATTTCGCTGGGAATAATACAATTAGTGGCATTATATACGGGTCATCTACATCTAGACCTTTAGAACAGAACACAGTAATAGGTTGTATTCTACCAGGAGATATAATGAGCACAGATGCAAACGAACGCCATGCGATTTGACAACGTGCACCATACATTTAGAGAAGATAGAAATACACATAACACTTGGAAAAGAATAGCTATAGAAAGTTATTATACAAAAAACAGATACAAGAAGCTTTTAAAGAGAGAAAACATGAATATACATACTACACGAGATGTACACCAGAAATTGTCATGCTAGCAACATTGTTAGTTGGACAAAATGGAAAATGAACAAAGATTACACATTCTAAATACTACATTTATTACTATACAATAATAATAAATATATAATCTATGGTCGCGCGCGATGTGTGGAGCGGGCTTTATAATTTTTGTAGTTTTTGTTAATAATATACATACTTATATTTTATTATTATAGAATTTGTATAGATTAAGGATAACATTTATTTCATTTTATATACATATATAATATATACACGAAAACGTTTTTAATAAAAGCAATTGTTACACATTTGGAATTTTTATTTGTTCCTGGTATATAGATTTAACATTTTTTTTATGAAATGAAACAGGAAACGAGCAGACGGATCACCTAATGGTAAGCGATTACCGCCGCCCATGGACACTCGCAACACCAGAGGAGTTATATTTGTAACTCCTCTGGTGCTGCGACTTGCGTGCCTGGTGCTTACAATCCCCCATCTCCCCTTGGGCCTCCGGTAACCTCACTCACTCGACGAAACACAACGCAAGCGTGATTTCACGCCGGTTTTCTGTGAGGTCGTGGCATTGATCCGGTCGAGCCAGCCCATACGTGCCGAAGCTTGGCTCTCCCACAGTTAAACCCACATTATGGAATAAGTGTTCTAAGACACCAATACTTATTACCAGACAATATTTTGCAATCAAAACAAATACTGATGAAATACTCCTACTCCATACATTCCAGCCTCATTTGCAGGTAAGTACTTAAAAACTGAAAAAAAATATTGCTCATAAACTTCATTTTTTCTCGTGATCTATGGTCAAGAGATTTTTCGTCATCCAAAAAAATTATGCACTTTTCGACATTCAATGAAATGGTATTTTGATGTAGGTTATTGTTATAGTGCTACAATGGTTGGGACGGGCTCCATACAAAAATGCCCCTTGTTCTTTGTATTATTTGGTCCTAACAAGTGTTCATCATATTCTTTAGTAGAATTAACACGGCATCTATAGTACTGTCAGAGAATTAAGAAAAGCCATTTATATATTTTATTAGTTGTTTCCCGCGGCTCCGCCCGCGTAAATATACTATCAAGTATCCCGCGGGAATACTGTACTTTTCCAGGATAAAAAGTAGCCTATGTTTTAATCCAGAGCCTAAACTACCACTATATCAAATTTTATTAAAATCCGTTCAGTAGTTTTGCGTGAAAGAGTAACAAACATTCATCCATCCTCACAAACGTTCACATTTATAATATTAGTAGGATATTATAAGCTCATTAGCAATAATAAAACAATTATTGTTTCCTTCATAATTAAAATCTTGATTAACCAGGCGAGAGAGAGAGACAGGAACATCAAGATTTATGACAGATAAGTTATTGCAGAGCTACGTGCTACGTCACGTACCTAATGCTTTATTCACATACAACGAAACTGTATGGGACTGTAATTTTCCATTGGATTTTCCACCGCCGGCTCAGATTAGACTCGAAGATGGCAAGGTTACACCGATTTAGGCAGAGCGAGACGATAAATAAAAACACCAATTGAGGAGAACATTATTCACAAAAATTAGTTTACTATCCTAGCTCATGGCATGGCGTAAAGAAAGCCGCACTTGTATGCTTCTTTCATTTTTACCTTTCTATACGGCTATTTTCCGCAGTTTTTCTTATTTACCATGAGCTATTTGTGTATATATACATGTGAAACTCTTTATTTACTTTCCAAATATATAAGTTATTACATAGTCACATGCTTATATACAATTACAAATATTCACGTTCAAAGTCACAAGTACAACCAAAAGCCATGTATTTTCACCACTATTATCTTTATAATTTTAAAACCCTTTTACTTCATTATATACTTTAGTTATAACTTTTATTAACCGTAGCTTATTTTAAAGCTACGGTTTAAAAATACGATCAAAACAAACTTACGATCATAAAAAAAAACTTTTTTACACTGGTGCTATGAAAATTAACACTTATATTTTCACTCTTAAGAGTTTATAAAATGTTTTTAATCACTGTTTAGCGTTCGTTTTTGCACTCACCATGTGTTATTCCACTGCGTGGCCGCTGTCCTTGTAACCAAGAAGGAGACTCTTCTCGCGCCGGGCCCCTGAAAAGGGCCTTGGGCGGGGAACCAATACCAGGGCCTAAGCCCCTCTAATTGGGGTGGAATGACGCGCCCAGTACGAATACTGGGCGCATAGAGTCAGTTTTTAGGGGAAGACCCCCCGCGGCAGAACGCGGGGGAAACCCAAGGTGGCAATAGAATGAGGAAGCGTGTATGGGTCCACTCCCACACGCGCCGCTTTTGTCGACCACGGACACAACCGACCAGGGAAATGAGGGGGGGGGGGGGGGGGGGGGTATTTCCCGAGCCCCAGACTTTTTATGTCGGGGGGGAAAGGGGCTGCCACGGAGATGACGTGTTGGGCAATAGGGCTGCCCCAACGGTGCATTGTCGGGGGCGCACCGCGCCTGGGGGCGTCTCGGTCGCGTGGCTCCGAGATGCTCCCTGCGTCTGGTGTCGTCAGGGCGGTTGCTATTTGGCGAGCGGGCATGCCACGGCAGCGGGTCAGTTGACCGGGCGCGCGGCTACCGCTCGCTCAGAGAAAAGGTGATCCTGCAACTTAAAGAAAAATAATTAACGCGAGTGTCCCGAGTCCGGGACGCGCGTCGTGGATCTCCGGCAATCACAGTCGGCTCCTATGATAGGAGCTTCTGGATGCCGGAGATATCCAGGCGCGGGTCCGAGCTAGGGTCTGGGGAGCCAAACTTTTATTAGGGCTGCGATGGTGGGGGCGCCTTTTAGGAGGGCCTGTATGATGGCTTGGAGGATCTCCTCCCCGGCCTGAACCTTCTGAACTAGGTCCATGACCAGGGAGAGGAGAGACTGCAGAAGCTCTGCAGTCGATGCGGGGGCCTCGCTTTGCACCACCTCTTGGGGCGGCGAAGCGAGCACCGGAGGCTGCAAGTGCGGAGCGGCCGCATGGATTGCGGGCTCGGAGGCGGTTATTTCCGCGGCTGTGGTAGCCGCCGGGGAGTCAGCAGGTCCACGCGGAGGGTGCCGCGAGCGCCGAGTTGTCCGCGTGAAGTCCGGCTGCGAAGGAGCGAGCGCGGGAGGCGCCAGCTCCTGCTGGTGGCTAGCTGGGATAGCGGCGGCATCACAGGGGGAGGCCACAGGTGGTGTGGCAACTTTCGTCCTGGGGCTCGGCTGCTTTTTCCTCCTGGAAGGCTGCGCAGGGGAGTCGGGAGCCGAGGGGGGGACATACCTTGGTGTGTAGTCGTTCGCCTCCGCCATGAGTGATGTAGAAGTCGGCGGAGGAGGAGGGGCCTCTGGCTCAGGGGGAGGCGAGTCGGCAGGTACGTAGGGGGGGGAGGGGAAGCGCGGGCATTATTAGCCCTACGGTACGCCGGACACTGTCTGCTGTTTGCAGGGTGGGCCCCCCTGCAGTTTACGCAGGTGGGCGTCTCGGAAGGGCGCGGGGGCAGTCCCGCACAGAGTGTTCCTCGGCACACCGGACACAGGCCACCTTCCGGTGGCAGTTGTGGCTAGAGTGCCGGAATTGGTGACATCGGTGGCATTGTGCCGGGCCGCCTCGGCCCCGCCAGGCTTCGATGCGAACTCCCGGCATATTTAAAAGATTACACACCTTGAATATGCCGGGTACGACGTCCGGGGCCCTGGCGATAAGGGCGAAGAATAGACAGGCACCGGGGTCAGACCTCGCCTGGATCAGGGAGACGTGCCCCGCCACGAATCCCAGTTCGGCGAGACCGGCCCTGATCTCTCCGGTGTCTGTAAAAGAAGGTAGGCCCCTGATACTTACCTTGATTGTCCGTTCCTGTGGCTGCGAGTATGCGAACCAGGAGGCTTGTCCTAGCTTCTCCAGGCCCGTCAGGTAGCGCTTAACGACCCTGTACTCTTGTTCGCTTTGGGGCGAGAAGCGAATCGCACGGCCGTTATATTTGGCATTGGGTAAGTGCCCCAGTATGTCGCGAAGACAGCGAAAGTGATGCACCCAGTCGTCGATTAACCACCCATAAAAACACACAAGTCACACAAACAGTCACACTGAACGGCAACAGGTGTACGTATCACAACACAAAAAGGTAATCACACTATACGTGGACGGACCATACACTAAGTGTACATACACGGAGACGGTACACACACTTAGGGGGGCTGTCTCCTCGTGACACAACGCTGAGCCGAAACTCAACGGGAGGCCAGGAGCAGGGCAACTCCCCAGCAAGGCGTAAATCCACAGCTTATTCTGATGAATAAGGTGTGGATTCACGATCGCTATTGGGAACACTTGGCACTGCTCTAATGAGGGGGTCGGCACGATCGCGGAGTGAGCGCGACACTCGACGCGTTTCCGAGCGAGACGGCACTACCGCGGAGTGAGCGAATCACTACGACACGGATAGAGCTTGACGGCACGAAAACGCGGAGTGAGCGAGACACTCGACGCGTTTGGAGCGAGACGACACTAACGCGGAGTGAGCGAGTCACTACTACGCAGTTAGAGCGAGACGGCACGAAACGCTGAGCGAGACACAAACACACGCGAACTAGGAGACAGGACGATCCCTGTCCTTGTAACCTTCAGTAGTGTTACTTATCATCTATGCTTGTAACTTACAAGGACAGCGGCTGAACTTAACTTACAAGTTGTAAGAAACAAACATGTCAATGTGTTGCTAATGCCAGCCATGGAGAATAGAAGTAAGGAGTACCATCTCCATAAATGAAAAGTGTCCGTAAAGTTTTGGAACTATTATTTAAATACTTTTGCCGGACACTTTTTAGCTTTTCTGCCTTAGAGAGATGGTACTCCTTACTTCTATTCTCCATGATGCCAGCTATAATTATACTCGGCGCGGCGAACCTTGATCCCTACGACACTGACAGTTAATCTCACCACAACATTGTAGTATAGTATAATGCACATAACTTACATGTCACACGACGTTAGTTTTGCAGGACGTAAACGTAAATTCAGATTGAGATAATTTCTTGTATATGTTAAGAATTGTTAAAAATTCCAACGCAATATCATTGTAATGACATAAAGCTACGTAAAATGTATAAATGCCATTTTTAGACGCCTCCAATATGATCCTAATTTAATGGTGACGCCACTACAATGTTATATCGTGAGATTAACTGTCAGTATCATAGGGATCAAGGTTGGCCGCGCCGAGTTTAATATATCTAAGCTCATAATCTAAGTAGGTATATATCTCCTTTGGGAGAAGAATTTACACGGAAAGAGCACTGAAATCAAAGCTGTAAGTATGTCTCACAAAATATCAGTAGCACTCTTATGGGTGTTTACCCATAAGAGTGAAAGAGAACGCTTTTTGCTTTTTTCCAAGGTTGTCCCGACTTAGTGATATTTTAGTCTTTTTTTTACGACGTTGGCATTACGACTTTATGGCACTCATAAGAACATGTGGGTTAAGGAACGATGTTTTTTCTCTTTCTCTTACCTATCTGAGTATCCACCTATAAGGGAGGAGGGGAACAATTGATCCCCCTTGGCCCCACTTTTGGGGTTGTTTGGGGCCATTTTGACATTTGAGGTATGGTGAAATCAAGATGGCGTAACTTTTTCTTGTATGAAGATTTGTTCTGTCAATGTTCGTTGTAGGATTGGGAGTGTACGTGTGGACTGAGGACTACCTGAATTTCCCCAAAATAAGTAAACTAAATTTTTTTAGTAGAAGTCTAAAAAACATTGTAGAATAAATCTCGGAATTCGTAAAAAGATGGTTTAGGAACTACAGCTAAAACACTTTCAAAAAAGTGTAACTGGTATCCTTCGGCCATTCAGTCAGTATCTCAGTGGTCGAATCAATTATAAATTAGCTATTTAATTTTCAATTTTTTTTATTTTTATTTTTTATTTAGCTGCTATTCTTAGGAATTTCGACTGAACATATATAATTTTATTTTTCCCCACAGCTTACTCAACCTGAGAAGCCTCGATCCTGTATCCCGATGCAGCTGTTGAACATACAAAAATAAAATTCATACAGCCGAACGTATTACTTCTCCTCCTTCTCTTGTCTTCTTCTCTCTCTTCTTGGAGTCTCCTTTTCTTGGAAATTGGTTAATAATTCCAGCGCCACGCCGCGTGCCGTCGCGTCTAGACTGCTGTTGCACGGAAGAAGGATATAATATTTTATTGATTTCTTAGGTTTACGCGAATATTGTTCATTGTTTTAAACACTTACGTATTGTGTCGCGGTGTACTTTTCTTTTTCCCGACGTTTCGGCTACTTTCCAGCAGCCGTGGTCACGGGAGGACTGAGGTGTCAATTGTCCTATTTGTTGAAGTTGTTCAAACTACCCGAAGATTCTTCAATTATTATTTGTGTTCCGATCCACGCAAAACATACTAACAGTATCCTGAAGCCTAGCCGCGGTGATTTTAAATTACATTGTATTTTGTTAATTATTGGATCCCAACTAGATGGCAGCACCCAGCCATCTTCTCGGTTAAAATTAGGGTACTTTTTAATTTCTATAGCCTCGCGTATCATTCTTGGGCGATAACGGTGTTCCTGTGCCAATACTTGTGGCTTATCAAATCTTATGTAATGACGAGGTTGATCCAGTGTGTGTTCGCAAATTGCAGATTTATTGTTGCGACGGTGTTTAACATCTGCGTTTAATATTTTAGTTATACATCATTATATGTACAACAAACAATAAACATGCTTTATGTATTTAATAATCTGAGGTCTATTGCATGGATGGATAGACTTGACAGTTGACTCTTTAGAGATTTGCTAAATGGCATGGATTTGCCTTTTCAGAGATCGTTCTTCGTTTTTGTACAAACATATTATTTTTGTCTCTGATTGAAGCAAGATTTAAGTGTTATTTTTAATAATTTTCAGTTTACATTTTTTAACAACAGTCTTAATTATAAATTTGATTAAATGAAAACTTTTCAGAAATTAGTTCACCATGATTTTATTAGCGTTACGTAGTTAATACCGCCGTTTACGTTCCGTTCTACGAATGTAAACGTTTTTGATATATGAAACTCAGAAATATTTTTTGTTTATTATAATAATTAACAATTGGCAAAAAAACTATATTAAATTTACCCTGCTCAAACTTCTATCGTAAATTAGAATTACTTAGGTAGGTTTTCAGTACAAAAAAGCTATCTTGAGATGTCTGAAAAAGTAAAATCGATTAGTACAGAGCTGGCGCTTGTGCCGTTCTGATTGAAATAAATTGCCTTCTTAAATGTCAAAGTTCACTGCTTGTGTGTAGAGTGTGTCTGGAGTGGTGTTGTTTTAAAATTCCTCAAAAAAAATGTGTTTAGGGTTGTATATAATGTGAAAACTGTTAAAATACCTAAAAGGTATATATTTAAATATGTGTTTTATGTGGTGACAATGAAGATAAAGGTAAGCATATTTTTTCCATATATGTACCTATATCCGAAAAAATTTAATTAAATTTGTTGCGTAGAAATGTTAATTATGACCTAAATGCTTTTAGGAAACTGGGATATGTAAAATTATAAGGATTAAAAGCAGAGCTAAAAGCTATCTCTAATATTGTTTGTAACAGTGGCTAAGAAACTACACACTTAAATAGAAAAATATCCCAGATTTGTATTACAGCTATAGTTATTTTGTAATCAATAATGTTAATTTACTTTACATTTCCATAAAGACTAATCATAAGTCTATGAAATCTGTCATAGACTTATGATTAGTCTTAATTAATAAGAGAATGTTATTTTACCCTTGTTTCAAGTACATAGTTGTGAATTTTATTTCTTGCAAGATATTTAACATGTTTTCTTAACACAAAAGAATAGGTAACCAAGATTTTTTTTTATGATTTGTTACAGAAACTTCAGACTGTTTTAATATAAAAGCAAAAATGTTGATCAAGGAATATAGAATACCTTTGCCCCTAACAGTTGAAGAGTATCGCATAGCTCAGCTATATATGATTGCTAAGAAAAGTAGGGAAGAAAGCTCTGGAGAAGGCAGTGGTGTTGAAATTATTGTAAATGAACCCTATGACAATGGCCCTGGGGGAAGTGGCCAATATACCCAAAAAATATACCATGTTGGTAGCCATCTGCCTGGATGGTTTAAGAGTTTATTACCTAAATCAGCTTTAACAGTATCTGAAGAAGCATGGAATGCTTATCCATACACAAAAACTCGTTATACATGTCCATTTGTAGAAAAATTCTCATTAGAAATTGAAACATATTATTTTTCTGACAATGGCCACCAAGAAAATGTTTTTAAATTAAAAGGCAGTGATTTAAAAAATAGAATTGTAGATGTCATAGATGTTGTTAAAGATCAACTCTATGGTGCTGATTATGTTAGAGAAGAAGATCCAAAGTTGTTTGTCTCTCAAAAGTGCAATAGAGGACCTTTAACGGACACATGGCTTGAGGATTATTGGAGAGAAGTTCAAGGAAAAACTCAACCTTTGCCAAATGGAAAATCTTTGATGTGTGCTTATAAATTATGTAGGGTGGAATTCCGCTACTGGGGAATGCAAACAAAGCTAGAGAAATTCATTCATGATGTAGCATTAAGAAAAACTATGCTAAGAGCGCACAGGCAAGCATGGGCATGGCAAGATGAGTGGCATGGGTTGACAATGGATGATATAAGAGAAATTGAGAGACAAACTCAACTAGCTTTACAGAAAAAAATGGCTGGAGAGGCAGGTGAAGAAGCTGATGTTTCTGAAGAAAACTCCAAATCTCTTGCTGCCACAATGAGTAGTTTGGAAAAGAATGAAGAAACAGCAAGTCCTCAATCTATCAAAAAACATGATGCTGAAAAAAGTGTTCCGGTGCAATTGAGCCCCGAACGTACACCACCAGCATCAAAAACTCCATCAAAAATCAATACAAAATCTTCATCGTCTGGTTCTCTAAATAAGAATATTAATCAAGGTGCTAACTGGAGAATGGAAACTCTTGTTAGAGAATCTGAAACAGAAACTGGTTCAGAAGATGAATTTTATGATTGTGAATCTACTTTTAATAAATGGTCTTCCATGTGTTCCTTAGACGAAGTTGATATAGATATATCTCCAAGCCAAAATGAGGCCAATCAAGAGGATAGTATATTCAATCCAACATTCCTCAAAAGAGTAACATCTGAAAGAGGATCTCGAAGAATGCCTACTTTACATAGTCACCAGAGCATGGATGGCTGCCCAGATACACCAGTACACAGTATCTGTTCAACTACAGTCCTCATTCTTGTGTTTCATGCTGGAAGTGTGCTAGATGCAAATGTTGACATGACTGCTAAGAAATCCGATGTGACTACATTTAAAGGGGCATTTGAATCTGTAATGAGACAGCATTATCCAACACTTGTAGGCCACATTACAATCAAATTGGTATCTTGTCCATCTATTTGTACTGAAGCTCTTGGTATATTATCCACATTAAGTCCATATAGTTTTGACTGTTCACCTTCAACAGTTGAAACCCCATCACTTACTAACGATCTTATACCAATTGGTGCTATTCCTATTATTTCTACGTCTTCTCCAGAATATTCTGAATATGTAACAAAAACAATAAATTCGGCTAACATTGTTTATAATGATTTTATCAAGTCAGAAGATGGTAAAGGTTTTAATGGTCAAGTATGTATTGTGGGTGACAGTATGGGATCAGTTTTAGCATATGATGCTTTATGTCGATCCTTGCATTATCAATCACGTCATGACAGTGAAAATAGCATACTTGATACTGAAATCACTATTCCAAATGAACCCACTGAAAATTACATAAATAAGTCTCACCTTCAAGCTCCAACACCTAGAAGAAGATCCTCAACTGCAAGTGATAATCAAACAAAATTGGAATTCGAAGTAAGTGATTTTTTTACCTTTGGTAGCCCATTGTCACTCATATTAGCATCTAGAAAAATGTCAGATGACAAGACAAAAGATATTGTAAAACCACCTGCCCAACAAGTTTATAACCTGTTCCATCCTACTGATCCTGTTGCTTCGAGATTGGAACCTCTTTTGTCTGCAAGATTTTCGAACTTGCCCCCAATCAATGTTGCTAGGTATACTAAATATCCCTTAGGAAATGGACAACCATATCATTTATTGGAGTTGATACAGAGTCATCCAGCTCTTTTTGGAGACCATTTGCAGATGCCTCCTACCCCAGTACTAAGAAGACTTTCTGAAGCATCAGTTCAGAGTACTGTAAGTGGGCTTGTCGATAATATTCCATTAATTACCATGAATGCCCTACAACTCAAATGGTGGGGATCAAAGAGACTGGATTATGCTCTATATTGTCCGGAAGGATTATCCAATTTCCCGACAAATGCTTTACCCCATCTTTTCCATGCAAGTTACTGGGAGAGTTCTGATGTAATTGCATTTATTCTAAGACAGGTTGGTCATTTTGATTTAGCTCTATACAACCAAGTCGATGATAAAGAGAGTTTGATGTTTAAACCTGGACAAGACAAAGAAAAATGGATGAAAAAGAGAACTTCTGTAAAACTAAAAAATGTTGCAGCAAATCATAGAGCAAATGATGTCATCGTAAAGGAAGGATGTCCTCAAACTTTTACAGCTAGATTCATGTATGGCCCCTTAGATATGATAACTCTCACTGGGGAAAAAGTTGATATACACATGATAAAAGATCCTCCTGCTGGAGAATGGATCCTGCTTTCTACGGTTATGACAGATAAGACTGGGCGAATAACATACACATTGACAGACAAGCAAAGTGTAGGTTGTGGCATTTATCCTGTACGAGTAGTCGTTCGAGGAGACCATACCAGCTGTAATTTCCATTTCGCTGTTGTGCCGCCGCAAACAGAATGTGTAGTATTCAGTATTGATGGTTCTTTTACTGCCAGTGTCTCGGTAACTGGCCGCGATCCTAAAGTAAGAGCTGGAGCAGTGGACGTTGTTAGATTCTGGCAAGACCTCGGATATCTGATATTGTATATAACCGGAAGGCCCGATATGCAACAAAGAAAGGTGGTATCGTGGCTAGCAGAACATAACTTTCCACATGGTTTGGTATTTTTCTCTGATGGATTTTCGACTGATCCCTTGGGTCACAAGGCAGCTCATTTGAATAGCCTCATCAATGAGCACGGAGTAATTCTTAGTGCAGCATATGGCTCGGGAAAAGATATAAACGTGTATAACAACTGTGGTCTATCTCAGAAACATATATATGCCATAGGCCGTATAAGCAAGAAATATAACAACATGGCTACAACCTTAAACGACGGCTACGCTTCACATCTTGCGGATCTGAAGCAGCCTGGTGCAGTAAGGCCAGCTAGAGGCAATGCTCGCCTGCTCGTGCCGCGAAGATTATTGGGGCCGGTGAGTACTTCTGCGCCTCGAAATCGACGCTAAGTAATTTTTGACTTTGCAATAATATTTTAGTAGTTCAATTATTATTTTCGTGTATCAGTAAATTTATGAAATTTTGCTATTGGTTCATAAATATGATAATGATTTCTCTTATTATATGTGTAAGTAAACTTTCCATTATGCTATTTATTAAATATTACTTACATTTAGGAAATGAAATCCATGTATAGATTCTAAGAGCACAAGTTGTGCTAATGTGTTACAATATTGTAATCTTAATAATGTCACCAAGTACCTAATTGACATAATATAAATTAATTAATCTATATCTACTGGTTATCTAATTCTTACTTGGTTATATTAAATGTCGGTATACTTAGTGTTAAATGATCTTGAAAACTACTTATAAGGCTGGGAATCTCTAAATATTTTTCAAAACATTCTAGTCCTTATGCATAATGTGGACGTCTCTTTTATAATAGGTTTTCTGATATTATATATATTTGACAAATAATTAAGCATCAAAGTATTCCTAGTATGTTTAAAAAATATGTATAGGATTAATGCTTAAATCATTTAAAAAGTTCATTTCTTAAATATTTTTAATAATATTGCTATCATATACCTGCGAGTATTAGTATTAATAATGTGAGATAAGTTCTTCATAACATATTAATAAAAATATAATATTTATAATAATATTATAAGCTTAAAAATATTTTTGGAAAACATTAAACACGAAAAAAACAAAGAGTTAATTTGAAACTAGTTAAAATAAGATTGGTTTGAACTTTGATAACATTTTATAAGCACCTTGCTTGGTTTTACAAAGTAGGTTTTGAATAAATTGTTTTAATTTTACTTAAAGTACACAAAATATGATAGGTAAGTATATTTTGTTTTTAATACATATTAAATCTTATACTTTATACGAGCAATTCTTGTATATATATATTACACTAGTTTACATGATTTTTGTCCTTGAAATGAAAAGTGTTTTTTCATATCATTTGAGATGCACCGAGTTTAAAAAAAATATGAAAAAAATAAAAAATCCAACACGTCACGTTTCCAAAATATTTATTATTTTTGATTTACAAAAAAATGCCTACAAAAATATTACAAAAAATTAAAAATAAATTGCCTTAGCTTTTTTCTTGTATTTATTTGAGTCTGTGTCTCTTATAACAGACCAGTAATAATCACCTAGCATGGGTTGTTCCCAGTACCCTTGATAATTTTGTTCAAAAATTTTCAAATCCTGATAAAAACGCTCTCCATGTTCGTCGCTGACTTCTCCAAGGTTTTCAGGGAAGAAATCAAGGTGCGAATGAAGGAAATGAATTTTCAGAGACGTGCTGACACCCATTCGTTGAAAATTGTGTAATAAATCAGCAATTAACTGTCTGTAATTTTCATTTTTTTTGTTGCCCAAAAACTCTTTTATAACAAGTCGTAGTGAATTCCAAGCAGATCTTTCAGTATCCGAAAGACTGTTTTCAAATACCTCATCTTTCAAAATTTTTTTGATTTGTGGTCCAATAAAAATACCTTCTTTCAGTTTCGCCTCAGAGAGATTAGGAAAAATTGAGCACACAATCTTTTTGTACCTGCAGCTCAGGAGCTTAGCGTTTTTCTAATCTTTCACAAAAAACGTCAGCCCATTTTTTGTCCTGATGAGACCGAAATTTTGAAATAACGAAAATATGCTTCTTTCAGAGATTCCGTTATGGGATATCCTTTCTTAGATATAATAAGTTCACCACAAACGTAAGAAAAACGGTCAAGATGTACTTTACACAACCTTTTTGACATGTTAAAAACAAATATTTATTTAACTGAACACTACAATGCAGCAAAATTTTAGGATGAATTCAGAACCAACTTGCGGGTAGTCTTAAAATAAAATGTGTTGATAACTTGATTCTTTGACGTAATAAAAATATAACAAATATATGTTTGCGTTTACTTTTGCGTCACAAAATAAAATGATATGAAATTCACTGGAAGGACATTAAATTTTTTATATTTTGTAAACTGGTGTTATCAGAATATCGGACCGGCTGCAAGTATTTCCGTGAAATTTATCATGCCAGGGGCTTTTGGGGAAGAAAAATCGATTTAGCTAGGTCTTATCCCTGCGAAACCGCATATTTTTAAGTTATATAAGATTTTTTTCGTCGTGAAACAATAAATCAAATTTTTTGACTTTATTAATGTCAATCCAAATGGCCGTTGTTAGGAAATCGGTATCTCGAGTTCGAATCCCGGTCAGACGAATATTAGTCTTAAAATAAAATGTGTTGATAATTTGATTCTTTGACGTAATAAAAATATAACAAATATATGTTTGCGTTTACTTTTCGTCACAAAATAAAATGATATGAAATTCACTGGAAGGACATTAAATTTTTTATATTTTGTAAACTGGTGTTATCAGAATATCGGACCGGCTGCAAGTATTTCCGTGAAATTTATCATGCCAGGGGCTTTTGGGGAAGAAAAATCGATTTAGCTAGGTCTTATCCCTGCGAAACCGCACATTTTTAAGTTATATAAGTTTTTTTCGTCGTGAAACAATAAATCAAATTTTTTGACTTTATTAATGTCAATCCAAATGGCCGTTGTTAGGAAATCGGTATCTCGAGTTCGAATCCCGGTCAGACGAATATTTTTGTGATTTTATTTACTTTTTAAATCTAGAACTCCGAGCAAGCTCGGTTACCCAGGTACCTACTACAGTCTTAAAATTTTTTTTTAAAGATTCATCATTGACCGGTTTTATGTTTATTCATAATAAAATATCAGATGGAAAACCAAAACTAAAGCTTACTAAAACCATTCAAGTTTATACACTATACTAACTATACTTGCGGTTATAACGTAGCGATCATCAGTGCAAATATCAAAATTGACCTCTGCATTTTATTTTAACTTGAATAAGTATAAATACCTAGTAATATTTTTGTTGACAGCTTAACGAACGCTATAGAATATTTTATCAAAAGTAATTTGTTTTCTTTTTTTACTCTACAAAAGTTTTAAATTAAATAAACACAAAAACATAAAATAAAACTACGGAAATTGCATATTAAGTACCTAGGTCCTAGTAGTTCAAGAAAATTAGCTGAAAATTTGACAAAAATAATGTACAACTTTTATCTATCAGGATATGTAGGTTACAGAGTAAAGTTAAATTTTATTTACACACCCCCCCCCCCCTGCTCCGGGGTGAGCACTTGGTGAAAGACTCGCCGAAAATGATGGCGAGCGGCAGACGATGTAGGCGGCAATTTCGCCAAAATAACAGCATTCTTCGCCTGTCCCACTAATTTGTTAAAGCAGACAAATCTGTGCTGGTTCAAATCCACTTCTTCGGGTCGAGCTTTGTATAGCGCAAGAATAATGCGTTCGCCAGCCTTTTCGATCTCTTCATTGGATGAATTTGGATTGTTGTAAACGGTGGGAATGTAGTGCAAATCCGGTATCTTGTTAAACAGTTCTACTGTTTGCATCTTACCTTTTCCGTAGAAAGCTGACGTCGTATCGCAGCCACTTACAGCGTGTAAGAAAAGGATTGACTCCTTGATATTGGGTACCAAATGAGAAGACTGTAAGTCTCGGGAAATATATATTCTTGTTTTCGTTTTTCCTTGAGCTTCCTTGAGCATTATTATGTTTCTATCTTCGGGAGTTAATGCAATTAGTAAGACCAGCAAATCAATGTCTTGTCCAACTACGACGACTTGCTTGTGCCGGTTAGATTCTTCGATGGCAGTTGTAACGGTGAGCAAATCAGCGTCATCTTTGGCCATACGTGTACATATGTCTTTTTGTTTAACTTTTCAATGAGCTGCGAAATAATCTTTATTATTCATATTGGATAGTAGTTTGGTCTGTGGTTCAACTAAATTTGTCTGTTCGGTGAAACCAATGTCCCGTGTCTTTTACTGTACAAGTCGTCTTTCTCGTTCTACACTCTTTGTGCTCAGATGATTTTCAGAGTACCCATCGAATACTACAACAACCAGTTGGCCGTAATGTCTTTGAATGAAAGAGATGTAGGCATCTTATGCATCTGAAAAAGTTCCTTCTTTTAGCCATACAACCCGATGGAGAAGGTAGCCACCGTCAATAACGTGAAAACATCGATCCGCTGTATCGATTGTTTGTTCGGAGAGTTTGTTGAATAAAGCATACAAAGCTGATTTCTTCGATTTCCGCATCACTGAATTCTCTTCAAATAAGGACAATGGAAGTGTAGAAAGCTCGTGCACAAAACAAGCCCGTAGATCATCAGGGGAGTGTACAATACAAAGTATTCGTTGAAACAGTTGGGTTGTATCCACTTGTATTGTATCATTACCCACTTTCATACAAGTTGTTTTCGAAGACGGTGACTTTATCAAATCTGCGCGCTTGAACTTTAGGGATCCGAATTTGTGGCGTTCTATAACAGTTTTGTTTATTGATTCTTCGCCTTTTAACTTTGCATCATAACAATTTATATTGTTTTCAGCAACCACTCCAGTAGCCAGTAGTTATAACGGTGAATGTTTTTTTAACCACTGCACGAACTTTTCTAAATCGTTTTCGTCCTGCTTTCTCTCAATTCTACGTGTTGGCTGGAGTTGGCTGATCGTATGCCAAACAATACTTCAACTGATTCGCATATATAGTGCGATATTGGAAGCCCCGCAATCCATTTATTAAGGACACTTTCTGTGAAACCTCTTCCGTGTGTAATGCCGCCAACACTCTTCATGTTCCTCATTAGAGTTTGTTCTATGGTCATGTCGGACCATACTCCGCACCAATGCTTTTCTGATCTTCGGATGGTGAAAAATCCCTTTTTAGTGAATTTCAGAAACTCTTCCTCTATCATACGGTTTTCAAGGGACTCCATGTCTTGTAGGTATAACTGAGTTGCTTTTGCATACGCAAAGTGTCCAGTCGCGTGAAAAATTGGAAGCATTGCTTTGACACATCTTATGTGTTTTTCACATTCACCCATACGTTCGGCTTGTATAAAATGCAGTGCAATGGCTACAAGGTCGCAGTACTGTAACCACAGTGTGTGTTTTACCCAGGTTACGAAGCTCTTTGACTTGTTCTACATATTGTAACGTCAGGTTAGTTAGGACCTCATCTTCGGTCATGGAGTCAAAAGTCAGTGTCTCTGTGATTAGCTTTCTGACATGTTCTATGTCAACGTTTTCAAATTCTATTTCTTCCATTATTATCTTTGAAATGGCACTAAAGGTAAAACATGTGCCCTTACTGCTCGTGCATACACGTGTCCATTAAGCATGTGGGGATCTGAGGCGGATGCATATACAGTTGACCATAATTCGGCAAGTCCACTGCCAGCCATAATATAACCAATGGATCCGAGAAATGACATCAACATGTGAAATCCTCCCAATCTGACCACAACGTTGCTTAGAGTTTCATCTTCTAGAGCAACAATATCTTTTGCTTTTATATACAAAGGCTGGTAAGGTAACAAAACATGTTTGCTGGTTTGTTTTCTTTGTCTCTTCGGCTGCGTAAGTCAGAACTGATAAGACTGTAGTAAGGTCCGTTGGTGGTAGATTTACAAATGGCAGTGTTATAATCTGTGATTTCACATATGGTTTGGCATTAGTGAGCTGTTTCATGAAACCTTGCCATGCTGGTAAACAGGCTAGTTCTAAGTTATGTCCGTAGAGCCAAGCAAAGTCGTGGTTAGATGGCTTGGACTCTTCTTCGATGTCGCCTTGGCGATAGACTTGCTTCAAACCTATCTCTTCGATACCTGGCCTGTTATGTCTTTGAAAGGTTTTAACTGGTATTTTCCGAGTGGAAGCTAGTTCTGATGATTGAGGCAGTTTCTTTAATTTCTCTATTTGCTGTGTTTTTATAGCATCGCTGGGAGTTATACATCTTATTCCAGCCATTGAATGAAATGTCCCCTTCCCGGTCAAAGTGGCAATATTAAAATCAGCGTTATCGAATACGAACTGTGAGTATGCTGTATCTTCTAATTTTGGATCCCACGTTTTCACCGCTGAAGACTCAAATAAAGCAACATCTCTGTAGCTAGAACAAAACCCCAACTTTGAAACTACGTCTACAATGTTTCTTGAACCGACTTTCCGATACAGATAAACTGCAAGACCCAATTGAAGCGAGGATAAAAAAGAGCGAGGTCTTGTTGCAGCAATTATGGAGTGAGCTATAGCCGTAGACTTCTTCTCGCATGCCTGTTCTTTATTTTTCTTTCCTTCACCTATTAAATCACATAAGAAAGTAGTCAAAGTTTCAGGAACCACATTAACAAGCTCATCCAAAATATTCGAGATATCTGGGTAATCTGCTGTGTCATAAGCTGAGATCCGAATATCTTCACGGATTATTTCCGCTGCCGTTTTCACTATTCTCAATCTTTCGTCTTTGTCACTGCTTACTCGTTTGTTGCACCAGTTCAGTAATTTTAATCCAGAGCCACGAAAACACGCAACTTGGCGATTTTTAGTCAAACTAGCTAAGACTACTCCATCTCCGTATTTTTATAATACTTTTCTCTCAAAAGACCTCGCGGATATAGAAGTTCCTTCAGGTAATTTGTCATCAACAATCTGTTTCAGCGTATTCATATCAAACTGACACTCATCTGATGATTCAAGAAATTGCCACAATCCTTGGAATGCGTAGGTGAACTCTTCATTTTCAGGACGTGCGCGTCCTCTGTCATCCCGTATATTCCTGGAAAAGTTGCTATTACATTCTTTATGGTACCGGGCTTCTGCTGCTACTAAACATACAACGCCATGCATTCGAGATAAAACCTCGTTGCCCCATGGATCATTTCTATTTGAAGCTACATTAAATAATCTGTCTTGCACCGTCAACGATGTGATATGGTGAATAGTTCGGCGTCTTCCAACGGATTTCTTTTTTTCAGATGTTATATCACATTTTTCAGCACATATGAGACAGTTCATAATTATGAAATCAAAAAACATTTTCGACCGTAAATCTCTTATATTTGACGTTGAGGTCCGCCGTCCAATTGCAGCTGTGTTTGCTCGTGAAAAGATATTTTTTTCCCTGGTATATTCTCTCCTGCACTTTGTATGAACTTTAATACTGACAACATTTTTAATGTACAAGTGTTTGTTGTCTTTCCTCTGCTGACTTGCCTTTATTAAAGTAGGCAAACCTTTGACCACATTCACCGTCTCTCCTTCTGATAAAGGATTTTCACAAATAAAACAATTGTTTATTGAAGCCATACTGGCGTGCCTGGGTAACACAATAGTCTGCACATCACCCACATACACTACAGAGTTTATACGCAATAAACAGTCAACTATTATTTACGTAAGCGAGGGCTCGCAGTTGCGCGCAGAACGTGACTATCGCGTTCGCAGCTTGGACTGTCACTGCGCGCTGATATGGGGCCGCCCGCGCCGATCGAATCGCCAATTATCGCCATGCGGAGCGGGCGGGAGAGGGGTGGGGAACTAGCACACTGACGGGAGCCAGGAATGCGCGACATCGAGAATGCACATCACGAGAATGCACGACACTGGAATGCAAGTGATTATAGTGAATTTGATGTGAAGTAGCTGATGATAATGAATTTTCAAAATAACATAGCAGTGTCAAATTAATGAGTGTAGAAATGAATTGTACCTTTTTACAAAGAGCATATTCTATTCTTTACTTTTGTCATACACATCTTGGCGGTAAATTGTTAAATTTTTAAAAAAACTAAACGATTAGAAAAAAAAAATGAATAAATTATTAAAAACATTCGTATTTGGTGGCTGATTGCGCTGAAACTATAAGTGATATCGCTTTTGTATGTATGAGATGATTATAGTAAATTTATCAAGGTTTATTTAGTTCCTACATACTTTTTATGCATCGAGTACGGTTTCTTATTTAAGTGAAAAATACCACGTTTCGGGACATATTCGAGGGGGGGGGGGGGACGCACACCCCGGAGGGGGGTAGATTAAATTTAACTTTAACCTACATATCCTGATAGATAAAAGTTCTACATTAATTTTGCCAAATTTTCCATACATTTGAATTTAATTTTCTTGAACTATAGGTATTGTATTATATATGTCTATAGGTCTTTGATTATACTGTAATGGGTAATTACATTTATATTTAGTTCAATCAAACTTGTTTGACATCCCGGGATAAATTGTTGCAATTACTTTAATCAGGGTTACTTAGGTCACAGGTGTATCTTCATTAGAGGGACGTTCATATGGGAGTGCTAGAATATTTATTCACTTTATAATATAACACTGAGTTTTCAAAGATTCTATTCTTTAAATACTTATGAGCATAAGTATAAAATAAATGTATACTTATATTTTTTAATAACGATTTTTTTTTGTTGTATTTAAAAATATTACATTGTTTATTATATGATACTAAACAGTTAAACTGTACCTGATATTGGTGGATCGTTGCGACTTGCGACCTTTCCAAAGAACATAAGCCACTAATAATAAAAAGAGACTAATAATCCAGTCAGTCATGATGTTATATTCTATCATGTATGACGTTTTCATATATTATATCGTCGGTTAAAATATAGAAGTATACTTGTCGAAAATTTTGAAAAATGACACTTTTCTATTCAATCGACGTGAATAAAAATGATATTTAACATATCTACATGAATAAAAAGGGTTATAGGTTCATCTAATTTCATTAATTTAAGTATTATTTTTGAATACATGCGCATAAATATTATATTATTTTATCGTCTATTATTGTATATGTGTATAGGTTAAAAGATTTGGTTCTTTACTTCATACGTTACGTAATAAATAAGAGTTTTTTTTTCTATTTTGGAGGTTGTTGTGTAGACAATTATTACTTATTATATTTTATTTAGTACATACTTATTTTATGAATTTATCAAACTTGGTCAAGTCATTCCGTATAATGAAAGCCATAAACAAAATAATGTCTGTATAGAAATAACATAGCTATTTGGATATAGGTACTACTAACATATGGATTTATAGCAACGTAGAGACTATATTATACTTGGCTATCTATTAAAATTTATTCTTTATTTGAACAAGAATTTTGGTTTATGCTTTTAAATGGTTTATTTCGACAGCTTTCAGTATTTAAAACAATAATAAGGCTAGAGCTAGGGCATTGCGGGTAGATTTAATAACCATAATCGTTTATTTTCTTAATTCGTTTTAACATAATTTTACTTTTAATACGACTTTCACAAAAAATATTTTCTAAAGTTGAAACAGATGAGGCAAAAAAAAGTGGAATGACCGCTGCCAAAGTTAAATCTATCAATGAAGACAAACCTGATTATATTGGTATCGGTTCTAAATATTTATAAACTTTATTGTTTATAAATATTTAGAACCGATACCAATAATGTATTAATTAGAATTTTTTAACAATTGAGTTTATTCAAAGTAAAAATTATCGTAATTTTGACACGGTTTCAATGCGTTCAATATTTTATTAATGACAAACCTTCTTATCGACTATTTCGTGCATAAAATTAGTATTAAACTTAAGATACTGTATTGCTACGTGACAAAAACTAAATTATTTTGGAACCTGAGTATGGCCTGAGATCTCAGCCCCACAAAACTCCTACTGATATATTCTTACGGATAAAATATATTTCATATTATAGTAGGTATTAGTGTGTACAATGAACAAAAACGGCCAGATTGTGCCGTGGGCCAATTTTTAGGTACAAGGCACTAAGGTTGCTAATAAATTGTACTCACTTTACTTAGATTCTGATTAACCGACTTCTAAAAAATGAGGCGGTTATACGTGAACTTTCCTAATTGAAAAAAAATCTGCTGTTTTCTGAAAAAGGGCATAGATAGCATTTTGTAGGTAACAACTGATTTTTTTTTCAAGTATGAAAGTTGACCCCATAAAAGTTGCTTATATTCAAGAGTATATTCATTCCTGAAAGTTTGTACACTGACTGAAAAAACAACCTGTATATATACCGGGTTACCTTTTGAAGTCGACCTGGATCCTTTATGGGGCTGTAGTTTAGATCATTTCTAATTGATTTGACTATGAAACACCATATCCTAAACCCAACGGTTTTCAAGATAATCTATATTTAAGTATTTTTTTAAAAAAGGACATTTTTTTGTCTTTTGTTGTATCTCTTTTTTGTAATTTGAGCTTCTGGTATGTTCGTTTATACGTTTCTTCCAGAAGATGGATTGCTCTATCCATTTTAACTTCAAAAATCTGTTTCCAGATTAAAATGAGTCGTAGAAGATCATGAATAGTGAGATATGAAATATTAAAACTAGTTTTTCTTTCCGGAATATGACAAAAAAAAGCTATGGAAGTTAGATTGCAGATATACTTAAAAACATCTCCATTTTGTCAGCTTTCCAAAAAGGTATAACAGTATTGGGTAATAGCAGTCTTCATTAAAATAAAACTCACATGATAGGCCCCCGGGCATTTTAACAAAATTATTAGTTAGCCATAGAAAATGAAACAAAACCATGTAAATAGTAAAGCGTTTATTAAAAGATTGTTTACAACTCGTGTTCTACATGTCCGCCTCTGTTTCGCACACATATCCTCATTCTTTTTCTTAATCCACTTTTAACTACTCCAGTGGTTAGCGATGTTCGCATCTGATCGGCTGCGTTAATTATTTTGTGTCGTAACACTTCTACACTACTTATCGGATTCGGCTCGTCGTACACCAAACTCTTCATGTGTCCCCATAAATAATAAATCATGGGGGTTAAGTCGGGACTCCTACCTGGCCAAGGTGTAGGTCTACCTCTTCCGATCCACTTATTGGGGTACGTCGTGTCCAGCCACTCTCGTACAGCTCTCCTGTAATGTGCAGGACAACCATCATGTTGAAACCACATGTCTTGAGTGATTTCTTCTGGTAAGTCCTGCAGTAATTGTCGTAATTCTTCTCTTTAAAACTTTTCGTAGATTTCTCCATTCAAATGATCGGTAAAAAGTAAGGCCCAATTAAATGGTTTGAAATTATACCCATCCACACATTCAAACTGAATCGTCTCTGGGATCCCTTTTTTCTTTTCTTATTAGGATTTCCTAGTTCCTTTGAGGCCCAGTAATGAGCATTGTGGTAATTCATTATACCATCCTTGTCAAATTTAGACTCATCTGTCCACAACATGCGTCTAAAAAATGTCGGGTCTTCCAACAGGATCGCCTTCTTCAATGACTTGTACGTGTGTGTAGTGGTATGGGTATAGGCCAGCAGTATGGACGGTAAACCACATATTCCACTGCGAGCACCCAAGATGTCTGGCAACAACATTAGTTGTAGTAGTTGGATCCAATCTAAATCTTTGCACTATTTCGTTGTCTTGCTCGTCGCATCATTCACACGTGGACGACCCAGGTCAGACCGTCGTCTTGAAACAGAGCCAGTCTCTCTAACTCGTCGGTAAACTCCATCAAACACGCTGACGTCCGGAGCGCGGCGGTTGGGATACCGTCGTATGTATTCAGCACGAGCTCTTGCTGATACACCATCGCAATATCCGTAATAGAATAACATATCAGCATATTCCTCGTTCGTATAGGTCGCCATTTTCAACAGTTCCAAATCAGAAGCACAAAACCAAGTCCAATAAGCAAGCACAGCCACGAAAAAGAAAGATTCAAGAACAGTCCAGAAATACAAGCCGAGTCGAATTAAAATGGAGAGCACAGAACAAGAATCGTATCTACCACGGACGAATTTGTTTGACCATCCAAAATACTGAAACTATCTTATTTTTTGCTCACACTTACACAAAACGAATGACATCCCGCTCGCACGCGCCCCATTTCAATCAAAGACAGTAACGAAGGACCGGTTTTTTTTTGCTACCTGGGGTCATTTTATCTAAGTTTTAATATGAGGTCTGATGTTATCCTAAATTGTTATAACTTTTTGGATAGCTGATAAAATGGACATGTTTTTGAGCATATCTGCAATCTAACTTCCATAGATTTTTTTGTCATATTCCGGAAAGAAAAACTAGTTTTAATATTTTTTTTGTTTCATATCTCACTGTTCATCATCTTCTACGACTCATTTTATTCTGGAAACAGATTTTTTAAGTTAAAATGGATAGAGCAATTCATCTTCTAATCTTAAAGAAACGTATAAACGAACATACCAGAGGCTCAAATTACAATAAAGAGATACATCAAAAGACAAAAAAATGTCCTTTTTTAAAAAAATACTTAAATTTAGATTATCTTGAAAACCGTTGGGTTTAGGATATGGTGTTTCATAGTCAAATAAATTAGAAATGATCTAAACTACAGCCCCATAAAGGATCTAGGTCGACTTAAAAGGTAACCCTGTATATATATATATATATATATATATATATATATATATATATATATATATATATATATATATATATATTTGTATGTTCAACAATTACGCCGTCGTCTGTGGACCGATTTTAAAAATTATTTTTTTGATGTGTAGTGTATAATCCCAAGTTGGTCCCGTTGTCACCAAAGTGCCTGATGATGGGATCCATGAGAGATCGAGGGAACTCCTCAAAATTTATATGGACACACATAGTGATTTTGACTTGTTCTCAAGTAACCCAAGCATATGCTACTAAAAAGTAAGATTCAAAAGTACTGAACAGAACTCTTGACTCCTTGTAGATACATGTTTGGGGATTTCGGCGTTGTTTAAAGAAATGCAAGCATATGCCACTATGTCAATTACAGTAATCATCATCATCACCACAATATGATGATATAATAGGTACTTCTACACCTACACGGATATCTTTGTACATTACTTTTCCGTTTGTGAACCTATTTGCAAAATTATTTTGTTGTTGTAAAGTTTATAATTCGAAATTTGTCCCTTAGTCACCAAAGTGGTGACCTGGTGAGTGGTGATGGGAACCCTGATGAATCGAGGGAACTCCCCTAAATGTATATGGACACATATGGTGATTTCGACTTTTTCTGAAGTAGTCGAAGCATTTTATAATTAGCATAACGTAATTTATCAGCGCAATCTGGTTTTATAGCTGCTTACATACATCGTATAACGGTCGCCAACTCGGAAATTAAGGCGCCGCCAACTTACAAATTTATGTGCCTGACTTTAGATTAATCCTAAATTTTCTCTATTTTTGACTTAAAATTAATAATCATAAATCAGCTGATTTTTGTATTTTTTTTGTGTCTCAAGTTTAATAATTTAGTCGGCAAGATATTGTTTCGCTGACAATTTCGGTAATACAGTCACCAACTTATTTTTTATTCGCACGATCACTTATAACCCTTTTAAATCGCTTCTGGAGAGGAATCTATCCAGTGCAAGTGGTATGCCGTATGACTGAATGTAAATGTAGGTGCAATACCAAAGTATTGCATACTTACATACATTTACATTCAGTCATACGGCATACCACTTGCACTGGATAGATCAATGTTAGTGAGGACTGTGGACTGTGTAGTGAAGCTCCGCCATTTTGAGGTCCTTTTGCTGCGTATTAATTTACATCACACGACCATGTGCCAGACACGGCTACATTTTATTTATTCGATTAGATTTTTTGATGTGTTTAAGCATATTACATACCTACCCATATTTTGAGAAAAATATATGAACTAAGTACATCCTAGGACCTGCCAAGCACGACAGAATTACTGATTTAGATTGTGTACATAGATTATCCACCTGCCTCTAATGCAATTAAGCCTTACAAAATCAACTTAGTATTGTGTTGGGCCAATAGGCAAAGTCTTGCGCTGTTTTACCTACACATTATAGTGATTTGTGAGAAATACTTATCAGGCCGATCAGATCCAATCACCCTGCAGAGCCTGGAAAGTAGACGGCCTATCGACCAAACTTACCAATTTTATAGGTCACAATTATTGTGCTTGCAAGGTTGATTGTGTAAAATCCTCCATCTAATAAAATATCGTAGGTGTGTTTATTTTTAAACTTTATATGCGCGTGAGATTGTAAAGTCCAGTTGCAATAAACCGTTATATCTAAATTTAGTATGTACCTACCTACTATTGTAAAAGTTACTGTTCCATCAGTAAGGCAATCGCGCTATTGTTAATCGTATACCTAAATTCAGGTTCAACTCTGCTTTGGTTATGATTCAGTTTCGGTTCGAGTCCGGTGCGGCTGAACAAATTTCAGTATCGCACTATCCTTCCAATCGACAATCGTAACTGAATTTTATTTTATTTTACAAGTTATTTTTAACCGACTTCCAAAAAAGGAGGCGGTTATACGTTCAGCTGTTTTTTTTTGTATGTTAAACGATTACTCCGCTGTCTGTGGACTGATTTTCAAATTATTATTTTTTTATGTAAAGGGTTATAATCCCAAATTTGTCCTTTTGATATCAAAGTGGTGGCCTGATTATGGGATCCATGATGAATCGAGGGAACTCTGCGAAATTTATATGGACATATACAGGGTGGCCAAAAAGTCGTGGATCAAACGAAACAGGGAGATAAAGGAGGTAATTTCCAACAAAAAATCTTTCTCCAGCATGGCTATAACTTCATTACACGAAAAGATATGAACTATTTTTGTTTTTTCAATGAAAGTACCGAGTTTTTTTACAATTTAATCAGTAAAAAGTTAAAATTATTAAAAATAATTAAAAAAAAGGTGTTGTATTATGACTCGATTTTGTATCAATACTACAAAAAATGATTTTCAGCTCTTGGTATCAAACTTAACGAGCAATTAATGTTTTTCCGTAAATTTTGATGCGTTTCAAAAAATTACTTCTCACTTTAAGAGCACCATTTGAAAAAAAACGTATTACGGAAAGGTGACCCTGTATTATAAAAACTGGCCGGTTTAATGCTGATTAAAATGAGGTACAACACTTTACTTTTTGATCTTTAGTTTTGGTTTTATAATCTTTTTTCATATCAAGGTGCAAATTTCATAAAATGATAAATTCAAAGGAAAAATTAGATTTTTTCTCATACATATTACATAGTAATTTCAGAAGCCATTATGAAATAAAAACAACGATTGTGCCTTAGTACTTTTATTAAATACAAATTTTTACATTAAATGTTTAAAGTTCCTACCTCTGACCATAACGCACAATCTGCACCGCCTAATAAAATTTGCTCGTAATCGGCGGAATGCACCTCTGTTATTTTGAATTTGTAACTTAGCAAACTCGAGCTTTTGTCGTAGTTCTTGTTCGGTGTTATTCTCTCCATGATACACTATTTCTTTAAAATAGCCCCAAACAAAAAAGTCCATGGGATTAAGGTCGGGCGACCGGGGTGGCCATGCAATAGGTCCACCTCGACCAATCCACCGGTTAGGGAAACGCTCGTTCAAATGTTCTCGAACTGCTCTAGTGTAATGAGGCGGGGCGCCGTCTTGTTGCAGCCACATTTCTGCCACTCTATCTTCAGGAATCTCAGCTTCGTTCAGTATTTGGTTCAAATTATTTTGTAAAAAATTCAAATACATAGCACCATTCAGCCTTGGTGGCATTTCATGTAGCACAAGCTTCTGGTCAATTATTCCATCCCACATGTTTATCCCAAACAGATGCTGGAATCGATCATTTCTGATGATATGTGGGTTCACTCTGGAGTAATAATGTAAATTGTGGATGTTAAAAACTCCCATTCTTCTAAAATTTGACTCATCCGTCCATAACACTTTGTTGAAGAACTGCGGATCCTCTCTGTGTCTTCTAAGCATCTCTACAAAACCTCACTCTAGGTTCATAGTCAGCTGGCAGTAAAGCTTGCACCCTTTGCACGTGGTAGCGTGAAATTTATTTCTTTTAATGATAAGCTGCACCGTCGATCGTGGGATCCCGAGATTTCGTGATATTTGGCGTTGGCTAATACCAGGGTCCAATCTTAACTGTCTCAGTATTTGCTCTTCATTATCAAATCGTACTACTGGTCTTCCTGTTCTCGCAGCATGCTCCCCGGGTAAGGTTCCCTCCATGTACGCATTATGCACGCGCATAAAGACCCTGTAGTCCGGGAAACGGTCTCGGTTAGGGTAGCGTTGTCGATATTCTCTGGCAGCAGCGCGAGCATTACCGTCGCAAAAACCATAGAGGTAATGCATTTCTGCATACTCCCGTTGGGTGTATGCTCTCCTCGCAGCAGCCATTTTAGCTTATCTAGACAATCCGAAGTGATCACAAAATCCGATTCACACAGCGCTGGTCACAGGTAGGCAATATCACAAGTCCATAAACAAAGCGTAGGTCACAGGTAGGCAATCAATCACAAGTCCAGAAACGAAGCGCGGGTCACAACTAATCACAAAAATACCGTGCAAAATAATAAGTGTGCGTAGTCACATCCAGAAAGTGAGTGAGACACTAAACAAAGAAAGATACTCACGCGCTTCCACCCCTCCCGCTCTGCTTCGCCCGGCATTCTACTACCTGAACTAAGACGGGTATTCTGACCTTTTTCGACAAAGGATTAAATGGTTAGTGTGAAAGAGAGGCACAATTCCTTTGTATCGAGTGTTTTTACAGAGTTGTTTGTATTGTATGACCCTTTCGTTTCCTAGAAAATATAAATCGTTAAATTTAAAAATAAGGCTCATTTAATGAAATTTGCACCTTGGTATGAAAAAACGATCATAAAACCAAAACTAAAGATCAAAAAGTAAAGTGTTGTACCTCATTTTAATAAGCATTAAACCGGCAAGTTTTTATAATACAGGGTCACCTTTCCGTAATACGTTTTTTTTTCAAATGGTGCTCTTAAAGTGAGAAGTAATTTTTTGAAACGCATCAAAATTTACGGAAAAATATTAATTGCTCGTTAAGTTTGATACCAAGAGCTGCAATACATTTTTTGTAGTATTGATACAAAATCGAGTCATAATACAACAGCTTTTTTTAAATTATTTTTAATCATTTTAACTTTTTACTGATTAAATTGTAAAAAAACTCGGTACTTTCATTGAAAAAACAAAAATAGTTCATATCTTTTCGTGCAATGAAGTTATAGCCATGCTGGAGAAAGATTTTTTGTTGGAAATTACCTCCTTTATCTCCCTGTTTCGTTTGATCCACGACTTTTTGACCACCCTGTATATATAGTGATTTCGACTTTTTCTGAAGTAGTCCAAGCATATGCTACCAAAAAGAAAGCTTTTGAGCCAAGGTATCCCTGGATCCAAAAGTACTAAACGGAACTCTGGAGTCCTTATAGATACATATTTGGGGATTCCGGCGTTGTTTAAAGAACTGCAAACTTATGCCATCATATCACTTACAGTAATTATCATCACCACCCTCTTCACACGAAACACTAACATATTTTTATCATGACATAATATGTTATTATGTACTCACTACTCATCAGAGTTTTGTGCACCGATATCAATGTCTTTGGAATTTTGCTATTGCCAAAATAATATTCGTGATTATCATCATCATTATAATATTTTTTACGCCGACTAGGTACTACAATAGATAATAATAATTATTTAATAATATAGTATCTAGTCATTATCATCACTGGTGATTGTTTATTAGGTCCACAGATCGGTAATGATTAATTGGGTAAATACCACGGCCTCTCAGAAAACTGGCATAAAATAACGCTTGAGTTTGTTTTCCCGAGAGAATGAGAATAGCGGAGGCCTTTTTGTATTTATAACTATCTTAAAATGTGTTAATAATAATATTATAAATATAACTAAAAAGAGAAAGATTATTATTTTTGAACAAAAAATGAAAACCGACATACAAAGTAAAAATACACAAAAAAGCATGAAATAAAACTTATTTTCTAAATAATTACCTCATATTTTCAACAATGTAACTCAAAACTTGAAACGTTTCTGAAACGTGCGAGAAAAAGTAGCATCGTATCAACTTTTTGTTTTGACAGCGTTTGCGCTTGGGCTGCGTTCCAACTATTTGTCAAAACGTTAGCGCGATACCAAATTATTCAAAAAGTCGAGTAACGTTCACGATTCAACTGAAACAACTTAGCGCAAATTGGTCTGCAGGCGTAAGATGAAAATTGCTTAACAGCGCCGTTGCTCACGTGTAAATAAGTAGTTCAAAACACGTCTGCAGTCGTTGCGGTCACTTCATTTACGTTTAAGTATTTTAATGCGTCCTAGTGCAAGGAAAATTTTTAGAAACTGGTCGAGCAGGTACTTTGTCGATATTGTGGGTACCTATATTTATTATTAATATACATTCCTTAAACATTTCATATACAAACTACAAATATATTATAAGGTATGATTGATACTAAAGTTATGTAAATATAAGCGAAAAGAAGTAAATTTCCATTTAAATTACACGTTTTTTTTGTTGCCTAACGTTATGTCGTCATTATCTCACCGAAATAGCTTCTACATATTTTCAATTTATAGGTAGTAGGTATTCATTTTTAGTAACTTTAGTTAGATAACACATAACTGTCTAGTACCTAGTACCTACGTAGGATATAGAAGAATACTTCTACCACATAAATAGTGCTGGTTATTTTAATTAATTTCTAAAAATTATACCATTAAAATTATCTATTTTTATCTATCATCTGTTTAAGTCTGACTAAGACTAATATTCTTACTTCTAAGTGTTGTGTTTGTAGTTGTATAAAGTTCTAAGAAAAAATATAGTGTAGGTAATTGGGATTGCTTCTTTAATTAAGAACATAGTCTTAAAATAAAATTATATCCATATACCTAAACCTGTATTAAGCGAGTGGATCAAAAAAGCGGTTTCTCTTTCGTAATTTCGAAATCGAAAGGATATTTTTCCCTGTATATGGTACCTAGTGACTTTGAACGTATGTCGGCAAGAATTTCTACAACAGACGCCGCGCTGGGAACTATCACGCCAAGAATAGAACGTAACAATGCTCTAACGTATAGCGTAATAAAGATGTGAGAGCGTCGCTTTTAATTTTCTAGAATCTAGAGTTGTTCTAGACATAAGTGTCAGTTGTTTTTATATTTCTACCAAACAAGACGTGTCCTACCAAGGGAACTCAAGAGACAAATTAAAAGATAATAATGCTAATTTAAACTATCCCTATTTATATAGAAAACTATTGAGTTTGGCGACAAAGATCCTCCGTTGCCTTGTAAGGAATTCCAATGTTTTGTTTGAAAATTGTCTAAGGCTCAACTCACACTGGCACAGAGTCGAAGCGAAGCGACGCGTCATGTTTTGCACGGCGACGCGCGTGTTCGCGCGGCGACGTGCGTCTGCGCGCGACGATGCTCGTATTAGCGCGTTCGGATCACAGTGCTGGACTAGTGACTTTCGAACATTCGTGAATGGTGCTCGCTCGGCAGTATACGATGGTTGATATCGATCTTATCATGATTGCGCTAATATCAGAAGTTGAAGAGGAAGAAAGTAAAATTATATCAGAAGCTGAGAATAGGAAAATAAAACGAAAATTTTGGGTTCACGAGTTATGGAAGAAAAGACATATTCTTGGCGAATTCAAAACACTTTGTAGTAACGATTTAAGCCAGGACCCAAGATATTTTTATGATTATTATAAAATGGGCTTAGATAAATTTGAAAATTTGGTAAATATTTTGAGGCCTCACATCCAAAAGCAAGAAACAAATTTAAGAATACCAATTTCCGTTGAAGAGCGGATATCAATATGCTTGAGGTATGTACGTAAATTTTTAAGAGCTATTATTGTTATTTTTGATCGACTATGACTCGGAAAACTGTGTTCGAATTCAGCGCAAGCATAGTAATACTGGACTTGATGAACGAGCGGTACCCCTTGTGTGAGTTTGATCGAGTACGAAACGTTACTATCGCGTCTGCGTCACAGCCGAATTAGTATGGGAAATCGAACAGCGCCCCTAGCGGACGTAAGGGGAAGTTTTGATTCCGACAGACGCGATAGTAACGTTTCGTACTCGATCAAACTCACACTAGCCCCTCGGATGTGTGTGCATTTGTTATTTCAATTTGCTTTTAAATGATAGGCGGTGGTAGTACCGTAACGTACCTAGTAGTTCTGTAATTTTGCGTGAGAAGACCTTTATAACATCAGTGGATTTTTCTCGAGCGTCGTCAGAACACCCTGCCTTAGTTTCGTTACAATATGATCGACAGTTTGAGAACACAAATAGGACAAAAATAAAAGCATTTGTTTTTATTTATATAGATTTATTTATCTTGAATCATAATTTTTACGCATTATTATACAAGGTGTAAGGAACAGTTCTCCAGAAACTGATAGCATGCATATATCACATCATTTTAAGCTAAAAACTACATGACATTATTTCCGGAAAGTATAGGTAGGTATGACAAAAAATAAGTATTTATAATTTTTTGGAGAACCGTCCCACCCTGTTTACTTAGTTTAATAATTAATAAATCAGGGCATTCATCAGCCATACATAACGTCATTCACTGTAGTCATTATCGCCTTCCCTCCGTTGCCGCGTCGTCATCCCAATCGGCAATGGTATGTACGGTGAAGGTGGCAGCTCGAGATTTTCTATACGATAGCTCGAAGAAGTGCTATTTCCGAACTGATTAATGGTTGTGCAGTTGGTACTGGTTGACGTATTTGTAGAAGGAGTATAAGTGGTTGGTAGCTGTATTGTATAATAGCCGGTATTTGGCTGCATTGTATATGTGTTAACATTATAGTTAGTGGAATTAGATTGCAGCTGAAGACTTTCTGATTCGGTTCGTAGTTCTGTTGTATAGCCACTGGATGAAGAAGTATTTGCTTGCCTTGGGTTGATATTAGTTGTTTCAGGTTGAAAGGAAGCATTGGAAGCAACTTTTATTTCCGCGTCAGTTACTAAAAGTAATATCTGTCGTTTCAGTTGCGCTTGCATTTGTATTGGCATCTGTTTAACGGTTTTAGACATAGAGAGAAAAAATGTGTCTGTTGGATCTTCTTCTTTTTTCTTATTTTCCAGATATTGCGCGAATAACATTTGTGATAGTGGTTGGGACTTCTTTCGTGTAGTATCGGAATGGTTGGATAATTGTGATTCGGGTCGAGATGGCAACGCAGCGGACAAGTTGGTGTCGGTATCAGTGTTTAGGTCAGTTTCTTCGGAGCTATCTAAGTTACACGTCTGTGGTTTGTTCTGCAAGTATGGTTTTAAAAACTCCAATTCTTTTTCAAATCTTATTGGCTTATCATTTGATCTAGCAGAACCACTCTTAAATTGCCTTAATCTAATGGCCTTTTTGTAGCAATCTCGAATTCTTTTCCACCGCTTTTGACACTCCGCCTCTGAAAAAGGAACACAAAATTGTAACTTTTATTTTAATCTAATAAAATGTATTATTTACGTGTATTTTTTAAATTGTTACAGATTTCTGACTACGGCGATAAGCTTTCAAGCCTTAGGTCAAAGTTATCGAGTAGGATACAGCACTGTTTTAACAATTGTACATGAAGTTTGCGCAGCAATATGGAAATATTTACAGCCACTTGTTATGCCGAAGCCTACACAAGAATTATGGACTAAAATAGAGGAGGAATTCAGAACCATATGGAATTTCCCTAATTGTATAGGGGCAATTGACGGTAAACACGTCAATATAAGGGCTCCCTGGAATAGTGGCAGTCTCTACTTTAATTACAAAAAATATTTCAGTACTGTCTTGTTAGCCGTTGTTGACGCAAAGTACAAATTCATTATTGTTGACATTGGAGCATATGGACGTAACAGTGATAGCGGCATATTAAACAGCTCTAAATTTGGACAAAGATTACAAAATAATACGATTGATATACCGTCTAATAAAAGGTTGCCAGGTATGATAGAAGAAATGCCACATGTTTTTGTAGGAGACGAAGCATTTCCCTTGTCCGAACACATTATGAGACCATATCCTGGAAATCAGGTGTCTGACAATCATGAAAAGAAAATTTTTAATTATCGCTTAAGTCGAGCAAGGCGCCTAGTAGAAAGTGCTTTCGGAATCCTGTCACAAAAATTTGAGGTTTTTCAAAAAAAAATAAAAATGCAACCGATGCATCTTGATTCTATGGTTCTTGCATGCACATGTTTGCATAATTACATAAGAGAAAATGACGAACTCGAAAACTTGCAATTGCCAAGTAATAGTATATTACAAAATATGCGGTCAGTCGATAACCAAACTACGTCAAATGCCATGGTGATCAGAGATAAATTCAAATCTTATTTTATATCCGAGCATGGGGCAGTACCATGGCAAAACGAAATGATCACACGATGTTAAAAAAGTGGTCATAATGTTACATTATTAAACACAACTGAATACTTCATTGGATTTACATCGCGTGTACATAAAATAAAGGGTGTAAAAAAATTACCCCCAGAACCGAAAGTGGGGAAAACTACTCGTCAATACAAACATTTTTTCCCAAGAAACCATACCTGGGAAATCAAGGGTTTCCAGGATAATCGGTTTCAAAGTATATACTTGAATTGATGATATTTCATACAATTCGTGTTATTTACCCTGTTACCGATTTCGTTAGCGATTTTAAATGCTGGTAGCATGATACAAAACACGAATATGTTAATATAACAACCAAATGAGTACAAACTACGCACCTAATTATCCCTGAAAAACTTGATTTCCCAGGTATAGTTTCTTGAGGGAAAATGTTCGCATTGATAAGTAGTGTTCCCCACTTTCGGTTCTGGGTTTAATTTTTTTACACCCTTTATAACTATTGTGTATGTTATGTAAATGTAATAATAAACAGTTAGAACTTACCAGAAATTTGCATTTCACCGCTTACTTTTTGCCAGGCATTTTTCCTACAATTTTTATCACTGTAGGTTTTCGCCTTGACGTTAAACAGACATTCATATTTCTGTACTAAAAAAATTAATTTTTCATCTTCGTCCATTGTCGTATAGTTCAGCACTGTCGTCCGTCCGTAGTGGTCGGCGTCTGACGCGTCACTGCGGCCGAGTAACGCGCGGCGACTCGCGAATCCGCTCGACTCCAGCCGAGCGTCGAAGCGCGAATGCGCGCGTCAACGCGCGTCGACGTGCGCTTCCATATTTACATAGCACAAATTTGTACTTAAATAATGGAACAATAGAGATGAATATGCTATAGGCTGAAAAATATAACGCGTCGCGTCGCTTCGACTCTGTGCCAGTGTGAGTTGAGCCTAAGTCAACAATTATAGTCATGTTCTTGTGTCAAAGGGACTATCGACGAAAATTTACTAATCTAATTATAACATTTAGATATTATCATGATGACGAAATTGATTAGACTAGCTAAACTCCATGAGTAGGTACATACCTACCTACCCGATAAGCAATAATAATAATTATGCTACTTTTAATGAAATGTATCTCATAAAAACAATCCGACTTAAAAATATAATTATTCACAATAGCTTTGATAGAAGCAAAACCGTTGTTAATCATAGGAACCTAACACTACTAGTAGGTCTTATCTAGTAATTTATGTAACACATGTATTATGTGATAGATCATCTATGTTGTTACCAATATTAGGTTTATTGGTTTATTTTTCTATACTGTATAGATATATATGCTTTATGTTAGATGTCAAAATGAGTGATAACTGGTACATATAAATTAGTGAAACGTGTCGTTTATGTACCGGTTCGTGTATTCCAGGAATGTTGTATGCTCCTACACATAGCGATTGTAATTTGTAAAGCCTTGCCATACGAATCGTTTCTCCACATTCCTGCTGATATTAAGGTGAATAACCCGTTCTTGTAATACGCGAACGGAGTATTATTAAATGCGACTATGAAAACAACACGCTTATCGTTTACGCTTTAAAGGTATTTAATTGTCTTCTCTTGAAAATGTTCACCTTGTTTTGTTGTTATGTGGCTTCATACGCGAGGTCAGTCATTTGAAATAAGTACTTCTGTTAAATCACAATTTTGACCTATTAGGTAATAGGTAATTCCTTAAGTACTACATTATTATTAGATAATAACTAAAACGTCTTAGTTCTAGAACAAGATTTCGAAAGTTGAAATCTACCCTGTGGAAAAACTCCGATATAAAATGTTAAGTTCCATTAGGGATCCTGATAGAACTATCTGGATCGAAAAATCCCAGATAAAAATTGTATTGTAACGTATCAAGTATTTGGAATCCCTGTTTCAAACACACAATAGTTTACAATAACTTCCCATCAATCATCGTTTTTTATTGAGATCTATCTGGAACTTTCAGCAGGGTATTTTGAACTATGTATACCTAAGTTAGGGTTGACAACCCCAAATTAAAAAAACTAGGATTTGAAGTTAGAAAAACCTGGACAATTCAATTTTTTAAACAGGACGCAATAATAGAGTTTCAACAGTTAATTAATATGTAGGGAAAATAGGTTAAATGGAATACGTGTAATCCTTATAATCATATTTTTCTTAAAAGTATTTGAATAAAATTGAATTAGAAAGAAAAATTGTAAAAACTAGGGCATGCCTGGGAAAACAAGACGTTTGGCAACCCTAGCCTAAGTACCTAAGAATTAGGTCAAAATTGATGTATAAATGATAAAAAAATATTTATGTAAGAGTTTTATTATTAAAATAATCATAGTTCCTTGTTCACTGTTATATAAAAATATTAAATATTTATAAAGTAAAATATTACTGTTAAATATGCTTAAAAATGTGGAGTTACAATAATGGCATAGAGCTGAAAATAGCATGAATGTTAACACTATTTATTTAAAATTAGTGAAAGTATAAAAAAACTGACGATTATATCGCATTGCAGCCAAAAAAAAAATTTACCTTCCCACAAAGGCCAACAAGTTCACTCGTGTTACAAAGAACTAGATGAATCATTACCTAAGTTCAAACGATTGATATCATTATATTATATTAATATTTGAAGAAACACAAATAATTTTATTTTTACTAGGTAGTTAAATAAAATAAAAACGTTTTGGCTAAAAATGTAGAAACAGTTTTGTAAGAAGACCTTTTTGACTTTGTTAACATTGTTAATGTCTTCAAAATTCGTACCTTACCTATAATGCTCTATACTCTATGCTAATTATTGTATCTTAAATGTCTATTATTACTGGGCTAAGTTTTGATTACCTATTTATTAGATATTATTACTTACTTCAAACTATGTGCTGTGCGAGCTGTTTTATTTAGATGTATTAGAATATTATATGTATGTAGCTACATGTGAATAAATAATTTATTGTTGTTGATTCTGAATTTATTTTTTATTTTAGCCTACACATCCTATCGAAGCTATCGCACTTGTGGCTTCATTTTCGGACTGCAGCTTACGAAGCATTTCCTCACATTTGTAAACTATAAATTACTCTTCTAATAATTTTAAGGAGATAATAATATTATTATGAGATGAGAAATCAAAATATAAGTTATAAATTTTTATTATAATTTCATGTTGTAAGAAACATATACCAATCACCCAAGCACCCAGCATATGGGTCGAACAATAATTCGTACGTGTGCCCAGAACCCGTATCCGAGTCGTCGTTATAGTTAGCTATAGACAACTTGTATTCATGCCTAGAACCCGACTAGCGAGTCCATAGCTAATTACGCTTTAAGGGTTGTCGAAAATATAATATATTAGTCTTTTTTGTTTAAAAAAAAATCCTACACAGTAAAAAGCATAAAATTAGTATTATTCTATTAGTTGTAAGTGGCATCTAGTGATGAGAAACTGTACTAAAAGTGCCATCTAAAGACAAAGAGTCGAACTAAAAGTTTTAGTTCCATTAGTTTTATTGGTTCATGGTTCCATCTATTAATAATAATAGCTTGTTGTTGAACTTATGAAGTGCCATCTAGTAGTGACTAGGAAAATTACAAAATTGTTTGTGAATTTTTTATTATGATCTATCAATATAATAGAAACATACTCTTTCTTTTAAAAATAATTGAGTGTGTATTGGAGGGACATTCCAGTATTTGGTAAGTATGTAGGTTTATAGAAATCGTGTGTTAAATGAAATTTGTTATGCACGCCATCTATTGAGGTTTGTTAGAACCATGATGCGCTTGTTCTCAAAGGTATTATTGTTACGTTAGTACTTAATATTATTACTTAAAATGGTGATAATTATACAATATTATGTACGTAATAAAAAATATTTTATATGTACCTATGTGTATCTTTAGTTACACATCATTTTTATTTTAAAAAGAAGCATTATAAATTTATAACTGAAGTGTCTGGAAACGGAAGTTCGCGGTGGCGAATCATGTATGCGTTTTGTGTATGCGATATGCGAATCATGTATGAGATCTTGCTCGTAAGCTGAATAAAATAAGTTACTTTAAATTAATTATCATATAATACGTGATTAAAATATAATCAGCTACAATAAATTATTTGATTTTGTATTCCTAATTTGCAAAGATCACCTAAAGTACGTCTACGTAATTTATCAATTACGTTAAATGTCAGCCGTACACCATGTGTACACTAACTTTTGTACCGGGAAGTGTCGCTTGTACACCAGGTGTACATAAGCAATGAGATCTCATTGGGCCGTGGGCGTCGATTTGACCGTCTAAGGCGACCTTTATTTACTTTATGCTCTGTTATTTTGCATCTGTGACCCTTCTCTTATCTATGACCCTTAAATGTCGTCACTTTCCGAATACGATAAAATGGAAGTCAAATTTGTTCAAATCACAAAGGTTTTTTATAAATAAATAATTAATTAATACACAAACAGTATTAGTCTATCGGTAATTGGAAATAAAACAGGAAATAAACGATTATTTTTCTACATATTTGTACGTGTCAAAAAGTTTCATCAATTCGTACAAACTACAAACTGCGTAAGAACTAGTAAGGTAAGTTTGAAATGTCTATTTTTTGAGTTTGTGATTGTTTCATTGTATTATTCTTAATATTATTGTTGTTTTTTTTACAGATAAGAAAAATGGGAAATACAATAAATAGTAAGTTTCATTTCCAACAATTTCAAACCATAAGTAGGTATATGCCTGTATCTTTCTTAACGTGTTCACCAAGTTTCACAAGCGGATTATATGTTTTATAGGCGGATTCACACAAGCGCATGTGATAATCACGACAGTATGATATTGTTGGTTCTAGGGTATGTCTGTGAATGTTTATGTGGGCATGTGTTTTACTAACATGGTGTGTACCCGGCATGTTTGAGGCTTTGGGCATAACGTAAAAGTAAATAATTACGTATTATTAAGGCACTTGCGGAAAGATTTCAAAAATAACCTAAGTTTTCTAAGGAAGTTCCGTAAATACGCGTAATAGGTTTTTTCAAATTACGTATTTCAAAAACTACTGATATCGTTCAAAATTATTTTCCTGAAGAGTATTTAGCATGACATAATATCAAGCTGAAAAATTGCAAGATTCTAAGTCTCATAGTTTAGAAATGCCAGGGGGACCAACTTACAAACCACTTTGCAGGCCGATTACTCGAAAATAGTTCACTGTGTAAGAAAGTCATGAATGAACCTTGCCTTTATTCTAATAGACCGATCAACGATACCCCACACGATGGGGTAGAAAGAAAAAATATTTTTCATCTCCACTTTACATGTATGGAGAGCCACCCCTAAAATGTAAAAATATTATTGTTTTATGATGCCAAAACTGAGATCTATACACAGCCTTTAACTATACCGAATTTCATCCATTTATATTCATAAATACAGAAACTAGAAGCGCGGACAGACAGACATGTTCTTGGTTATGTTATATTTTGAAGACTTCTCTTAAAATGATAGGATATTATTTTGCCTCACAGCTTTTCTAAAGAATATTTAAAGAAATAATATTTATTTTGCTATACTCTTACTTTGCTCGTGAGCTAATTCCGGGAATTGTTGTTTCTATCTAAGTTATCTTCAATGTTAGCATTCTGTTAGGGGCCATTCATTTATTACGTAAAACGACCCCTCCAGGGGGACAATGTCTTAAATATTATTTTTTTATTAAGGCCATGGCCTATTCTTATTTTTGTTATATACAAGGAAGAAATGACAACCCCACCTCGCCCCCACCCCCCATTTGTGACATTGTCTTAAAATTACTAATGATACTAATAATAGTGCTTAATCTGGTTATGAGTCTGCCTATAACATTGTAATTGGTTTTTTTCGCATGGTTTGACTGGGCTTCTATTATTTAGCGTCGCTGACTACCTCCGGGCTGGCGTTGGGCGGATGTGCGGGACAACGCGTAATGGGGAGTAAGTATGACTAGTTGATTAGTAAATAATTGTGGGTTATGGCTAATATTGTATGTCTCTTTCATTTTAACGTGTTTTACAATAAATTAAGATTAAATTCAAAATGAATCTATATCTTAGTAGTAAGATCTAATTATTTTTTTTAGTATACCGCCGCTGCGACCTGAAAACGTGTAAGTAGTGTTTGATTTGCTAATAGTTAAGAGTAAATATATTATAGGTCTTTAATTACTTTGTCTTGCAAGGGTAAAAAGTGTTTATTCTTACTATGGGACTAAAATATGACCATTGTAAATAATAAACTTATAATATTTGGTCGTTGATTATTAGATTCACTACTTAACTAAAAGAAAAAAGGATTCTTTAGAAAGGTAGTTATTTAACTATAGTTTTATTCCCGTCAGTAGCTCATAATAATTCTAAGAATAATACGTTTTAAAAAATGTTTTTTTTTATACAGCACCACCAGATCTCGCCGGTATTATCAGCGGCGAATGGACCAGGTGCTGATCGCAGGGAACCTGCGATTGTACCGGCGCCTGGATTTGCCGCCGATAATAGAGGAGGCCGAGGACTAGAGAGAGAGATTGGGCTCTCTCTTATTATTATATAAGAGAGAGAGACCAATCTCTCTTTTTTTAAATTTAAAAAAAATATTAAAGTTAGTAAATAATTACTTTATTTTATTTTATTAATTGGTACAGTGAAATAAAGCAATTAGCTGTCCCACCTTTGCATAGAAGGTTGAGATATTTTAGAATACGAATTGATATAATTTTATAATTTGTTTATATTTTACGTACATTTGCTCAATAAATAAAATTCAGGGTCAGCTAATTGTTATAACTTTACTTTACATAAAATATACGATTGTGTTTTTCCTGCGACTTCGTCTCCGTGGAAATCGGTTGGCCCACAAGAAGTCGCAGAAGATTTCATTTAGATCATCATCCTGGCAGGCCCTGGGCCAATCTCAAGCTTCATTACAATATATTTAGTGGTTTAGTCACATTTCTTTAGAAGTGTGAATGTAGGTAAATCAATAGGGTATGTAACTTTGCTTTAATTGAAACTACATAGTATCCTCAATCAATGTTTATTATTTTAACTAACAAAATATATTAAATTATATACTAAACAAACATAGATTTATCATAAACGACGATCAAGATACCATAAATATTAAGCTTAGTTTGTCTCACTGTGTGTACCGTTCTGGCCCGGCACGATGCCAAACAAGGTCATGGTTATGACAATAGATTGTACCGATATGTACCTTTCGGTACTGGAAAGAGAAATAATAGTACCACATTATTCAATGACACCACTACCATTCACTACTAACACCACACAACCACTCCTATTTTTCCATTATATATTCCCTCCTAAAAGGCCCGCAACGCACTCGCAACTCCTCTGATGTTGCGAGTGTCCATGGCCGACGGTAATCGCTTTCCATCATCATTATCCGTTTGCCCCCTAGTTCTATTAAAAAAACCCACCACCTAAAGATTTCGATCAGGTTTCGGCGAACCTCATCTGAGTAGTTTGTCATCGTGAATTGTAACACAAAACACTACTAATCGCAGCTTAAAACCGAGTCCAGTAAACAGTGCACAGGTCAGAATGTTCCGGGATAGCAACGCGGTTCCAAACGTAAGAAAATCAGAGTGCAGTAGGAGAGCCAGTAGTCGTCAATCACAAAGAAACAAACACACAGAGCACGGGAGCGACGGGAGAGAGAGTATTCGATATAGGTCTGGCCGACAGCGCAAACAAATACCGAATGAGATTTAAAGTTCAAATTATTTTGTATGCTAAAAACTAGTTCGTAGCTCAGTTTGCTGAGCCGAGGACAAAGCATCAATAAATATTGCCGAAAATTGCAAACAAAGGGTGTCGGCATGTTTTTGTAAAACTTAACAGGATTTGAAACGATAGTAACATTTATGAACAATAGAAGGCATCAATAAATTTTGCCGAAAAGTACAAACAAAGGGTGTCGGCTTGTATTTGTTAAACGTCTCACGATTTGAGACAATAGTTAAATTTCCTTTGATGTTTTACGCCAAAGTACTAATATATAATATGAACCATTATATCGATACCATTAACCTAAGCAAAATTAAAAAATCATTACTTTTTCGATTTTCACAAAAAGCTCAATTTTTACTCGATGACGCTGTTAATTTTAGAACAAAAAAAATATATGTTCGGATTCGGCGACCAAAAATACGTAATGTACTTTAGCCACTCGGTTCACTGTAGTTGGTATTTCCCGTTTCTAAGCGACTTTTTGTCAACCTTCCGTTCGCCTTATAAATTACGTAACACGAATTTCATAATTTTTGACCCCTCCCCCGTCCTTGTCAGAGCTGGTCACATTTGTGAGACCCTAGTATGACGTCACATATTTTACTTTTATTCTGGTCAGATTAAATTAGATTTTGAAATGTGACGTCACACAATCGTCGACCCCCTCCCTCACCCTAAACGTGTGACGTAATTTATGGATGGCCCCACTATAACATGCTTTGTTCTGTACCATCTCTAATACCTTTTGGCGGCATTAGAATAGAATTTTATAGAGAGATCCCCACGGCCCGGCCGTTCAATAACCTATCCTATTTGTTAAAAACGTCGTCATTCAATCATTTGCCGGTTCTTTGCGATACAAATTTGACGTTTTTAACAAATAGGTATAATGTATAATGTAACAAATAGGTATAATATACTTATTGAAACGGGCCGTAAGGCTATGTTCTCACGAGCGATTTTTTGATTTATGAATGAAAAAACTGCACTGTAAATAGAGCTGTGCGCTATATTACAATAGAGATGAAAATCATGTACAGGCTTATCATAAGGTCTTATAGCAGTATTACTTCTGAATTTCATTTTAACAAATGAAGTGTTTTGGAAAAACAACCATTGTCATAATCATATCATTTTGTGTTAGAAGCAAAAAATGGTTTTCATAATAATGCCATTATTAAATCTTCCATTAATTACTGTATGTTCTGGGTATGAATAACCCCTTTGCATTATGCATCGATTTAGTCCAATTTTGGCCTGTATAATAGAAATATCCCTAAAAATTAGTTTGACAAAGGCAGTTTTTCAACAAATGTATATGAGAAATTGAGACGTTTTTCCAAAAAAAAATTTAAGAAAATTATTCCTTCAGGTACTAGGTAAATGAAATAAAAGAAAATTTATTAGGATAGATAATTTATTTCTTAACTAAATATTTTACTTATAAACTATAATTTTAACTTAAATACTATACATTTCATTATTGTTCTTCACACCCAACACTGTTGTCTTCATCATGGCACTCCACATTATCATCATGGCACTCCATATTATCATCAGAGCATAAATTCCTATAATAGTCTCGGTTCTCAGGGGTACTTAAGATTTACTGAGAGCTATCAAATTAGCCTTTTTACCAGCAGTCATTTCTATAAAAAAAACATATAAGGGATCCATGACAAACTCATTTGGTAAGCTTAGACGCTTACATATTTCACTCTTGAATGAAGGCCCTGAGAATGTATTCTTCACCTTTATATATTGGTACTTATCACTTATCTTGATAATTCGTGCTTGTCGCAACTTGAGAGCTGGTTTTGGGGTCTTCAAGAAGTATATGTGGCATAAGTGCCTCCTTCATGTTAAAAAAAAATCTTGTGTGGCACATACAAGTTTAAATGGTGTGGGATATTTTCTGGCCTCACAGATTATCTTGTCCCAATCTGAAGGAACCTCTGCAGAATGTCTTTTTTTCTTGTTGCCTATAAGGGCAAAGTCTGCATCAATAATCACTATCATCTCGTTCTGTACGAGCTCTTCGTTGTTTGATGTTTTGATAGCTCATCAGAGCTGAGAGATGTGTGTCTTGGTCATTCTTGCAAGGATATTTAAAAAACAGTTGAAGTATCTCCTGCCTCTGTTCTGGTGTTATTTAAGAGAAGCACTGTAGACGCGAACATCTGTAAAATAGAAAACCACATACTTTTAATAGGCATGAAAGTATTTTAGAGCTACTTAAAGTCAAGGCAAATATGCAGTTTAGGTAAATAACATTAACTTGAGCCTATATAGGTAAATAAGTACGAGTATTTCGTAATAATTACCGGCAATCGGTAGTCGGTACCTGTAGTAGCGCCACTTATTGAATTTCCGACGTGATTGATATGCGGTTCACCAGAAACTTTCAGTCTGTTTATAGATTCGCGCTTTGGAATCTTTTTCACTCTCTTTGTGGCCCACTGCACATTTGACTGGCTGTCTCTTTGGATATTGTCCATATTTACTTTGAAAACAATTAAACGCTGTAACTTATTCACGCCAAAAACAAAATTTTATTAAAAACGAGTTCTTCTTCTTCTTTTGGCATAGCCTTCCCTGTAATAGGAGTTGCCAACGTCAGAGTGATGCAGCAGACGTTCAGTGAAAAGCTGATGGCGTGCAGATCAGGGCTCATGCAATGACTTCATGGGTACCTCATGCAGATACAAGTTATAATTACTAGTATAAAAACGAGTTCGTTAAAACCGAGAAACAATACGAAATCTAACCTCAAAGTCAAACTGACAGATTGTCATGGAAAAACCGCCAAAGTCAAAACTGACATTGTGAGTTTAGGAACCATCATATTTAAATTAGGGTCTTAAATCATTTGTTAAAATATGTAGGCATATCATGAAAGGTTCTTTTGGCGTAAGTGTTATAATTTTTAAATACCTAGGAAAATGAATAAGCACATATAAAAATACAGTGTAGGTAGTTTATTTTTGTTCAAAAAAAATTCGGCGTTCGACAACCCTACGGCCCGGGTTGCAGATGTGGGCGTGGCTTAGTGAACTCGGGATTCGGGTGCTGGGGCATAAGCGTACAGTTACATAGCCATCGCGCCAATGAACTCGACTGACGGGTTCTTATAGATTCGCGAGACACATTTTATTGCATGCAAATTTGTATGCATTATGAACTTAGCTGTGAAAGTGTTAAAGGCTTATAAAGTATTATCGGCAAGTTTAATTTTACAAGTTTTTTTCTGGTAGGTGTGGTGCGGTGTGTTGTTTTTTCATATTTAGTGATCAATGGCTGGGGCCTTCAAATTAAATATCTGATGTACTGAATTACTTTATTCGACAACCGGTTAAGTTGGCGAGAGGCAGACGACTGACTCTCGTAGGAGTTATATATTATTGCGACGTACATATACATAACATAACATATTAATATTTTTCTCTAGTTGTTAATTTTAATAATAAAAGATGAGAGTAACAAAAGCAACTGCTTAGGGCATCCCGTCTAGAGGGGCACCCAGACGTCTAAAAAAAAGTGCTCACGAAATTTTCAAAATCCGTGCGCTTTTGTCGGCGACCGAAGCGACACGATGACTGACTTTTCTTGCATAATCAGTGTTAGTTGGCTGATTACTTTTAGTACTTACTAGTCAGTGGGTAGTAGGAAACAAGTCTCGAGCCACCAGACAGTAATCTTATGCAAAATGGCCTATGTTAGGCACAAAAATAAAAAAATATAATAAAATGCAAACTGAAAAAATATGTTAATAAAAAGAACGCCTCGAAGTCAAGTTGATACTTACTATATTTTTACAGTTTTTTTAAGTGCACGGAATCAGGTAGGATTTTCTTAATTTTTTATTGCTACTTTAGAGGTAGGTACTCTAACTTTGGAGGTACTTGTCGAGCACGCTCATCGCACGCAACTATGTAAACACGCTCTTATCAGAGCGATGTTCTTGTTTCGACGTACTTCGAGCGTATGCTACACTACGATAAGCAAAAGTTTTCTCGCTTGCTTCGACCACAACCTACCTCTAAACCGAAATGTTTTTTTAATGTACAGTCTTTTAGTTTAAAATTTGAACAGATTTAATCTGTAAAATAGGAAAAAAATTAGCTCGCTCGCTCGCGTTTAACATAAAAAAAAAGTATTATAATATAATTTAGTACTAACTAGCATTAATTGCCTGCTGCTTCGCCGACGTGAAATTAGGTTTTAAACTTTCTTCCCCTATTTTACCCACCTAGGGGCTGAATTTTAGAAAACTCTGAAATACGAAACTTTTTCCGTACTCAATTCATACGGAATATATTCAAAGAATAAAAAGTTAAAAAGGGTTGAATTTTGAAAAATTCTTCCTTAGTGAATGCTTAAACCATATGAGAAATACGTGTGAAATTTTGAATACGATCACATTACACAAAATGTGTAATGTGATCGTATTCACAAAATTTATAACCATTTAAAGGTTACCACAATTTGTACACATCCTAATCTCGAGTAATCGATCCCCAAAGTTCAAAAGGGGGTTGGTTCAAAGAGTGAATATTGAGGGATAAATGTATTTTTAATGCCAAAAATAATATAAATGAAAAATACAACAAAAAAATAGATTTTTTTGGTGGCCCACCCATATTACTTAAGAGTATAACTAACAATCTATTCTCATACCTACCGAATACACCTGCAAAATTTAAAAAATCTTTCAAGCTGTTTTGTAAGAGTTCTCTAATAAACACCTGTATAAATAACAATGTGACACGATAATTTTATATAAGGTTATCAAGTAATATTACATTTTATTTTATAAAATAACATGACTTCTACGGAGCCCTCCTTCGACAATATGTCCTAACCCGTCCGACCTGCCATGCTCTTGCGGGCTTAGCATGACCACCCTAGAAATAAGTCTATTCTACGCAAGAATAGAAAAAATGTTGAATGACAGATTGAAGAAACATTAATACCGTTCGTAGATAAATAGTTCTTATTGTAAAGCAACCAGATCGAAGAATCGTCGTTAAGAGAAGACAATATTTCTTTTCTTCCATCGACGATCAAGCACCTCTTACGGCAGCCTTTATATACTTTTGACAGCTACGAGTAGAAACATTTCTTCTTAAAAAAGTCAATTAAGTAGTCTTCATCATGGCGTTTCTAGAACACACTACAACAGTTTTTGTCCGTTCAGCGGGACTATTCACAAGGCCCGTTCGCCAACTGTTAAGGACAGCGGCCTCGTAACGAAAAACATGAGTGAATTTTAATGTGAACAATAAACGTGTAATTAAAACGGTACGTAAAACTAGAATAGTGGACACTCAGTGACTATATGTATAGATTTATATGGCATCAGTGTGGAAAAATAGTGTTAAAATGGTGTTTTATCAAGTGCGGGTTATTTTGATTATATATTTTTAACTAAAGCTAATTTTAACGTAGCTTCTTTTGATTTATATAAATAAACGTAGTACATAACGTGTAGTATAGCGCTTAAGGTTATATAATAAATGGTTAAGAAATTATTACGAAAACAGTGGTAAAAATGTACAACATTTCATATAAGTTGAACCTTAAAATGTAAATAACTTTTCTATAGAATAAGATGTTTAGTATATAAGGGTTTATATGTCTGGTTATGATAATAAAGTATTTCACACAACGCGTTTTGCTTCACCTGGCTCATGGAAAATGGGGAAAATTATGGAAAATAGCCGTATAGAGAGGTAAAAATGAAATGGAAGATCGGCCCGAAAGAGGCGTACGGGCGGGGCTCTCTATACGGCATTGCCATGAGCCAGGTAAGCGAATCGAAAAAGTGAAAAAACGTTCTCCTCAAATAAGTGTTTTATTATCGCCCCGGCTCTGCCCAAATCGGTGTAACCTTGCTATCTTCGAGTCTAATCTGAGCCGGCGGTTGAACCCCTGTGAATTTATACAGTCCTGTACAGTAGTGCGCGGTCCTTTGGCGAGCCGGATTTCAAGATCGAAGAAAAATTTGAAGTCCATATCAAGTTGAAAATAACGAAGACGGCACTTAGAAAATTTTCGTCAGCTGTTCTGAACATAGAAAAATTTCCGAAGAATCAAGATAGAAATTTTTACTGAAGACTGGACTTAGAAAATTTTCGTCAGCTGTTCTGAACATAGAAAAATTTCCGAAGAATCAAGATAGAAATTTTTACTGAAGACTGGACTTAGAAAATTTTCGTCAGCTGTTCTGAACATAGAAAAATTTCCGAAGAATCAAGATAGAAATTTTTACTGAAGACTGGACTTGAAAATTTTCGTCAGCTGTTCTGAACATAGAAATTTTTTGAAGATTTAAGTCAGAACATTGGAAACTTTATCAAGATTTATCAACGGGAATCAACGCCAGGGATTAGATTGGACTCAGAAGATCGGACTCGAGGATACAAGGATACACCGCTGCGAACGGAGCAAGGATTCGCAGATTTTTCATCGGAAAAACCTCCCGAAGATTCTTGAAAAGGAAGATTATTATGGAAGATTAACATTGAAGATTAACATTGAAGATTAACATTTGAGATTAACATTGAAGATTAACATTTGAGATTAACATTTGAAGATTAACATTTGAAGATGGTTATAACAAGAAGTCAGAGTGGGGCCGAGGAGAACCAGCAGCAACCACATCGATTTCCGGATCCGCCACGATCGCCGTCCGCTGCCGCTACAAGCCAGCCGCCGCCGACCGAGGGAAGAGCGGATCTGCTTCAAACTATTTTGAAACCGAGACCAGGTACCAGCAAGGCGCCTGCATCCTCGGAAGTACGAACCCTAGCCAGAAAGAAGGCTATTTCAATTAGATCGCGTCGATCGACAGCAAGTGTCGTCGCGCGTATGCATTACGAGGCGGAGGAGAAACTCGCCGCTCTTCGTAAGAAGGAACTGCAGATCGAAGCAGAACTTATAAAGAAGAAGCTCGCCGCTGACGTCGCCGCTGCAGAAGATGGTAGCAGCCCCGACGACGACGAGCCATCAGAACAGGTGGAGCAACGTGTCCGAGCCTGGCTAAGCGAACAGGGTCCCGAACCCGAAGAGGCTAGACAAGAGCCGACATCAATGGAAGAAAGAGAGACGCCGAAGCCAGAAGACATGCCACCGAAGGGAGCCCAGAAGACGAGGTTCGAGTGGCCGCAGCAACGCCGCCCACGCTCACCCACACCGCCCACGTCTAGGGCTAATGGAGTGGAACAACTTGCCGAAACATTGGATAAACTGCTAAACCAACGCCAGTCGCGCCACACTACGGAGTTGCCCATATTCTCGGGCGCTCCCACTGAATGGTTGCCATTCAAAGCAGCCATGGAAGACACCACTGCGTTCTACAAGCTCAAGCCGATCGAGAACTTAGCTCGTCTGAGAAGCTGCCTACGGGGAGAAGCAAGAGAAGCCGTGGCACCACTGCTGAGCGTCGCGACGCCGCCTGAACAAATTATGAAGACCTTGGAACAATGCTTCGGTCGACCCGAGGTTATGGTCGATCGCATGATGGAAGATCTGAAGAAGATACCGAGGCTCGGAGGTTCGGCGGCAGAACTCAACCAATTTGCAGTGAAGATTCAGAACATGGTAGCCATCCTGAGGAAGCTGAGGCACGGGTATCTCTTTAACCCGTTGCTCACGAGAGACATCCTCGAGAAGCTCAGCCCATACGAGAAGAGCAAGTGGTACGACTACGCAGAAGAGACGTCGCGCTTCAGGAACGAGCCCGATGTCGTCCTTCTCTCTGAATTCTTAATGAGAGAAGCGGACAGGGCGCTGCGCTACGGGTTCAGCACGGCACTGAAGAAGGAAACACCGCGTCCACCTCCTAACAAGAACGAAGCCCGAACGAGGAAGCCAGTCTTCGCGATAGCAGACGAGGGCAGGGATTCGCCGAGTCGCAGCCAGCCAAAGAGAATACGCGAGGAGTCAACGAAGTGCCCGATATGTGCCGAAGATCACGCTCTATTTCGCTGCGCTGCTTTCAAGAAACTGAGCATGCAAAAGAGATGGGACACGGTCAAAAAGGAAGGGCTGTGTTTCCGGTGCATACGAAGCAGGCACAGAAGATACAACTGCAGGGCGAAGCCGTGCGGCGTGAAGGGCTGCAACTTGCCTCATCATGCGCTGCTGCACGAAGACAGGTCCGGCGGCGCCCCACAGACAGAGGACGCCGTGATTACCGCATCGGTCACCTCCGACCGTGCGGTGAAACTTAAGATGAGAAGAATTCAAGTTGTCGGTCCACGGGGCGAAGCGGATATCTTCGCGCTGTTCGACGAGGGCTCGACAGTGACACTACTGGATGAAGACGTCGCGAAGGCTATCGGCGCAGACGGCCCACCGAAGGTGCTGAGAATGCATGGGATCAATGCCGAGAGAAGGGAAGAAAAAAGCCGACTCGTACAACTTGGCGTACGAGGTCACGACGGTACCAGATATGACGTCACTGCGAGAACCGTGGCCGGATTGAACCTACTTACTCAGTCCGTCCCGGAATCACTGTTTCGACTTGCTCACCTGCACGATCTCAAGAACGAAGAGATATGCTATGAAGACAAGAAACCCCAACTTCTCATCGGCACGGACAACTGGCAGCTCATTGTATCCAGGGAGCTGAGGATCGGCAAGAGAAACCAGCCTGCAGCCTCGAAGACGCAGCTTGGCTGGGTAATCCATGGAAGCATCCCCAGACGCCTCATAAAGCAGGAAAAACACGAGAAAATCCTGCACGTGTCTACGATCGAGACCCGAGGCGAACGACGGGAGGAAATGGTGAAGAAACACTTCGAAACAGACGCACGGGGAATAGCGTCCAAGGCAAAGCTGACCAGAAGATCAGCGAGTCATCGACCTCTTTGGCAGAACGGCCAAACGGATGGAAGAAGGTCGATTCGAAGTGGGGCTCCAGTGGCGCAAAGAGGGCGTCACATTACCCCGGGGTTACAACGGGGGGAGCCGGACAATCTGCAGGGCGGGACCGGGATTCCAGTGGCACGCGGGAGGTGTCACGACCCCAGAGAACGGCGGGGGGAGTCGTGCGGACTGCAGATTGCAAGGAAATGGGGAAGTACGAGTCGTGTTGGCCGCTGCCAAGGCCAAGGTGGCGCCGCTGAAGGCACAGACAATACCAAGGATGGAGCTACAGGCTGCCCTGGTCGGAGCGAGGCTGGGAAACGCAGTCGCAGCAGAACACAGGTGGAAAACGGACACGGTTTTCTACTGGATCGACGCACAAGTGGTTCTGTGTTGGATACAGAACGGCAGCCGCAAATACACACCGTACGTCGCGCATCGGCTAGGGGAGATTGCCGAGCTGACGTCCGTTCACCAGTGGAGATGGCTGAGCACGAAGAGCAACGTCGCCGACTTAGCCACCAGAACGGGCTACGTTCCGAAGAGCGACGAGGACCCTTGGTTCCGGGGGCCGGACTTCCTGCGCAGGCCGATGAACGAGTGGCCCGCGGAGAGTCCCGCTAGAATCGAAAATCAAGAAGAATACGTCGCCTTCCACACCACGGAGGCGAGCGAGCTGAGCTGTCTACCAGATGTGACGCGCTTTTCAAACTACGAGCGCCTCGTAAGATGCACGGCGATGGTCTTGCTGTTCGTCGAGAAGTGCCGAGATCGTCGGGCCCACCTCGACGTACGACACCTGGAGAGGGCCGAGAGGTTGTGGTATCAAAAATCACAACGAGACAGCTTCGCACAAGAAATCGAGAAGATGGAAAGTGGCAAGACGGTCCTAGATGGAGCTCCTTGTACCGGCTCAACCCGGTGTACAAGGACGGGCTGCTCGTACTGGACGGAAGGATCAAAGCAGCGCAGGTGCCGGCCGAAATGAAAAACCCTATCATCCTGGATGGAAGACATCGCTTCACAAGGTTACTGGTGGCAAGGGAGCACGCCAGAGCGGGACACGGGAGCCGCGAGAGAGTCGTGAACGACCTCAGGCAGAAATTCTGGATATTGAAGCTGCGGCCGACGGTGCGTACTATCATGAGCCGATGTGCGTTCTGTCGGCTACGACGGGCACACCCGAGGACCCCGCCAACTGGAGACCTGCCAGCCGAGCGCCTGGGGGCGTTCCAGAGACCATTTTCGTACTGTGGTCTCGACTGTTTCGGCCCGATGACGGTCACCATCGGCCGACGTCACGAGAAGAGGTGGGGAGCTCTCTTCACATGTCTGACGACGCGGGCAGTCCACCTGGAGCTGGTGGCTTCGCTGTCGACGGACTCTGCACTGATGGCAATGAGAAGAATGGCTGCGCGGCGAGGATGGCCGGCAGTCATGTACAGCGACAATGGGACAAATTTTAGAGGCGCGGACGTCGAGCTGCGGCAGGCGTACGCCGAGTGGGCGCCGGCTATGGCTCAGCTGGGCCTCACTCATCGGATGCAGTGGAAGTTTACACCGCCCGGGGCGCCGAGTCAAGGAGGTGCCTGGGAAAGACTGGTGAGGTCGGTGAAAACCGCCCTGCTAGCCACGCTGAACGAGAAGTCGCCCAGGGAAGAGGTACTCCAGACACTGATGGCCGAGGCGGAGTACTCAGTGAACGCTCGACCGCTTGTGCACGTATCGGTGGACCCCAACGACCCGGAGGCGATTACACCGAATCATTTCCTCCTCGGGTCGTCCACCGGACTGCCGTACGTCGGACCGTGTGTGCCGGCGGACAAAAAAACATGGAGGGTCGCGCAAGCCCTTGCCGACGAGTTCTGGAGGCGCTGGGTGAAGGAATACCTTCCCACGCTCACACCACGCTACGGGGCCCCGCTGAGCAACCGAGTCCTTGTACCAGGGGACCTGGTTGTCGTGGTCGACCCGACGCTGCCGCGTAATACGTGGCCGCGGGGGGTCGTGCACCGAGTCTACCCCGGCCAGGACGGACAAGTGCGCTGTGCGGACGTTCGCACGCGCAGTGGCGTGTTCCGGAGGCCGACGTCGAAGCTGGCGGTGCTGGAGGAGGCGCCACAGTCGCAGTTGCGACCGCTGGCGGAGCAGACGGAGCCGGGAGCGGAGCGGACGACGCCGGGAACGGCGCCGGGCGCGGAACGAGCGTCGGAGCAGCCTACAGCGAGCACGGACAGCTCGCAGTCGCCGGAGCGGCCCGCAGCGAGTTCACACAGCTCGCATTCGCCGGAGCAGTCTGCGGCGGGCGCGGACGGCCCGCAGTCGCCGCCGGAGCAGCCTACAGCGAGCACGAGCAGCTCGCAGTCACCGGAGCAGTCCACGGCGGGATCGGCGAGCCCGCAGTCACCTGAGGAGGCTGCGTAGACCCTGGCTACTGCGCCGGGGGGAGGATGTTAAGGACAGCGGCCTCGTAACGAAAAACATGAGTGAATTTTAATGTGAACAATAAACGTGTAATTAAAACGGTACGTAAAACTAGAATAGTGGACACTCAGTGACTATATGTATAGATTTATATGGCATCAGTGTGGAAAAATAGTGTTAAAATGGTGTTTTATCAAGTGCGGGTTATTTTGATTATATATTTTTAACTAAAGCTAATTTTAACGTAGCTTCTTTTGATTTATATAAATAAACGTAGTACATAACGTGTAGTATAGCGCTTAAGGTTATATAATAAATGGTTAAGAAATTATTACGAAAACAGTGGTAAAAATGTACAACATTTCATATAAGTTGAACCTTAAAATGTAAATAACTTTTCTATAGAATAAGATGTTTAGTATATAAGGGTTTATATGTCTGGTTATGATAATAAAGTATTTCACACAACGCGTTTTGCTTCACCTGGCTCATGGAAAATGGGGAAAATTATGGAAAATAGCCGTATAGAGAGGTAAAAATGAAATGGAAGATCGGCCCGAAAGAGGCGTACGGGCGGGGCTCTCTATACGGCATTGCCATGAGCCAGGTAAGCGAATCGAAAAAGTGAAAAAACGTTCTCCTCAAATAAGTGTTTTATTATCGCCCCGGCTCTGCCCAAATCGGTGTAACCTTGCTATCTTCGAGTCTAATCTGAGCCGGCGGTTGAACCCCTGTGAATTTATACAGTCCTGTACACCAACTTTTCCGCACGGCGATTGGCCGCCTACCCTAAACTCGCAGGCTGATTATGTATCTTTAGCAGATGGTTAGCAGACAGCAACCGGTCGCGCAGTCGTCGCGCGATCGGTTTCTAATCGCTAAAAAAATCGTATTATGTACGCCTGTTGCTCTGCTGTTGTCCGCTAGCTATCAAATGCATTTTTAGCGATAAAAAAGCGCCACTAGCAATCTTGTAGCAACGTGTGGAACTAATAATTATAAAATGTCATGTGTTTTGTTTACAAAACGTACTAGTGGATTCTTAACTATTTATTACAAAAGCTAGCGTTTATTGGTTGCCGCGCGGTAATTTTATCGAATATCATGTCAAATATTTATGTCAAAATTTGTTCGCTTCTGTCAAAAGTAGACAATAAAATGTCACTGCCAGGAAATGTTCACTTCTATAAAAGTATAGTAATATAAGAACTTCCTAATCCAAGGTAGCAAGGCTACCTTGGATTAGGAAGTATTTTGCTACGAACTATATTTCTCTATAACTCCCCAGAAATAACACATTTTTATGCGGTGGTCATGCTAAGCCTGCTGGTTAAGTTATTAGTTTGTGGTAACTCTAAATAGTTATAGCAGCTATCTCAGTAATAAGTACCGTGCAGTACCTTTAAAAAGTAAATAAGATACATATTCTCATTAATACACATACCTAGTTGTACTCTATTTAATATACAATCCAAATGTACATCATAAGTGTAAGGAACATTCATTACAGTAAATCTATATTTAAAGAGTTATTTGTTAGTGTTCTTTAAAATAAAAATACAGTATCAAACATCAAGTTTCAACATATCAACATTGACGTTTGCCAATTCCCATTAATTAAAGGTAAAAATGAGGGTAGAACACTAATAATACACATAAGGCGATTTGTACGAATACTGGGCAAACTTTTAATCCTAAACTGTAATAAAAAAATATTATTTACACAGAGAACATAACAGCGATTTTGTTATATAACGTTCTATAAATTGTATACGATATCTAACATCTGCATACATTATTTTAGGATTTGTGCCAATACACATCACTAAAACCACCAAACTGAATGAATGTGCACTGGTCTCATCTATCTTTAGAAAAGCTCGCTTTTTTCTATCCTTAAAAATAGCTCACATCCAGTGCATTATGACCACAAACAGTTTTTTGACAATAATAATAATAATAGCTAATACATAATAATCTCTTACAATCATCAAATAATTATATCTACATTTCAATTACGTCACAAAATTTTTAAAACTCATGAACATAAAATTCTACTTTTCTATCCGGCCACTACATAAGTGTAACCACTGTAACCACGTAAGTTTATAACCACTAAAATGTGCTTTTCTCATCAAGATTTGGCAAAAACATAAAACAAAACACAAACACTCAGGAAATTTGCATACCGACGGCTTTAGCACATCCACAACATTCATATACATACTACCTTCCTCCAAGTAATCCTAGTAAACAAGTAATCCTCGAAAACCTATGGAGATTACATATTGCAATATCTAAAGACATTTTAGTTTACAATATATCCCTCTATTTGAAAAATTTTATAAGTTCTAAGCACATAACGTAACGTTTTGCAAATCTGTTACAGAGGGGCAAATGATTTACTACTTCTGTATAGATATTTGGACATACTAAATAATTGTGAAAATAAATAAAACATTGCACTCTCTTCAACACTTAAAAGGTCATTGACATCACACAGCCGATTTCTATATATTGTATTGATTTTAAGAATTATTTTGAAATCAGCTGTGAGTACAATGACCTTAGTGTCGTAGAGATTACAACGTATTTTTGTTTTGTATAAAAAATAGAGTTATATTAATATTTCTGCTTAAACGCCTTTACATAAGCAGTAATAGCAGTATAGTGTTGGTCATATGACCAACATTTCAGCAATTGTTTTTGATTTAAATTTATTTTTGATATTTTTTCTCGGTTAATAAAAGGAAAATCAAATTTAAAATGATATAGACACCGAGACAAAAAATGGCCTACAATATTCACATGGTTAAAAACTGTTTTGTTAAATACATATTAAGTTTATATTGTAACAAAATATAATAATGCATAAACAAGCCTATTCAATATTATTATGTACTCTCCATACTTAGCATTATGAATTCATCTCTATCCATCAACAAACTAATCTAGCTGGTTAAAAATAAAATAAATTGGCACTTCAGTTACTTAATTTTTTAAGATATTTTTTTAGTTGTATAATTGTGTATAAAGTAACAAAAGAAACCAATTTTTATTGGGTATTATTTTATTTTTTTTACATTTAAAAATCAGTTCAAGATTTCTTAATTCTACGTTGTAGTTCTATAAATTTGTATCTAATATGTAGAAACAAATGAATATGAAAAAAATAATTATATAATTATATTATATAATATAATTATAAATAAATAAATTATATTATTATTATTTTTAATATATTGAGTTTGGGTTGTGGTTTGTGGTTATGTCAACAAATAACTCTAAGATCATGATCAAACAAAAAGATAAACCTTTTGGTACAGCAAAGAAAATAATACTGACCACGAGTTTCACGTTACAAAATCAGTGCATAATAAGTCTTCTAAGACAAATGCAATAATATATTTAAAACGCGGATGGAATTGTTAACAAAAAATTATGAAATACAAAAACAATAGCTATGATAATTCGTAAAAAACGTATATTTCATCATGTTGACTAGGCAGAGAAATTGTCCATTTTAAAAAGCATTCAAAGGACTATGGTACATAAAATATTCCTGGAACAAGTTCGTTTCGGCTTCCCAATTAGATATTTATTCCATAATTATTGGAAAAAAACTCTTTGGTTGAATGCAGCCTTTCAGAATTTACACATTATAATTATTTACATGTCTATTAAAATATTTAAATCAATTCTTTCAATTTAGTAATAAGCATATCCAAAAACAAACATGGCATAAATATTTTTTGTCCTAAAATGTATGCATGATTTTTCTATATATTTTTTTTTTTAACTAAGCATATATTCATGAAATATAACTGGTCAAGATATTATGCCAACTTTAACATTCACTAGTACATATAGAATAATATAATAATTTGTGCAAATAACCATTTATTTTTAATTCACTATCCCGGCGCAATAAGTGTTAAAACTTTATTTTAATCAAAGGATATCTTAACCTCGGACCAAATAAAAAACATAAGGCAAACAACAAAGCGAGACCAGTCTATACTACGCCTCGCCGTGTAATTACTGTGTTACGCACACAAATGTAACGAAACTACGCCTTAGGGCCAGCTCACGACGCTGCATTTTTAAACGACTTGCAAAAAAAGGAGGCGGTTATGTTAGACTGTATATATTTATTTTTTAAGATAATGATTCAAAATTGAACTTTATTACTACTCAAGAAGATACACGTTTCATTGCAAGAGCAGCGCCGCGCTACGCAGCTCGGCGCAGACGAATTCTAACTTGCGTCGCGTCACGTCTGTGTGAACTGACGCTTACCTTGTAAGGCAAGCTGTCGCGGTGGCCGGTGTGTGGTTTTTATCTACGTAGCGCGTAGCTACACGCGCACGACATGCTTAAATAACCAGCCACACTCCTCACTTTTTTTTGACAAAGCTCCGTCTTTTTTATTTGGTCTGAGATCTAAAGATAAAAATATTAAAAATGTAAATTTTTTTCAAGATTTTATTTTTACTTAAGTTTTACACCGTAAACTTTACAATAGCTTATGTACTTTGATAATAATGAGTGAAGTATATGTGGCACTGTTTGCGTTTTGTATATTGGTCGTTAAATAAACCTATTTTTTGATACAATTAGGTACAGTAAAAATGGTTTACAATGTAGGTATCTATATTAACTTGTTCATTTCTTAGCAGCCTTACATATCCTTAATATTAAATTGGAAATAATAAATTCTTTGAAACATCACATAAAGAATGGGAATGATGACTTTTAGTTTTTAATTATTTCTCTTATAAATGCTCTCTCTCTTATAAATATACATCGAATGCAATCATTAAAACTGGTCAAAGGTCTACAGGTGGCAAAATACAAAAAAATTTACTTATGACGTCACACCTTTGTTTTACTGGTTTCACAAAGGTTACTAAATAAATGTTAGGTATAGTTTTGCTAAATATATTGATGAATAAGAAACAAAGAACTTACTTTTTATCATCATCAAGTTCAAGATGGTTGTAGCCATCATCCCTAACTACCATCTAGATCGCCTGTCCATACGGCGTTCCGAGGCATCGAGCACGTTCGCGAGCATGCTCGTGAGCAAGTAACTTTAGCCACCTATGTATGTCGCTATGAGAAAACTGTTCCATTTTTCTGTGTTCTCGTGAATATCACTTCCTCGTCATCAACATTGATACTCTCTTCGGTGGTCAAAGCGACGGTATCGCTGTGAACGACGTGCGGCGACTCATCAAACTCGTCGAGCTCTTCAATACCGGCTGAAAATGTACGTGACGGGATCCATTAAAATATTTTTTTTCCAGAAATTGGTTATGAAACTATGGAGAGTATGGTAACCAAAAACTGTAAAACACATCTATAGGTTGTTATATTAAAGTTGACACATAGTGCTATGATATGTAATACTTATTCATAGACAGCACAACGTAACTATATTTAAGTGTTGTACCATGTACACGCCATCTCTTATCTGACGGCCTATACAGGAAACAGATTTTTTAATATTTTTTGCAATCTGTTAAAAACTAAAGTGGTCAAATAAAGGTCTAGTTACATAGATTACTGTATCATTCATTATATGTTGAGTTGCACAATGATTTGTGATACACAATAACGAAATTTATTTAATTATATACCGTCGACAATCTTATGGTACTCATTATAATGGGTTGAAATAATACCTGTATAATTTGGTGGTGTCAGCAACAAGTACTGTTCTGAGCGAGTGGGCCATAAAAGGTGAGCCATAACACAAAATGCCAGACAGTCAGCAGAATATGTTATACCTAGAAATAATTTGTTACAAGATGTAGTAGGTTAAAAAGGTAAATGTTAAATATACATAAAGGCATGCAATAATTCAAAATAGAAAGAAAAAAAAATTATTTTCTTACCTATAATAAATTTAAACCTCCACAAGGGACTTATTTGTAGTGCTATTAAAGCAATAATCGGCAGGTACACAAACCAGACGAGGCTGGACGCTCCAAAATGTAGGAGGAAATTCAGTTTAGCCATATTGTGTTCATACAGCATTGTGTTCCGCAGCTCCAACACGAACCAGGTCATGATGGCCACTCGAAGTGTGAGCACAAGCCACCCTGGCCATGTTTGGTATTCATCTATTTCTTCTATTATATCTACCTCTGTCTGGAAATTTAAATAGATATAGCTAGCATTGTTTAAAAATAGCAATAATAAAACTTAGGCCTTTTCATCCATTATTGGATGATTTATACAGTATTCTCCAAGCAAAGTAACCACTTTTGAAATACTGCCTGGGACAGTTGTTTTTTTTAAATGTCGTATTGTTGCCCAAGCACATACGGCATTCTCACAACATAGTCAGCCTAGTCCAGAGGAATGACTGGTCAATATGTCTGGGGCCAACCATGTGCGGGTTTCCTCACTATATTTTCCTTCACCGTTAGAACGTCCATACAATGTACTTGAGATCTGAAAAGTCTCATTGGTACACACCACAACCTGGGAATCGAACCTGCACTCTCTCGAGTGCGAATCAAACGGTCTACCCACTAGGCTACGGAGTTTCTAAAAATAGCAATAGCAAGCAATAATACACTTTGACATGTAGTACAACTTTGTGTCTACTTTCTGATAAATAAAGTGAATAAAATCAATATTTACATACCAAACAATCACAATCAGTAACTTTGTTCATCAATGATGGAATCACTTTATCTTTATTCATGAGTTAGTAGAGACAAAGTTATTGTTTTTGTTCTGAAACTGAATAAATAATAACTCACAGTGTTCCACACATAAAGCAATATGTGGACTACGCCATAAACCATCCATACACCAAAAACGAGAGGTTTGTATGTTAGCTCCAGTCTAGTCACGGCCCAACCTTTTGCTAACAATAATAGAAGGAGCATGAACAATGTCTGAAAAAAATACACACAATTTCAGCATATTTTACCACAAATAAAGCTTTATCACACATCAGGGAACATACAAATAAACACAACCAATACCATTTTGTATGGATTAACAAAATATTTTTATATGAAAATTCATTTACACAATATGGTGCATAGTTAACTTGTGCATTGCTTGGTCACTTAGTTTAACTTTTCTTGTGCTCAATATCATATTATACACGAAAAAAATTGTACTTTGCGTATACATATTGAAAATGTAAAAAATTGTGAAAAATGTAAGTATGTTCTTTTGGCTACAAATATTAAATATTGTTAATCAATATATTATTATGTAAAAACTCACCCTACTCATTATATCAAGAATATCACCAGCCACTGCAAGTCCAGCGAAGCCTACCCCATCGGCAGCAAATTTTACAGTATGCAACACATTGAAGCAAAGTGCTATAAACTCCAATACTAGACTTGATGTGAATAGTTTAGTCACTGGATGACTTTGAGTTCTGTAAAACACATACTACTAAGAGAGTAATCTTCCATTGCAATTTAAAAACATTTGCAACATATAAGATAGTTAACGTTTAAAAATTCAATCTGTAATACGGTGGCAAAGGCTGGTTCTCCTTCATAAGGAAGCCCTAGCCTGTATAATAGGTAGGGATTTGCATGAGGGTTTCCAAAAGGTAAGTGGTAAGTAAAGCTGATAGGAATGGAGTAATAGGAACCTCACACTACTGCTTTAATATAAATACTAATAATAATTGGATGGTAATATTTATTACGCAGACAAGCTGGTTTGAGTTATAAAACATTTTAACGCAATGTAGACATAGCAGAAATAAATATGAACAAACTTACCGAACTGCATAAATTTGAACTGGCAAAAGTATTATATAACACAGCCAAAACACTAAATACAATTCTAATGTATTTTGTCTATCAAAGGAGAATTGATACAGCATTGTATTGTAGAGTGACAAGTTAGGGCTCCCATTTACCAGCCAGAAGTCATATTGTATGGTTTGAGGAGTTTTTGTTAATGTTTTGTTATCTGATGTTGGAGCCCCTGTGTAGTGATGCCATGTGCATGTAACTTCGTCCAAGTAACAGGATACCATTGACACATACCAAAACCTGAAAAAGGTCGTTATATTGTTAAACATAATGCATCTACTACAAAAAACAAATTTTATATAGAAGCAACAATATGCCAACAGTCAAAAATGAAAGGAGATACATACCTTGGTTGACCAGTATTCTGAATAACATATGTAAATTGATTGTATTTAATAACATTCCACGACATGTCTTCATCAATACACAGTTTACCTTGAGGGCAAGGTATTCTTCGGAATAAATCTTGACCATAAACATTACATTTTGGATGGTAAGCTGAACTATTAAGTTGTTGGAACATGGTTTGACATGCTAGCTCTTTGTTGACAATATCACGACTCTTATAATAATGCAGGAAATGCTTTCTGTCCAACACCGCAAAAGTTATGGGGTATTTAAAATTCTCCATAGCAGTCACATTACCAAATATATAGCCATATGTTTCCTTCTGAAAGTGTATATCCGTTTTTTGAAAACCAAATTTGACTAGGAACTTGAAAAATTCTTGAGTTGAGAATTCTCCTTTAATGTGTGTAGCAGATACGATGAATAATAAGGAAAATAAAAGTAGAATAGATTTTCCTAAAAACATCTTGACGTCAAAATTATTATTTATCATTTCTACAGCCGAGAACACAGTAATACTATGTTTCCCATAGTAATAAATTTTCTGTATATAAACGGAATATTAAAAACATTTCATTATTCATGTAGTTCAAACACAAAATCTACGAATTTATTTTAAAAACTTTTAAAAACATTTTACTGATCGCTGAAATCTGAATGCTGGTTCATTTATGTTAATTTAGGTAGTGTGTTATCTGTCAAAATTAATATCGATTTCTAGTAATCGATTTTATTGACTTTTCAATTATGAAATTAATTCAAATATATAATTTAAAAAGTTTGAACTACAGTTATTACTAGCTGTATCCAACAGACGTTGTTCGGTCTTATCTATGAACTAGAATAAATAAATAAATAACTACCTACCTAACAGTTTCTACACCTACTACCTACGCGTACACCTACTACCTACACCCACAAACTACATATTATTATACTACTTACATCTACAACCAACTATACCTACCTGTTACCTACACCTACACCTATAAGCGATATCACTATAGCGTAATGTGAAAACAATCTTATATGCCTATGGCCTTATGCGGCTTTCAGACTACGCTATAATATAATAGTATATAGTATATAGCTCATAGCACAACAATATCGCGCACCATACATTTTTATGGACACGTTCACAATGTACTATACTATATATTATTGGCTTACTATACGCTATAAAATAGTGCGATACGTCGAATTCATGCTGTGCTATAGCGCACATCGCCATCTCCTCTTCCATCATCCCCCGCCGTTCCGCAAGAGAAACGAACGACACAACCATACTGAGCTTGCTATATACTATAAATGCTTGCGATAATATCCCGTAATGTGAACGCCATGCTATATATATATCATTAGGTCTTTCTTTGCTATACTATATAGCAAAATAGTATAGTGTAGTCTGAAATGAACTTTACTCCCTGTCTAGTCTGAAAATCCAGCACTGCTACTAATGGCCGTCATTAGTGTTTATTTTGTTTATTTTTATATTTTATTTTATAATTTATAATTATTAAATTTATAATTTTTACATAAAAGCCCGTGGCCTTGGATTTGAAGGCTAGACGTCGAGTATGGCGCTTAGAAACTCATAGTCCAGCTAGAGATGGGCACGTACCCGGGTATTTACGCACCTACCGGGTAAACACCCATACGTGCCCGGTAAATACCCATATCTACCCCGTTCTATATTCTACCCAAAATATTTCACATATCTACCCAAAATGCTGGGTAGATAAAATTCAACATTTTGTAACCAATTTATTGAGCCTTTACTATCTCAGACTAACGTTGTATTAGTTATAAATTACTAATATTCCACTTCTATTGCTTTTAATTATTAATTTATAGAGGATAAAAGGTGTCGATTTGTTTTTATTTTTAAAATATAGGCCTTTTTTATTATTCTTCACACATTTTATCTATGAATTTCATGGTTAAAATGTATGAAGAAAAATATTTAAGTATTGAGAAGTATTGGCGGTTCTCACTGCCCATTTTTACGACTGTACGGTACGAATACGTCACTCTTTTGGTTTTCATCGTAGAATACGCTTTGTGTTTCTCATTGTGTGTGTTTTGTTGTTTTTTTATAATAAACCCGGCTTGCTATAGTGATATTTTAAACCCGCAAAATCTGAAAGTTGGCTCGTTATACGGACTCTGAATGTTGGACCGTCAGATGCTTATACCACAGAGTACAAAATATAAATCGATATCTTGGGGTAGAAAGGTGGTTATCGCCAAAACCTTTTAATTTACAGAAACAATAAAACAAAATTGGTAAAATTAAATCGACTAAAAACTTATTTTTCTTGTATCTATTTATACTCTTTTGTGACATACATTATTTTTTATGTGCTTTGAAATGAAAGATCTTATTTTATTTTCAGTATCTTAGTTTAGAAGTTAGCGTGGATATAGGACAATTTTTTTTGTAAAAATGGTTTATACACCGCATACTAGAAGTAGGTTGTTATTAAGCTTATATACCACGATAAAACATTAAGAAAATCACTTAGGCTGTGCCTGTTGAATGTGTGGAGGCGTAACTACAATAAGTTTATACTAATAATACATACCTCACTAGAAACTTTGGGAACAAAAACCATCATACTTAAATACCCCGCTATAATATACTTGTATCTGTGGGTGAAAAAATTACAATTTTAAATCAGTTATGAAATCAAATTTACTCAAATTTATGAAGTGATTAATTTTCTATACTATCAAATAAAACATTTTTTATTAAATCAAGTTGTTTTTAGTCTATTGCGCGACAAAAAGGAGTGGTAATGTGTTTATCGGCTATGTGTCTGTTTGCGCCTGGGGCACTATTAAAACAAAACGCAAATCCATGCGGCATGCGGCAAATGCGGCAACGAAATAGGAAATTACTTTTAGTTATGATAGTAATAATATTATTATGAAATTAAATTAAGAATCATTGAGATCAATTATCATCAGTTATCTAGGATTTAATAATAGAATACGGTAATTGGCTCTTGTAGCAACACGAGTCGTATTTAACTCATTCAAGCAAGGGGTCATCTAAGTGAATAAGCGGTAGTACCGAATTTGCAATAATAAATTACAATATGATTCAAAATATAAGACCGAAAAAGAAAAATGAGTCATGTACCTTATCAACTACTCTAAAGAATCACTTTGCCTCATTCCTAATAACATAACGGTGAAACTTTCTCGACGTTAAATAACAATTTAAAACTAAACTATCAATAACATTATTCTTTATTTGGTTTCATGCAGCAATATACCTACTATCACAATTTATTTCGTAATTGCAAAATTAAATGAGCTAGTAGGCATGTTGCTTCAGTACACCAAATGAAATACCTAAGTAGTTAAGAATCAATTTGGATGTCAGTAATCAATCTTCTCTTCTTCAACATTTTCACACATTTAGTACTTAATATCGACTTTATTTGTATTTATTTTCTTTTAAATTTATTGGAATTTAATCTAGTTTAGTAATAAACATAATTATATGGCGGTAAGTCAAAATCGTACTGAACTTTGGTTTTCACAACCAAGCGCATTTCTTATGTTGGTAATCAAAATCGTACTGAACTTTGGTTTTTACAACCAAGTGCATTTGTTACGTTGGTAATACCACATACTTGACTCAAATCTACTATCTTTTACGACCTAATCTTTTAACAAATATGACATTACACCAAATAGTCAAAGCAATATTGTTTTTTGTTTCTTACAACATAAATTCCAAAAAAAAACTTTGTGTAGACGTTGAAGTCATCTGGGCCGTAAAAACCATTTTTTTTTGCGAATTTGAAAATGTTACATAGACCAATCGATAGAGCGGAAAATTTTAAATAGGACTGCATTCATAACTCATTTGGGTAAAATGGTTTATACGACCTTTCTATCCCAAGGTATCGATTTTATATACTTGCGTACTATATTAATTAGAATATTATATTATATAGAAACAGCTGTCATAAAACGATTTAAAATTGAACATTTTGACGTCTCCTTCAACGGCCCACAATTTTTCCACACAACCGTGGACACACCAAATGTTTGTAGTAGTGCAATCAAATCTATAGCTAACTTTGTAGCTGTTTATCTGTTCTGCTATAATCTCTGCATAGAAGTTATACGCCGCAGGTCCGACCCGGTAGTTACGCCTGTCATTAGCATCATTAGTGTCAATAATTTTTTTAAACTATATTTAACGATTATTATCAGCTTACTATTGACGGGCTACTGGACCTGCGACGCTGGACCATGAGTAGGTATTGAGTATGGACCTGAACATTTATATTTTATTTTGTATATGTATTATATTATTATATACATATATTACTTTTCAAAACTAGTTGGTTTTTGATTCTAAGGTGCGTATTCCGAATATGACTATTATGAATTCGATAATAAATCTGCATTGTAATAAGTGGGTTTTAAAAAAACCGGAATTGAAACAAATGCTGAATTTTATCTACCCACCACTTTTGTATATTTACCCAATGTACCCGGTATTTACCCAATCTACCCGGTATATTGGGTATTTACCCACCGCCCATCTCTAAGTCCAGCCTGCAAATCCAGCACAGGTACTAATGACCACAGACAATTAAGCGCCATACTAACGGTCCAGCCTGAAAATCCAAGGCCGCGGACTTGTCCGCAAAAAAAATAAGTGATTGATATTTTTGACACTAAAGCTTCATACTCACGGCATCCATCCATCCAGCAAATCCAGCACTGGTACTAATAGCCGTCATTAGTATCAATACTGTCAATCATTTTTAATTTTTGCCTACAAGTCCGCGGCTTTGGGCTTGCAGGCTGGATGGTCAGTCTTTTCCCTTTCCCTTTAAAGCATGTTGCCAAAAAATTTTTTTTTGTCTATTCTATGTTAGACAACATGATAATAAACAATCTAGAACCCATTTTCGTATTTCTTTAAAAATGAAAGAGAGTGATATATCGGCCTGTGTCGTCGTTACAAGTTGCATCCACCATACATTTGTCATTACAAAATATATGGCGGTAGCAACTTGTGACGTAACAGATCGTTTTGCGAGAAAGAGATGGGCAATATTTTTTATTTGCTTAAAAGTTTTAATCGCGTCAATCTAAATTTTAGATTTATGTTTTATTTAGATTTATGTATCTTTATTCAACAATTTTAAAATTTAATTTATAAAAATCTTATTTTCTCATAGATTTATAAGAGGAAGCATATTCCACACTAGGCAACTCCCTATGACGGTCATTAGTACCGGTGCTAGTTTTGCAGGCTAGAGATGAGTAAGGTGCTATATGGAGTTTTGCCAGGGAGTTCAATGGGTGACGTTGTGGAATTCGTAATGTTTCATATATTTGTGTTATTTCGGTTCTTAATGTGTAATATTGTTAGAATATTAACCATTCAATATTCGTTAACGTGCACAAGTGTGGGTAAGTGGTATAACTTCTTAAAACGTGCTATTTTGTGTTTCCCACTTAAATTCCCTAGGAACTTTCAGTAAAGCTTCTACCACTTTACTGAATTGACTGACATGACTCATAAACTGTACTGACTATGTATTTAGACTTTGATTAGACTTTAGACTTGACGATATAGAAATACGGTGTTAAAAATTGAAACGAAAGTTCTATTTCCCGCCTTTTTAACTTGACACTAGCTAATGGTTATAAGCCGATGCCATATATACATTAAAAAAAAATGCTTTAGGGAACACTACGTATCTAATGACCGCCATTAGTGTCTATCATTTGAAATTTTTGCCTACAAGTCCGCTTCAAGCGTAGGCTGGACGGTCAGTATGGCCCTGAGAGTATACGGTATAGTCTATACAGATTTACTCTAGTCTCTATGATACTCAACAGTCTATGGCATAGAGAAAAGTAATTATCTATGGCAAATTGGCAATTCGAGAATTGAGTCTGAGATTTTTAATAAATTATGTGTTTCTTTTTTGCAATGCATTATCTTGCTATTGCTTAATTTTATTTCTTTAATTTTATCCTAAATTCAAAAATAATGGTTTCTGATTTAGTTGACTTGTTTGCAAGCCATAAGCCACATTATCTTTGCTTCCGAGTTCCGACAATCTAGCCCTATTCCTTTGTGAAGTGTGAACTCCAAACCTACATTTTTTACTTTTGTGTTTCTTGTGAACTCTTCTGGTGTATATATAAAAGATTATATCATTGGCGAGGTGATTTTAGATGAACCTCAACATATTTTATACGATTGATTGTTATGATTTAGTTTCTGTTGTAACCTCAATCAAGCGGAAATGACTGAGTTGCTACAAGAAGATAGCTTTTTTTTATTATGTTATTTTGTTAATTTTTGAAGAGGTGGTCTTTAATACGTGATAGTTATCATGGTAGAAATAGGTGCACCTCAGCAACCTTCAGACGACAGTTTGGAAAATGCTGAATGGTACTGGGGTGATATTACTAGGTGAGTTATAATAATTTGTATGTACCATTACTGTTTAATCTTTGGAAGTGCTAACACCTTTTAGGATCTTTTATCGATAAGAACTACCTTCATATAATATAAATATTTATAATATTAGTTATGTTGCTAAACTCATACATCAACATCACTATAATTTATAACTCGATAATATGATAACCTTAATTAACGAAGTTAACATTTCGACTAAGAGCTGGTTAACCTTTAAGTTAACTTTAAAAATGTTAATTGACTCTTTAATTTTCATTAAATATACCTTATTCTGATAAACAATAATTCCATGCCTATGATTTACTTAAACTGAGATAATTTCCTGAAACAAATGTAGCTAGGTGTGTGTAATCGGCAAAAAAGAAAAGTAACAAAAATAAAAGCTCTACAATTAAAAAAAAAAACAAAAGAAGAGTGCATGAGTCCAAATACTTACTATTTGAAGATACTTTGAAAGCTCATCTATTGGGTTTTATAAGGAGATCACTAATACAATGACATATATAATGTAATTTTTATCAAATTACATGTAGTAGATTGACAGTTAATATTAACTTGTCTTAAATCTTCCGAAATGAAATGCTTGAATGTTTAATGTAGTTAACTTTTTACTTGCGGATTAGTGATTAACGGTGCTCAGCTATGTGCAAAATGTATACAATATACTATATTGGTATAATCAACTTAAACAAGAAAATATTTCTGCTGGTATTCTATTCATTGAATTGTGTGTACTATAGTTAGATTTATTTTGTCAGTGTTTTAATTGAATACTTTGTATTTTACAGGGATGAAGCTAATGAAAAACTCAGAGATACATGTGATGGTACTTTTCTAGTCCGAAATGCCTCAAACAAAGACACTGGTTACACATTAACCGTTCGTAAAGGGGGTACCAACAAACTGATAAAAATTTATAACCAAGATGGCCGGTATGGATTTTGTGAGCCTTTTGAATTTAATTCCATTGTTGACCTTGTTAGGTTTTATACTGAATACTCCCTTGCACATTGTAATAGTAGTCTTGATATTAAACTCATGTATCCCCTTTCGAGACATCAAGACAATGATTGTGGGGAAAATATGAATGATGAGCTACTCGAAACTCGATATAAAGATATTCATAAAGAATTTGTCTTGAAAACAAGAGATTACGATGAACGCTCCGATAAGTATATGAGACTTAGGGAAGAAGTTAAATTTAAGAGGCAAGCTTTAGATGCATTTAAAGAAACTGTCAAAGTTTGTGAAGACCACTTAAAGGTTCAGGAAAAAATGCAATTGCAGGCACAGCCCCATGAGAAAAATGATCTGATAGAAAACAACAGACAGTTGATTTCAAGAGTGAATAGCCTGAAACAAGCGAGAGCACAACTGCACAATATTTTGAAAGTGACCGTTGAGTCAAATCTATTGCTTGAAAGAGAAATAACTAGGTTGAAGTCAGATATTATTAATCTTTATAAAATTAAAGACCGTCACAAAGTGTAAGTACATTTATATAAACTTTTATTTTAATATTTAAACAAATGTTAATGAGTGTACTGAAACTTGAGATAGGCTTTTCAATATATAAGGTTCGGTAAAATTAACTACGGATATTTTGGGCATATGATCTACTTATATCTTATGTGTAGATGTTTAGGCAGAAAAGTAATTGTTGTATACGAAAAAAAAAACATTCCTTTAAATGGGTACTCACCCATTGCATTGAGCGGAGATTCACCTATTATGAGATGATTTTTTCACTTTGAGTATGACAATAATTTTTTTGCCTAAACGTCTTTATATGAGTAGTAGATAATATGCCCAAAATATCCGTATTTGATTTTACCAAACCTTATATATATAAATTTTTTTTTTTTTGTAGATGGTTACAAAGAAGAGGTAAAACTGAAGAATATCTACAAGCTTTAGAGGATGACAATATTCACAAGCTAGAAGAGCTGTACGCACACCGCGAGATGATCACATGGATGGTTGAAAACTGTACTCGGGAGAAGGCAGAGAAACTACTTGAAGGAAAACCCCAAGGAACTTTTTTGATTCGTCCCAATTCTACCGGTCAATTGGCATTGTCGATATGTTGTAACAATATGGTATACCACTGTATAATTTTTAAGACTGAAAGAGGTTATGGATTTGCAGAACCCTATAATATTTACAAGTAAGTATTTATTATTTCTACCCAACTTATTTACCAACCTCAGTTTTTAAGTGACTATAGATATTGTTGCTTTTTAGATGCACAATATTATTACTACTACTTTTGTTCACTATTGTTATTCTACTTTAATTATATTATTTTTTACTATTTATTTATATATTTTCTACTATTAGTATTTTTTAAATTTATTTACTTTTATATAGTTAATATTATAATCAAGCGTTACTTTGCGGAAATCTAAAGCATATAATTTAATTAATATTATATCTAGCAATATCCTGCGAAAAAATACCCACAACCTGCAAGCAAATGTATGGGTGCACGCATAAGCATGCATGAAGCACCTCCCTCCTCCCACACTGCTTATGCGTACACTCAGAAACAAGATCATGCAAACACCACCACCACACAAGCAACATGTCGGCAAAATCGTGCAAGGTCCCACACCACCATGTAGGTTGCAAAACTTGACGCGCGTTTGGCCCGAACCCGGAGCATCCTCAGGAAGTGGACCTGCATGTATTTGTGTTACAAAGAACACTTCGCAGCTTATAGAAATGGTCATCGTGATAAATAACATTGTACTAAACACCTTTAAGATAGTGGTCACAGTGTACCCGATGGCCATTCCTATAAGGTGTTACATAAATGTGACAAAGGCTTTTGACTGAGCGTGTTAGAACAATTAGAAATAATTAAAGAAAAGAATATCAATAGACTTGCATTATTGAATGATCAAACTTGCTTGACTACGTTCGCTCATTAACCTGTTCGGTGGTAACTAGTAGGGTATATAAGGTGGTGGTTTGGCTGGCAGAATTACTAACGAACTTTGAACTTATACGTAGACGCAGGTCTACTTCCTGAGGTTTCTCCGGGTAGAACGCACGTCGAGTTTTGCAACCTGCATGGTGGTGTGGTGCCTTGCACGATCTTGCTGACATTGTTTCTTGTGTGGTGGTGGTGTTTGCACGATCTTGTTTCTGAGTGTAAGCATAAGCCGTGTGGGAGGAGGGAGATGCTTTACGCATGTTTATGCATGCACTCACACATTTACTTGCAGGTTGTGGGTATTTTTTCGTGGGATATTGCTAGATATAATATTAATTAAATTAATTTTATATCATTGTACTTTTGTTTATTATGTGCTAACATTTCACTTAATTTTTTCAGAACATTGAATGAACTAGTATTACATTATGCAGTCAATTCTTTGGAAGAGCACAATGAACAATTAGGGACGGCTCTTAAATATCCAATCAATGCCCACTTAGTAAAAAAGCCAGAGAAGAAAATTACTGAAAGCCACCATCAAGAAGTGAGACAACATCAAGAGCCTCTATTAGAACCTCAACATCACATGCACAGACGGCAAAGAAGACAGAGACACCCATTGCCATAATATTATCATGTGTTTCCATGGAGGTAACTTACTACTGCTTTGATTAAAAGTTGTCATGCAAAGGTCTACAACCATAAAGGTAATTTGTTTTTATCAATTTATTAATCAAAATGTAGACCATAAGAATTGTAATGTAATTGCTACAGGAGGGATGGTGGTTATGTGATATTTTTTAAATATATTTGCTTCCTCAATAGTTTTTATATGTCTCTGTGCAAATGATTGAGTATATAATATTGATTATGGCCATATATTATGTCTGTCTATAATGACAAAACATAATAAGGTAGAATGTGCATTGTTCTAACAGATATAGTATTAAGATTTGTAAAAAGTGTGGGCCTAATGTACAAAATGTTATGTTAAGTTGAAAGAAATTGTTAATTTATATATCTTGATATTTGTATTACTCAATTATCCTTTATCTGTTTCTAGATGTTAAACTTTTGTACTATTTTCATTTATTTTCAAATGAAAATATTTGTATCTTTTATAATGATTTGGTATATTATATGCTATTTCAAAATTATTTCAATGCCTAATATCGACAAATATTGAACTATTGAACTATGATCGAGTGTGATAATAATTATTACTATTATTTTAACAAGCTAAAACAAATCATATAAAATTGTCTGACTAAAAATGTTATTGCTGTTCTTTAAATACTTATTACAAGCAAAGAGGTTAAGGGCCCACTCACATGTGATCAATCATAATGATCTGCCATTTCAGAAACCAATAGTATAGGAGCTAGCACCATTTTGCGATAGATCATTTTAAAACAGCTGGTTATAAGAGAGTAAGAAGAGAAATTGTGCAAGAGAAGTTGTGCACTATGTCTTCTATATTAAAAGTCTGTAGCAGGAAAAACGTCTCACAAAACGTGGAATAAATACGTTTGGCGCTATGGACTTAAGGTGTCCCCCACATTAGGCGTGCGCGTTGCTCGGGCGTGTGAATGATACGGGCGCTGCGTGCGCGCCGCAAACGCGCTGCGTGAGCGCCGCGAGCGCGCTGCGTGAGCGCCGCGAGCGCGCTGCGTGAGCGTCGCGTGTTGCCGCCGTGTGGCGTGTGCGCAGCGCGCACTCGGCGCTCGTATTGGCCGGCCTGTGACTGACGACCGAAACAGTAGCGGGCGACGGGACCAGTGGGCGAAGGGGTTAGAACGCGACGCGAGCGCCGCGTGCGCCCTCCACACAAGTCACAGAGCAGCAAAACGTGACGCTCACGAAGCGCGCTCGTGGCGCCCGCGCTACTCACAAGTCCGAGGAACGCGCACACCTAATGTGGGGTCAGCCTAAGAATTGGCCCACTTCACAAACTAGGAGGTATGCATACATTCACATCTGTAAGAATGTAAGCGTAGTCAGGTGGGCCTGAGATCTCTGTATATAAATGATCGCCGATCGTAACTATAGATCGAACGGAAATGGGGCCACTTAGCAGATCCAAATCCAATACTCAAAACATACTAAGGTCAAATTGTTTGTGTGTACACTGTATAATTATGCTGTTTACTATTTTCATTGCAACATATTCATAATATTATCGCAATCAGAAGCATTAACCACTTTATAATTTTACAGAATAATATAAAAATATATAATATATATTATATTGATAATATACTTTAAGTTGAATATTATTTAAATGAGATTAAATCAAAGTTATTTTTATATTTATGTCAGTAGGTATTATTAGATTTTATGTGGTGAGTACCGACATTCTAAACATACAAATTATAATATATTACTTATCTTTATTTTTTTTATAATATATATGTATTGAATTTCCTATGTGCACGTAGGTAGATTATGAATAATTTATATGATCTCAATAAAAATTAGTTTACAAAAATTGATAAATAAACAAATCAATATGTATTAGGCACAATAGTGGATTTTTAACAGTCGTCATTTTTTATAAACTTGTAATTTAATAAAAGGTGTTAATAAACAGTATATTAAATAAGTTTTTAAAAGATTGGTTTTTATTTAAAAAAGAATTTTAATGTTATCATATTCTGGCTGATGTTCATCTCTGTTTGTCTAGACTGTGGTGTCTGTAGACACTTTCGTCCTACTATATTGAATGTTCAATATATATATATATGTGTGTGTGTGTGTGTACACCGCCGTCAAGCCGGTGTACGCGAACCTGTGCACCGCCAGGTATTAAGATCAACAAGTGGTACACCTGCTTGTCGGCGACCGTATATAATGATTGATTTTTTAAAACAATTGTCATTATTACTTCATTAGTCTTTGCTAGGTTTCCTCATTTTCGTGTGGTAACTGGTAATAACTGGTAACTGGATAAATCCTACTCCATATTTGATATTTTATTAGTAAGTATCAAATAAATTGCACTGTAAGAAGCATGAAATTAAATTTTTTTAAGCACTATTTCAAGAGTAAAAAAATTATAATTTGTAAAATTGAGTACAGTAAACTTTCTGATTTTCTCGTTTATTACTTAATTCGTTCTTTTCGTAACATAAAGAAAAGTGTGTGGACCTAGGGACCGCGTATTATAATGGTTGGTATATTCGAATTGTGCCGATTAATATTGATGAAATTTAGTCTGTTATTTTGTTACGAATGTTCTACTTCTTCATTCTACTAAATAACTAGACACTAGTCCGAAAACAAGATCCTTGTCATCTCGAAAAGTATCTGGAAAGAAAACCATCACATTCCAGATACTTTTCGAGGGTACTAGTGCAAGTGGTGGTGTGTAAATCGTGAAACCAGTGACCACACTACGAGGGCTGTAGTTGGAACTATCTTTCTACAAATTCCAGGATTTGTTCTACATTTCTTATTTGACTTCTATTATATGTTGCTATAAGTATTTATTTTGAGGAAATTTAGCTAGGAGCAAAACCCTCTTTTTAATATAATAGGTACATCTATTAGCAAAACAATGTAGGGTAACGGGACCAGCACTGACTACTTTTTTGTCTTTTAAGTCAAATAAATAACGGCCTTCTACATCTTGACCTATAATATGAAGTTAATTTGGTTCCTCGATCTATTATTGGCCAACAACACTTTTGGGTGTGTGTGTGTTAAACTTACATTAACAGCAATTCGCGTCTAGTACGACATGCTTGACCAACAAGTGTGAAAAATGATGGCGGCAGGGGTGTAGCTACTGCTGTATCAGCCGTATCAATTATATGGGGCCCCCGGGCTACAGAGGCCCCCGAACGTGTTACAGAAAAAAAATAGTAAAACATTATCTACGCATTACAGTCTCGCTCTTAGCCCGTACTTCCCGATAAAAAATCATAATATCATTATTAAGCCCATAAACACAAAAACTTGGGAAACACGTAGCAAACTTATGGATTATCATATTGTGTGTCAAAATCTTGCAACAAATGATTTGATTTGATAAGGTTAAAAATTACCAGCCCCGCTATACTCCTATCACCGATGTAAATTTGTTACCACTCAGTGATTTTAACGTGCAAGTAATGATTTCTAAACAAATAAGTATTTTAGATACGGACAGAATTTTAAATTATATCTGTTATCTTTTATTTTAAATTCCCTCTCTCTCTCTCTCTTGCGCGTTACTCCGCTGTTGATTTTATGACGTCTTTTTTTTTCAAAATTTCAAGGTTTCCAGACCTAAAAAATACGCCAAAATTTCGGCTATTGATTACAAGCAGAATTTATATATTTTACTGTAACTTTTGCAGATGACTTAATAATATTATGTTTTAATAAATTGAAACCGGTATTATTTTTTAAAACTATTTGGTCTGCTCCGCTCAGCTAATGATTTTAACACAAAGATAAGAATCAGCTAATGATTTTCAATGTGTCAAAATTCTTAGATACGGACAGCATCTAAAATTTTGTTAACACTCCTCTGCTAATTTTATGGCCAGCCATTTCAAAGTTTCGAGCCTACTAGAAACAAAATATACAAAAATTTCGGCTCGCTTGCTCGCCATTGTTTACATAAACTCAATTTTTTATTGTAGAGTTGGCGAGTTACGTTACAATGATTTATAAAAAAGAAAACCGGTAAAATATTGTAAAAAAAATGTCTGGCCCGCTCCGATCTGCTGACGATTTTAGTCCAAATTTTTACAACGTGCGAAAAATCTTGAATAGGAACATAATCTAAAATTTAGTTGCTAACTCCACTGCTGATTTTAGACCACTTTCTTTTAAAGGGACAATTTCTGTTACAAAAATTATACTAAAAATTTTTTGTTCGCTACTTTCGTCCGCTCGCTATTATTAACTTTAATTTAAATGAAATGCGAGCAATTTTCTCCCTTTTGTGAAATTTTAGCCTTGGGCTGGGGGGCCCCCAAAAATGTTTTGCTATGGGGCCCCCCTAAGGCTCGCTACGTAACTGGATGGCGCCCATTTTTTCTTAACTTACAGTGCTTGCGAAAAAGGTAAATATTTTGCAGTTATTTTCGTTATCATATCGAAATATTTGCTATAATATCTAGACAATTACTTTCTGATTTAGTGTAGCTAAAATTACTAGTTTGATACTAAATTTAAGTGCGATTTGAAATGGCTGACTACTGGAGTTACTTCTTTTATCAGTTTGCCAGTGCTCAGCCAGCTTGGCCGAGTACTGGATTATATCCATATTTTTATTTTTACCAGTAGTCTGCCGCCTCAAATGATATGAAATTGCAAGTGGCCGATTACTAGATTTTTATTCCTCAGTAGACAGCCATGTGTCAATTTTTAATAGTTGAACTTGTTTTGATGTTGTACAGTCCAGTTAATTAAGTTCTAAGTAAAAAAAAATTAATACATTCTGAATTAAATATAATATTAAGTACTTAATTATATTTAATTCAGAATGTTTACATTGTAATTAGAAGGAGGAGAGAGAGAGACTTTTCTAGAGAGAGGCTCCTTGCTTGAGTCCTGGGAGGTACCTACATATTTTTTTTTGTAATAGGTAGCTTTTATTTATTTTTTTAAAGTGGAATTTAAACAATGTTGATTATAAAAGAAACTTTAGTACACGACTAATTTACTAAACACATTATATTACTTAATACTTTACTAGCAGAAAAATACAAGTGATTATATTTTTGATAACAACTAAAAGTCTGACTACTGGTGCTGTTACCCTATGTGTGGAATTGATATTTGATACAATATATTGACAAGCTAAATCCAAATATGCAAACATAATTTATCTAGCACGTCTAGTTTTGCTGCTACGAGGGCTGCACTAAAAGTATCGGAAATAGAATATTTCCACTGTTCCTGTCATATTAAAATCTTTTTAATTTAAAACTCCTTGGTTTTAAAAATCGAATACCGTTTATTTATTTAAAAAAAGATTCTCGGTCTTGTCACAAGGTCTTGTCAAACTTGTTTAGTCGTTGAGAAAATGGAATTGACTCGAGAAAATTCTAGAGCGATGATTTATTATAACTTTCGAAGTGGTTTAACACAAAAACAGTGTGTTGACCGGATGATTTCTGCATTTGGTGATGAAGCCCCATCCAAAACCACAATTTATCGCTAGTTTGCTGAATTTCAACGTGGACGTGTCAAGCTCAGTGATGATCCCCGTCAAGGTCGTCCAAAAACTGCAGTCACCCAAGAAAACGTTGATGCTATGCGTAAGCTGATTGAGGAAGATCGACATGTGACATACCGCGAAATTCAGGCAACTTTAGACATTAGCATGAGTCAAATACAAATAATCTTGCATGAACAATTAGGTGTAAAAAAGTTGTTTTCCCGATGGATACCGCATTTGCTCTGTGAAGAGTAAAATGCGGGTCGCGTTACTTGGTGCGTCAGAACTCTCGAAAGATTCCACGCAGGATCCTCAAATGCTGTATACAACATCGTATCAGGTGACGAATCCTGGATATACGCGTACGAACCCGAAACAAAAAACCAGTCACGAGTTTGGGTGTTCGAAAATGAGTTAAAGCCAACAAAAATTGTTCGTTCACGGAGTGTTGCAAAAAAAATGGTGGCCACGTTTGTCTCCAAAACCGGCCATGTTGCGACTATTCCTCTTGAGGGACAAAGAACGGTTAATGCAGAATGGTATGCTAACATTTGTTTGCCACTGGTCGTTTCTGAACTCCGTAAAGAGAACCGCCGTATCATCCTCCATCACGACAATGCGAGTTCTCACACCGCGCACAGAACAAAAGAGTTTTTAGAGCAAGAAATCATAGAATTATTAGACCATCCGCCGTACAGCCCCGACCTAAGCCCTAATGATTTCTATACTTTCCCTAAAATAAAGAATAAATTGCGTGGTCAGAGATTTTCATCACCTGAAGAAGCTGTGGACGCCTACAAAACGGCCATTTTGGAGACCCCAACTTCCGAATGGAATGGTTGCTTCAATGATTGGTTCCATCGTATGGAAAAATGTGTCAAATTTCGCGCTGAATACTTCGAAAAGCAATAAATACATTTTTAAATAGTAATGTTGTGTCACTTCCTGATTCCCGAAATTTTCAGTGCCGCCCTCGTATAAGCAACATTTGACGCATTTTTAGTATATTTCTTGCATTAGTATTTTCGATTTTTTCTCTTTAAACATTAGTGAGTACCTTTTCAGTAGTAGTACTTATCATCTATGGAGTACCTACTTACCGTGGATGTTGAACATGGTCATAGATTTCACGTAGGTATTGTAAACGTGGTAAAAAGATATAACGTCTAGTGGTCCACATAAATGTTAGCGGATTTCTGCTAAAAAATCAATCGCGTAATAATTATCTTCAAACTATTTGATACACACACATCAGCTCAATAGCTGCTAGTGTGGTTTACTTGTTTTATGTTATTAATTAAAACTATATTATGAAGATTTTTTTATATCTTATCAGATATTCGTAGGTATTTTATTTAATATCATATTTTATAGTCAAATAATTATGTACTTTTTTATAGCAATACGCATTTAATATGTGAAATTTCGTAAAATGTATGAAAGAAAAGATTAAAAACTAGACGTGGTAGAATCATTGATATCAGTATATATAGTAATCAGTATTAGATTTAGCACACTAAAGTACAATAAAATCATCTATCAAAATTTTTGCTCCTGACTTAAAAAAAATTGCAGACCAGTGTTATGGAGAATGCATTAGCATTACATAGTAACTATTAATCAATTTATTTATATTAAGTTGATTAATTAATAGTATTATAATAGTATATTAATTATATTACCTAGACAATTTAATTATTATGAAGGCCATCAAAGCAATACTGTCTTGTCATTATAAACAAGGTTTCTAACTTGTCATTTTGCTGAATCTCCCATCTTATCTCAGACACTAGATTTGTAAGGCATATATACTGTAGACTGTTTAGTACATAAAATACCTCCAGTACCCTAGGCTAGGATAACATTAAACTCTCAGTAATTTATGATAAAGCTAGGTTTAAAAATAAAACACACATTCAATCCTTTTCACTTAAGTCAATATATTTGTTAAAATCAAACTTTGATGCATTTATTTTGTTTTTGCAAACTGTACAAATCCGTCATGTGATGTAATATATTGTATCCAATATACACCAAAATTAGATTAATGTTAAAAAATAAAAATGGAAAATGCAATTCTACATATACACCATATTATTAATTGGACTTTTTAGAATCTTTGGATGGTGACCGAGATCTTGAACGGGACATCGATCTTCCCTTGGAACGGGAGCGGGAACGCGAGCGGCTTCTGGAACGGGACCCTGACCTTGGAGAACGGGAGCGAGTGCGACGACGAGACCTCGACCGACTGAAACATTTTAAGTCATAATTAAAAACTGCAACGCAAAAAGTTTTTGATTCAGAAATTTTGATACAAAATATATTCATTATAAATGTTAAAATATCATACACTATATTTATTATTGTTTCACCCAGTAAAAATTTTTTGGTAAAGTTTATTTTTGGAAACTACCCGATTTAGTTTTTAATATTATGTCAAGACTCTTCAGTGTATAATACAATTACCTGCTGGAACTCTTTTTATTACTTCTGGTAATAATTTCTGTTATTGTTAACAGCTGAATTTCTGATTGAACAGAATACATATCGCATAAAATGTGTAACTCACTGAGTGCACGCAGTGATTACATGTGTTGAGTGTCACGATGAGTAGACAAACATTATCTCAAAGTAGTTCTCGATAAGTGGTGTGCACGTAGGCTGTAGTTACGTAGCCAGAGAGCGTAGTAAGATGCTGCCAACATTAGCGTTGTACACGCCGTGAAGTAAAAGCTACGTAGCGCAGACTATAAGAAGTGCAGACACTGAAGAGTTCAATCTCGGCGCACAGGCCAATGATAACCTATAACATAGTTATCATTGGTTTATGTGGATCAAAGCAGTGATATGGAGTCTTTATCCTCACAAAAAATACACAATGTAACATTTTTGTTTCTAATTAAATAACAGAAACAGTTTTAAAGATTCCAATGGTAACAAAAACAGTACACAATATTTTAAAGTACTCCTTGTAAGTATACCTGCGACGACGACGACGGGTACAATCTCTTGCGTAATGACCACGGTCGCCACAATCATAGCAACGGTCGTCGTATGGCCTGGGCGGTAGGCGGGAACGCGGCGGTGGACCGCGGCCTCCATAGCCACGGCCACCGTTTGACATTTCTACTCTAGCGCGTCGACCACAAATAGTTCGTCCATCTAATCCCCGAATCTGAAATAATGGTACAACGTCATAGTTTAGTTAGGTATACCACCCAATTAGGTTATTCTACTGTAGTATAAAGTTAAAACATCTTATTAAATGTTAAATAGGATATTATCAAAATAATATACTTTAAAAACTCACCGCGTCTTCCGCATCTCTTGGATCTTCAAATTCGACAAAGGCAAAACCCGGCGGATTCCTAGCAACCCAGACATTTCTCAGCGGACCGTAATAAGAAAAAGCATCTTCGAGTTCAGGTTTACTAGCATTGTTACCCAAATCACCTACGTACACTTTACAGTCACCATAGCGCGACATTTCTCCTAAAAATAAATAGTTCGTTAATTAGTCACTAGCTTGGTATGGAAAATGGTTACAATGCGCATTAGTAAAGTGCGTTGTAACTTACGATGATTAACTTGTCACCCCCGATTAGGACATTAGCGTTACAGGTTGATATTGCTCTAATGTAATATTCTTATAATTATTGGCAAAGCTAAGGACACGTTTAGATAAAATTTCGGTGGTCACAAATCCACAATCAATCGAGGACGCCGCTTACAAAATGGCTGAATTACCAAAGATTATAGATTTTAGGAATGCAACTTAAATACTAATCGAATAAAGCCACTATAAACTTTATGGTCAAGAAATCGATATTTATATGGAAAATTACTCCGTTCTTGAATAAAGCGTCAAACTCACCGTCCAGCCTGAAAATCCAGCGCCAGTACTTATAGCCGTCATTAGTGTTAATTGTGTTATAATAATTTTTAATTTTTACCTATTATTTTATACACTACTTTGCCTACTTAGCTACTAGGCTATTTTTTATTTTTGCCAAATAGTACTACTTACTAGTGAGTATTGTGCTTAAACATGAATCATTCTCTTTACCTATAAAGGCGTAACTCCTGCTCATGTTTTTTCGCAACATTACACAGAAAACATGAAACATAAACATTTGTTTTCATACACAAGCTGTCTTAGTTTTAGCGATTGCAGATGCAAAATCTATGAGAAAACACTAAAAAGGCCACTTTAGGTGTTTCATATATTGTTCTCAACGCATATTATGTGCGCCATTTTACGTTTTTCTATTGAAAACTGTCTAAATTGATGTTTTCTAATATGATAAAATCAGATGAAGCATGTAGCCATTTTACCATTTCACGATTCTTGTATATATGAAACATCTAAAGTGGCCTTTTTAGACCCCCAGATTTCGAGTTAGGCCATATAGACTGACACGTAATTTTAGTATTTATCGGGAGTTACGAATAGAAGATCGATTTGGGATTGATAAATAATTTCTTCCGTATTTCTATGTTTAATGGTCATGTGAATGGTGTAACAGTGGTGTATGTGCTAAAGAAATGAAACATTCCTTCCCCTCTCTAACCGCGCGGGGAATGTTTTCCGTCCGTCTCGGAAGACAAAACATTGTGTATTCCTATACAAATGTGTATAGCCACGCCCCAATGTTTCGATGTTTTGTGTAATGTTTCGAAAAAAACACGCGCAATAGACGCACCTTAATCTACGCTACGTAGGTCGTAGTGTATCGTCAATATTGTGAAAACATTCTAACGTAGATATTTTGAATAACCGTCTATATTGCCTTTTAAAGTACAACTCTACTTAACATTTAACATAATGTTATATAGTCTGTGCTTTTTACGAATATCCTTATTTCCTTTGGCAAGAAAAGAAAAAATATAATATGTTCATGAGCGAACGGACGTCGTTTCGACTTTTGTATTCCGTCATGCAATAATTTTTCATACATGATTTCGTTGTTAAAAAGTGGTGTAGATGGTGTAGTTGTTTTAATAAATAATTAGATACTCATTAGACAAAAATGAAATATTAGCATTTTAATTTGCGTATTTTTATCATAGTTATCGATAGGACTGTGACAAGTACGGTAATGGTGGCCATGTCATGAAAATCCCTACAGCCATGGATGATAGCTCCGTATCTCATCACAACGGAGGGCAAGTAGGATCTCAGATAGGAGTTAGTGTAAATAATAAACAAAATGAAGAATCTAGTCAAAGTGTCCAGTACTCCATTCCGGGCATTTTGCATTTCATTCAACACGAATGGGCGAGATTCGAACTTGAAAGATCACAATGGGAAGTGGACAGAGCGGAATACGAGGTATTTTTTTAATAATTCCTAAAAATATGTTCTCGATTATCTTACTTTACTTATTTGTAACATACGGAACGCAATTTTTGTTAAAAATCCTTTTTGTTAGGTAGTAAATAGTATTGTCTGTAAGGTAATTGTAGTAAATTGAGGTTTTCAGCATGTAGTAGACTTGTTTAGGTAATAATATTTACCAGTCGGAACAAAATACTGTGCTATATTGTATATTGTGATTATATATTATGTTCATCTGACATGACTAAAAAAACATTTGTTTTCTTTCTTTCTTTCATAATATTTCCATATTAATTTGCACAAATATTAAACATTGTTTTAAATTCCTTAAACATACAAAAAAAACTTTGTATCTGCAGCAACTTTGTCACAAGTTATAAATTTACTTTCATTTGGATATTGTCAAAGACTTCATAAATCTGTATATATATTTATAAGAAAGTCGTGTTAGTTATACTATTTATAACTCAAGAACGGCTGAACCGATTTGACTGATAATTGGTGGGGAGGTAGCTTAGAACTAGGAGACGGACATAGGATACTTAAATGCCCAGACAGACTTGGCGGGGATCTTGATGTTTGCCATAATCTCAAAAACTACTGAAAGGATTTTCATGCAGTTTACATTCCTTAGGAAGGTTTAGGTTGATAATAATTAGTTAAGGTTTTGCAGAAATTGTTTGATTTATGACGATAATTGTTGAAGGTGTCTGGAAAAAATCAAGCCATCTGAGAACTTTCATTGAATACGCTGCCTAACCTAACCCATTGGAGATAAATAACTAAACAATGTCGGTGGGATTGTTTCTCTTTTATAGGTCTACAAAAAGTCCACGATGGCATAGATATATTTATCTCTTAAGGATAGGACTATACCCATTCTAAGTTTAAAAAAAATTAACAAAAAATGTGGTATTTTCAGGAGCCATTCAGATGGATACAATTTAATTATCCTTATCTAGGAGGTATCTTAAAATTAAAAAGTATGTGTGAAAATTTATTATAAAGTATATATTTTTACTCTTGTGTTATTACTATATTGCAGTAGGTATATTTGCTAAAGAAGTTTTTTGCCAATTACACTCCCACACAGGCGAAGCTGCGTGCAAAAGCTACGAATAGATATAAACGATAAATATATATTTTTATATTGTAATGTAAAAAAAATTAAATGTAATTGTTGTCATTGTATTGAAATAATTATAGTAATTACATTTATGTAACACTGGCAAAAGAAGTAGAAACAAAATAAATAAATATGAAATCTTTTCTTTTACAATATTACTTAATTGAGATTTTCAGGCTTTTTATAAAAGCTGATTATTTTGTAGATAGATTTTACTCTTTATGAGATTGCACATAATCATGACATAAAGTATAATAAAAACTATGAAATATTATAATTTTGGAGTAAAAATTATTTTTTTCCAAATGGAATTGTACTTAAACTAACTTAATTAGATTTACAACTATTTGCCTTTTTATTATCGGTTTCAATGCCTGCAATTTTATGGCCTCCAGGTAGACAAGTAAGTGCATGCAGTCTGATATGAATTACTGCAAATTTTATTTTTTAGTTATGCACAAAATGTAATAATTATTGTTCAGTTTACTCAGTTTATTATAAAATATATTTACTGCAACATTTGGACACAGCAAATTTTTATCAATAAATACTTGGTATATTTCAAAATGCATTTGAAAAAAATTGCCACAGTGAGTTGTGGAGTAGGAGTGAACTAAACAATTTTTTTAAAATAGTCCTCTAAATAAAGATTTAAATAATAATGTTACACACACTGTCTCAGATTAATAACTAACGCTATCATGTGTTACGAATACCAATTTTGTCACACATTGACATTTTTCAATCCGTCTTTCACATTCAATAGACAACATTTACATATTTATTATTTCATATCTAAGAGGCAAAAGAAGGTTAAAAAAGTTAATACTTAAAAATTATATGAATTATGTGCAAATTTTGACCACTAGTTTATATAAATACACTAAACAGCAATAAAAAAAAATTGTATACTTATTGGCTCCCCATCTATATACAGTCTTGAGGTTAAGATACTTTTTATATATGTTATTGATTGTACTGTAGGTTCTTGGTGGCAATTCATGTTTCACAGTGATAAAACACAGGACTCTTGCACTGTTTCCACTTTATTAAGTATTTTACATTAATTTTTAATATATTACACAACCAGTTTTAACAAAGTCATCATTAGGGGTAGGTAGATTTAAAATTATAAAAAAATTGTTAACATTATGCAAATGAAATTAGGGTTGCCAGCATCATTAAATATTTTCAATTTTGTGCAACATAATTTCAATTTTTATTCCATATTATTATTTTTTCTACTGTATTTCACAAATTAATTTTAGTACAATATTCAAACACATTAGATTGATAAATTAATAACTTATTGATTTATAATGTTATAGAATAGCAACATAATACGGATGTCAGAATATAAAATGAAAATACAACTATCACCAATAATTCAATTAAAATGTCCATAATATTTAAGAATCTAAGATATTGTAAATAATGTCAAATAAATTATATTAAATTAAATAATGTCAATTTAAATTAATAAATTGTGTCAAAAAGTTCATCCAAAATTAATAATATTATGTATATAAATTGGATTATGGTGAAATGTAGAACATAGTTTAACCGTTTAAAATATAATCATTAAATTAAATGTCTTCGAATAAAAGGCATGTCTGGTCATTTAGTAAGATCCCACATTTTTTGTGTCTGTTAATTTCAAGCTCTTTTAATGCATCCGTCTTTCTGCTTTTTGGTAATAATATATGTAAGTAAGTATTTTAATATTTTTATCGGGGTCAAAGTTGTTGAAATTTATATGTTTGGCAAACATAGATCTCAAGTTGTTATATTATGTTCTTTTATCTAGTTTTAAACTTTCTCCTCATCTGACCTATATATATATATATAAATATATACTCCACATGTATCACAAGTGAGACTGTAAATACCTCTATTGTCTGTGATTTTAAACTTATCTTTATTGTTGCACAGTAATTTTTTTAGGGAATCTGTGGTGTAGAATGCCACTCTAGTCTCCTTGTTATGTAGAATCCTCTGGAATCTGTAGGATGATGGGCCGATAAAAATAATGTAAAATATTTATTACAGTGGAAATAATGTTGACTTTAACAGCAGATAATGGGTTTAATTTTATCGACAAAACAACCCCCTTTTGTGGGTCGCACCCCTGAATATTTTGTTTTGGGTACCTTACACTGTATAAAACTAAATAATTACTTATATTTATAACCTACACATATCAGAAGGGTCTCATTTTACTCCTAAGAATATATTTATATCGGTAAATAATTTAATTTATTACTTACTTAGGAAAAAATAATTTAAATCTTAAAAAACCTTAAAGAGTATTTAGCATGATCTATCACCGTGGAAACTTATAAACCACTTTAGAGGCTGATTACTCAAAAATAGTTGACTTTAAAAAAAGTCACTTATATACCTTGTCTTTATTTAAAAATATCTATTCGACAATACCCCACATGTTGGGATATAATGAAAAAATATTTTTCATCCCCACTTCACATGTATGGAGAACCACCTCTAAAATGTAAAATTATTCTTTTTTTATGATTCCGAAACCGAGATCTATATGCAGTCCTTAACTGTATTAAATTTCATCCATTTATGTTCATAATTACAGAAGCTAGAAGCGCAGCCAGACGGATAGACAGAGCGAAACTATAAGGGTTCCTTGAGTATTACAGAACCCTAAAAAAAAGTTTTTCTTACGTTTTTCTTATTTTATAAATAGTTTTTAATCTAGCCTGTTCATCCCAAAATTTTATTTATTGTCAGCATTTCTGATAATACCAACAACCAACAATTTGACGAAAAATTCAACACCAACAATTTATTCCTTTCTTCTGACAATCAGCTGTTGAAAGTATAGGAGGGAAAAACTTGAAAATTACAGAATTTTTGTAAAATTTTGGTTTGTCAAATTAATTGACTTTCAAGGTTGTGTAGTTAAACATTTTATAATATTATAGACATATGACAAGTTAAACATTTTATAATATTATAGAAAATTATATTATGTTTGTATTTATTAAATTAAAACAAGTGTCAAGTTGCAATATTCCTAACATTGTTTAAGCATAATAATTAATAATATCATAATATGTACTACTATACATACTAATTATCACTATTTTATTTATATAAAAGCTGAATTACATCATTGTACACAAAGAAAGGCACTGCTGTAAATTAAGAGCCAAAGCTCTTATTTAACTTTACACTATAATAAAACTTTAAAACTGAACTTAGTTTGCTTTTATTTTTCAAGAAATTTAGGGTTAAACGTGGAGATACATTCAAAGCAACATTTTAATTTATCTGAGTATTAATTTTTTATTATTATAACTTGAACATTAAATTATTTGTCATATTTATTGGGTTGAAGACAAATAGTCACAGTAAAAATACACTACAAATTCATGTTGATAGCAGATAATATTATTACTATGTATTTTGTATAGAATTTAATTGTCTTTAAAAGCATAACATTTTTGAACTTTTAGTTGGTTTTTATTTGAAACCTTTCTTACCTGCTTTACAGGCAAGGATTTCTTTTCTCCAAGGTGAAAGGAAGGGTCAAGAAAACTTGAAGAATGATCTTGTCAGGCGGATAAAGATGCTGGAGTATGCATTGAAGCAAGAGAGAGCGAAGTTTCATAAGCTCAAATATGGTGTTGACTTGCAACAAGGTGATATGCGTTTACCTTCCGAGGAACCACCACAAGAGCCGGAGCCTGCTGAAAGGGCCCAGTGGAAGCAGGGCCGTCAACTCATTAAACAATATCTACAGGTAAATTTTTATAATACTAGTGTCTAGTGATTCATTTTAGTTAATGTCCAAACAAGATGAAGGAGAAATTCTTGTTTTTATATGTATAGCAATTGTATGTTATTTTCTTAAAGGATATTTTATGTATGAGTACTTACTGTAAGTTACATTCTTAAATTTGAATAATGCTAAAGTATTTGTTGTGTGTGTGTTATATGATTATGTAAATTATTTTTTTTATAAAGGAAATAGGTTATACAGACACTATTCTTGATGTGCGCTCTAATCGAGTGAGGACTTTATTGGGATTGAACAATGATGAACAAGCAGATGAGACCAGTTACAGAAACTGTGATAAACATCAACACTATCAAATGAACACTGCCCTTTGTCGCAAGGTGTATGATTATGGTAAGTAACATATTTATCATAGGTTCAAAAAAGGTCTAAATAACAGCATTATTTTTTTATATTTTTTTCTCCCCTGATATATTAGGCTTGAACTGACAATTAAGAATATAAAACTATATTTAGTTATCTATACTAATATAATAAAGAGAAACGTTTTGTTTGTTTGTTTCTTTGTATGTTTGTTTGTTTGCATTGGATAGTCTCTGAGGCTACTTGACTTTGATGAAATTAGATATAGAGTAGACCAAGGGAAAGGACATGGGCTACTTTTTATTGCGGCAAAATGTACGGTTTCCTTTTCGTGCACGAAGTCGCGTGCAACATCTAGTAGATCATAAATCTATATTCAAGACCGATACCAGGGACAAAATCGTGCGGCGCGAGTCCGACAGCATGCGCTGACACTAGATCCCAACTTTAGATATTATGTTCAAGTTATTGAATTGGAATTTATTGTATGTTCCTAAGGTGCTAAAGAGCAGCGCAAAGGTGGCATGTCAACTGGGAGTGGTTACAATGAAGAGGGTTTGTCAGTGCAAGAAACGGCCGCCGTGTTCGCCAACTTCGAATTTCTCGCTAACCAGGAAATGGACATGGATGAAATTGATGATCTTGACGCTAAACAAATGCATCATACTGCTGGTAAACAAGGTAGGAAAATTAATTTTTTTAATAAAATTTATTAGAATACTCAGTCAAGTATCAGTATAATTTGGCTATGATTCCACTATAAGTGTTATAAACCGTAAGCGAAAGTGTGAAGTGTGACAGTAATTGCTCAGAATCATATGAATAATATTATTTTACTGTATAAAGGCGAAGAGGTAGATCACGAAGCCGAGGAGGTGTTGAACGAGTTGAACTTGCTTACTGAGAGCGAGGCCGACGCCGGCGGCCAGGGCGAGGATTACCCAGGTGGTAAGTGCTAGTGCTTGCATTATGGTAGGTAACACAACACACACATTTCTATTTTTTTGTTTGGCAATACTGAAATATACAAATTATTATTTTCCATATTACTAGGCATACAGAAGTATTTTTGTAAGTCACTGTTACATAAAAAGAAACGAGGTGACATTTTCGGTGTTGTTATTTGCTTAGTATTAAATAAAAACTGATTTAACAATAACCATCCTTTTTGCTCGTTATTATTGCTGTTCTATTCGCAGTATGTTTCAAGTATCAGAGCATGCTATTGCTGTCGTGCGCACTTGATTGATGCGTGTGTGAGTGAGACAGCATGTGCTGACATTGGAACCATACTACGAATTGAATATAAATAATTACGAGAATTGGGCTTCAGGCTACCAAATAAGATAACAATGTATATACCAATGTCGATATATCCTTTGCATACATTTTCGTGTTGTAAAGGTAGCCTTCCGATCTATGCGACCGCGACGCGAGACCGCGACCCGCGACTACGACCAGCAAAACCAGTGAATCAGGTTTTCTGGCCACGCCCACCAGTCGTGCTACGCGAGTCGCGGGGATTGTTTAGTGCTCCATATAAATTAATTCTAAGCAGTGGCTCCGCGATTCTATTTCGGTCTCGGATCGCGGTCTTGCGTCGCGCGTCGGAAGATTACCTTTAATTACAAGCGTATGTTAATGTTAATATGAAAATGAAAATTATGTTACAGTGAAATTTCCAAGCGGAAATGCCACGACCATAAGCGGAGAGTCGGACGAGAAACCTCTGGCTCTAGGAGAGCTGGCTCAACTCACTGTCAGCAACGAGCCGGAAGCGTACGATGTTGGAAACGCCAACAAGGAGTCTTTCAGGAAGACTTGGAATGCCAAATATACTCTACGCTCACATTTTGATGGTGTATGTATTCTTTATCTCAGATTTATATTTTAAAAACAATAAAGGCCATGAAAGACCAGACCATGGCGGTCTGGATATTTTAAACAACGTAATATAAATATAACGTAATATAACTGAAACTACTCTCTCTCTCTCGTTCATCGAGATATATAGCTAATAGAGTCGTCATAGCAACCATTTTATATGAAAAAAAAACTATCAACTTCTCGCTTGATTTCTAGTGTCAAATGGCAGTCAGTTCTATAGAAATGTTAAAAGTTTCATACATACAAACTATGCAAATCCACTAATGTGTTTTGGTTTTTTTTGGGCCACATACTACTCTATTGGATACGCGTTTATTGCTCTCGTCTAATGTCAGTGTAAAAATTGATAGCAATAGATAATTCTAAAATTGGCTTCTACATTTTTCAGGTAAGAGCACTCGCTTTCCACCCGACCGAGCCGGCACTGGTGACCGCCTCAGAAGACCACACGCTCAAGTTGTGGAACCTGCAGCGTACTGTGCAGGCGAAGAAGTCTGCGGGTCTCGATGTGGAGCCGCTATACACGTTCCGAGCGCACACGGCGCCCGTGCTGTGCCTCGCGATGGGTGCGCCGCGCTCCGAGGAGTGCTTCTCTGGCGGACTCGACGGCACCATCCGCGTGTGGAACCTGCCGCCGCCACAGGTCGACCCCTACGACCCCTACGACCCGGCTGTACAGGTACATAACTTGGTAAATTGGCTATTAGTAATTTACTTTCTGTTAACATAGTAATAGTCTACATTATAAACCACGAGAGCAAATAAACTTTGTAAATAATGAACATCTGTCTAAAGGACGTCAAAATGAAAATAATCCTAAATTTATTTACCTTAAACTTTATTATGTCGATTCAGTGACTGTAGAGTGTATGTTACTTTAAGGCTTAAAGTAACATACACTCTACAGTCACTGAATCTACATAATTAATTAGCAATTTTACTTGGATTAAAATACCACATTGTATGTAATAATTTCTTGAAGTATGGGTTTAGTTAAGCTATGCTTAAAAGATAGACATAATATGCCAGAGCGGATTTTTTGTAGGACTATATTATTAGATATATAATTGTTTAGTATATTTCCATTATACATTGATTTACATGTAACTGTAACAATTTTTATATTATACTAGCGGACCCGACAGACGTTTTCCTGCCGGGCAGATTTGTGAATCTAAACCATCCAGGGTGGCACCCAAACGCATACAATAAAATTCATTCAAATCGGTCCAGACGTTTAGGAGGAGTTCAGTGACATACACACGTACAGTAGAATTATATATATAAAGAAAGATATAGCTTGCAGATGGCAATTTTTTTTCTACTTAATTGACACTTATATTTTGGACAATTCACATAGTATCTTTATAAATTATAGCCTAAGTATGTTGTATTCTGATATGTAAGTATACGAGGGCGGCACTGAAAATTTCGGGAATCAAGGAAGTGACACAACATTACTATTTAAAAATGTATTTATTGCTTTTCGAAGTATTCTCCGCGAAATTTGACACATTTTTCCATACGATGGAACCAATCATTGAAGCAACCATTCCAATCGGAAGTTGGGGTCTCCAAAATGGCCGTTTTGTAGGCGTCCACAGCTTCTTCAGGTGATGAAAATCTCTGACCACGCAATTTATTCTTTATTTTAGGGAAAGTATAGAAATTATTATGTGTCTAATAATTCTATGATTTCTTGCTCTAAAAACTCTTTTGTTCTGTGCGCGGTGTGAGAACTCGCATTGTCGTGATGGAGGATGATGCGGCGGTTGCAGTTCTCTTTACGGAGTTCAGAAACGACCTGTGGCAAACAAATGTTAGCATACCATTCTGCATTAACCATTCTTTGTCCCTCAAGAGCAATAGTCGCAACATGGCCGGTTTTGGAGACAAACGTGGCCACCATTTTTTTGCAACACTCCGTGAACGAACAATTTTTGTTGGCTTTAACTCATTTTCGAACACCCAAACTCGTGACTGGTTTTTTGTTTCGGGTTCGTACGCGTATATCCAGGATTCGTCACCTGATACGATGTTGTATACAGATTGAGGATCCTGCGTGGAATCTTTCGAGAGTTCTGACGCACCAAGTAACGCGAGCCGCTTTTTGCTCTTCACAGAGCAAATGCGGTATCTATCGGGAAAACAACTTTTTTACACCTAATTGTTCATGCAAGATTATTTGTATTTGACTCATGCCAATGTCTAAAGTTGCCTGAATTTCGCGGTATGTCACATGTCGATCTTCCTCAATCAGCTTACGCACAGCATCAACGTTTTCTTGGGTGACTGCAGTTTTTGGACGACCTTGACGGGGATCATCACTGAGCTTGACACGTCCACGTTGAAATTCAGCAAACCAGCGATAAATTGTGGTTTTGGATGGGGCTTCATCACCAAATGCAGAAATCATCCGGTCAACACACTGTTTTTGTGTTAAACCACTTCGAAAGTCATAATAAATCATCGCTCTAGAATTTTCTCCAGTCAATTCCATTTTCTCAACGACTAAAAAGTTTGACATGACCTTGTGGCAAGACCGAGAATCTTTTTTTAAATAAATAAACGGTATTCGATTTTTAAAACCAAGGAGTTTTAAATTAAAAAGATTTTAATATGACAGGAACAGTGGAAATATTCCATTCCAGATACTTTTAGTGCAGCCCTCGTATTATTGCAAATTTTCATGATATCCATTCTCTAGTTATTACATGAAAGAGTAACAAACAACCATACACCTATAGTTTCGCGTTTGTAATATTAGTCGGGACCAAGAGAAGAAATAAAAAATGAAATCAAATTTTTTGGAATAATATATATTATGATAATCCAAGTAAAATTGCTAATTAATTATGTCGATTCAGTGACTGTAGAGTGTATGTTACTTTAAGGCTTAAAGTAACATACACTCTACAGTCACTGAATCTTTAAGGCTTAAAGTAACATACACTCTACAGTCACTGAATCGACATAATTAATTAGCAATTTTACTTGGATTATCATAATATATATTATTCCAAAAAATTTGATTTCATTTTTTATTTCTTCTCTTGGTCCCGACTAATATTACAAACGCGAAACTATAGGTGTATGGTTGTTTGTTACTCTTTCATGTAATAACTAGAGAATGGATATCATGAAAATTTGCAATAATACGAGGGCTGCACTAAAAGTATCTGGAATGGAATATTTCCACTGTTCCTGTCATATTAAAATCTTTTTAATTTAAAACTCCTTGGTTTTAAAAATCGAATACCGTTTATTTATTTAAAAAAAGATTCTCGGTCTTGCCACAAGGTCTTGTCAAACTTTTTAGTCGTTGAGAAAATGGAATTGACTGGAGAAAATTCTAGAGCGATGATTTATTATGACTTTCGAAGTGGTTTAACACAAAAACAGTGTGTTGACCGGATGATTTCTGCATTTGGTGATGAAGCCCCATCCAAAACCACAATTTATCGCTGGTTTGCTGAATTTCAACGTGGACGTGTCAAGCTCAGTGATGATCCCCGTCAAGGTCGTCCAAAAACTGCAGTCACCCAAGAAAACGTTGATGCTGTGCGTAAGCTGATTGAGGAAGATCGACATGTGACATACCGCGAAATTCAGGCAACTTTAGACATTGGCATGAGTCAAATACAAATAATCTTGCATGAACAATTAGGTGTAAAAAAGTTGTTTTCCCGATAGATACCGCATTTGCTCTGTGAAGAGCAAAAAGCGGCTCGCGTTACTTGGTGCGTCAGAACTCTCGAAAGATTCCACGCAGGATCCTCAATCTGTATACAACATCGTATCAGGTGACGAATCCTGGATATACGCGTACGAACCCGAAACAAAAAACCAGTCACGAGTTTGGGTGTTCGAAAATGAGTTAAAGCCAACAAAAATTGTTCGTTCACGGAGTGTTGCAAAAAAATGGTGGCCACGTTTGTCTCCAAAACCGGCCATGTTGCGACTATTCCTCTTGAGGGACAAAGAATGGTTAATGCAGAATGGTATGCTAACATTTGTTTGCCACAGGTCGTTTCTGAACTCCGTAAAGAGAACTGCAACCGCCGCATCATCCTCCATCACGACAATGCGAGTTCTCACACCGCGCACAGAACAAAAGAGTTTTTAGAGCAAGAAATCATAGAATTATTAGACACATAATAATTTCTATACTTTCCCTAAAATAAAGAATAAATTGCGTGGTCAGAGATTTTCATCACCTGAAGAAGCTGTGGACGCCTACAAAACGGCCATTTTGGAGACCCCAACTTCCGATTGGAATGGTTGCTTCAATGATTGGTTCCATCGTATGGAAAAAATGTGTCAAATTTCGCGGAGAATACTTCGAAAAGCAATAAATACATTTTTAAATAGTAATGTTGTGTCACTTCCTTGATTCCCGAAATTTTCAGTGCCGCCCTCGTATACTTACATATCAGAATACAACATACTTAGGCTATAATTTATAAAGATACTATGTGAATTGTCCAAAATATAAGTGTCAATTAAGTAGAAAAAAAATTGCCATCTGCAAGCTATATCTTTCTTTATTTATATAATTCTACTGTACGTGTGTATGTCACTGAACTCCTCCTAAACGTCTGGACCGATTTGAATGAATTTTATTGTATGCGTTTGGGTGCCACCCTGGATGGTTTAGATTCACAAATCTGCCCGGCAGGAAAACGTCTGTCGGGTCCGCTAGTATAATATAAAAATTGTTACAGTTACATGTAAATCAATGTATAATGGAAATATACTAAACAATTATATATCTAATAATATAGTCCTACAAAAAATCCGCTCTGGCATATTATGTCTATCTTTTAAGCATAGCTTAACTAAACCCATACTTCAAGAAATTATTACATACAATGTGGTATTTTCAGAAGTAATTTATATGGATATGTATATTATTAATTAGTCACTTTAAGTATTTTATACACATTATAATAGCCGTTTACACCATACAGTTCAATTAACATCTTAGGAGTTATCGTAAAATTAAAAAGTAAATGTGAGAAAACAACACCCAAAAATACCAACATGCTTTAAACCGATAGAAAGCTTCCATTATATGTAAGTGTCATTGGCTATAAATTGTAAAGATATCGTATAAATCTAATTAAGCGTAGTCAAAGCCGCTTGCAAGAGCTAGTACAATATAATAATATTATAGATAAAAATATAAAAAGCACAATATTAACCGCACATAAACTTCAGGGCCCGGTGCTGCGCGAGCACACGGACGCGGTGTGGTCGCTGGCGAGTGCGGGCGGGCGGCTGCTGTCATCCTCGGCGGACGGCACGGCGCGGCTGTGGTCGCCGCGCGCGCCGCGCCCGCTGCTGCTGACGCTGCGCGACGATCCGCCTGCGCCCGCTGTCGCCGCTGCGCCCGCTGCAGCTGACTTTGCCGATGCCGCCGCGCGAGCCGCCGTCGTCTACCGCGACGGCAAACTTCTGCTATACGACCTAGAGACCGGACAGGTATGTCCGAGCGGCAATGTCTAATAGATAAATTGAAAACTTGTAACACACACACGTCATAATAAAACCAGCAACAATCATAACTAAACTAGACGAACTGTACCTGTACAAATGGCGGCGTTACTGCTTTGTTTTTGTTTATTTCTTCCAGATAACCCAATCCTTATATAGTATAAAATAAAATGAAGTCACTTTGTTCCCTGTTTGCTGAGATCTTTAAAACTACTCAACTGATTTTAATACAGTTTTCAGCAATAGGTGGAGTAATAAATAAGAAAGGTTTATATTATGTATTTAATTAAATACATTGCACCCGTAAGGAGAGCTGGGGCGGGTCGCTAGTAAAATAATTTAAAAAAACTTTAAATCTTATACATACTTTAAACGAGCAAATCTTGTATATTAGTACATAATCGGAATCTCGGAAACGGCTGCAAATATTTCCATGAAATTTAGTATGCAGGGAGTTTTGGGAGGAGAAAAATCGATCTAGCTAGGTCTTATCCCTGGGAAACCACTTCATTTTTAAGTTATGTAAGTTTTTTCTCCTTCGTAAAACAATATATGTATTATCAATATTTTTGACTCTATTAATCTCAATCCAAATGGCAGTTTGCTATGCGCGTATGTATCCCTGTGAAGCTGCGCATTTTAAGTTATGTATGTTTTTTTTTCGTCGCGTAATAAGATAAGAGTGATTTCGATTTCTACAACACCTTATCTGGAGCGAACTTCGAGTATTTCTTCCTTCTCAGTTTGATTTAAAATTTCATTGAAATACTTTTTTTTGTTAGTTTTTTTTAATCGCGTATCTTTTTGGAGTTGAGGACTGAATTATGCCTGACTTAGCCCCAACGGAGATTGCTAGGGCACTCGAAATACGAAGAAATGGTCAAACCTACAGAGTGATATCCAGAGATCTTCGTCGACCAGTTTCAACGATTCATCGCAGTGTCCAACGGTTCAGGGAGACCGGTACTTGTGTGAGAAGAGCAGGACAAGGCAGAAAAAGACGCACTTCGAGTAGGGATGATCGTTTCATTCGGCTTCGTGTACGTAGGAACCCCCGTTTGACGGCCGTCCAAGCCCGACATGAGTTAGAAGCAGTGCGGGGTGTAACCGTAAGTGAGCGTACGGTACGAAGAAGGTTCGAAGAAGCTGGTTTGGGTTCATTTGTGTCCGCCAAGGCTCCAAGGCTCGAGGTAAATCATCGTAGAAACAGGTTAACTTTTGCTCAGGAACATCGACTTTGGAACGCGGACCAATGGAGTAAGGTATTGTTTAGTGATGAGTGCAGAATTCTCTTAAATCAAATTGACGGCAGGCAAAGAATATACTGAATATTCTGATACCTCATAACATGCTATGTTAGAGCAATGAATCAAGTCGTATTGCGTACGCGTATAATTGTATGACGTTACGGGTCGCAGTGTCGCATTCGTAATTTGTAGAAAACATATTTATTATACATTACATACCAAGCTGCCTAATGTTGTAAAATTTTTCACTTTTCCGTATTTTGACTTCTGTTTAAGTTGGTAAAGTGTAGAACTACAAGTGAACTGTTGACGGAATCAGTGTAGGTACCCATACTACGAAAAATGCGAGTAGCTAAATGTATTCGCGTGTAACGTTTCGTTACTCGGTACTAAATGGCGTACCCGTTACTCAGTACCGAATCTTGGCAAATTGGTGTCTCGGGTTGGAATCCCGGTCGGACGAATATTTTTGTGATTCTTTTTCTTTTATATATTTAATTTGTTTTAGTTATTTTATCGTTCTACTAAAACTCCGAGCAAAGCTCGGTCTCCCAGGTACTTATCTTTTAAAACAAAATTTACCAAGCCGTATAGGCTGTACGGCGGTTCTAAGGAAAACGTAAATAGTACAAACATACCTATTACCTACGTTTGAAAAACCTTACCCTCCAGTCCAGTCTTCGGTTGTCGCATAATATCCACTTATTTTTTTGTTAAAATTATAACGTTTTGTCAGGTTGTGCTGCGTGTGTCGTGCGAGAGCCCGGCGAGCCGCGTGCGCGCGCATCCGACGCTGCCGCTACTGGTGACTGCGCACGACGACCGCCACATCCGCTTCTGGGATGCGGTGTCGGGCGCGTGCTCGCACGCAATGGTGGCGCACCTGGACGCCGTCACCGGCCTGGCGCTCGACCCCAACGGCCTGTTCCTGCTGTCGGGCTCGCACGACTGCTCCGTGCGCCTGTGGAACCTGGACTCGCGCACGTGTGTGCAGGAGATCACCGCGCACCGCCGCAAGTTCGACGAGAGCATCCTCGACGTGGCCTTCCACCCGCTGCGCCCGTACATCGCCAGCGCCGGCGCCGACGGCCTCGCCAAGGTCTTTGTCTGAGCGGTCGCGCCCGCCCCCACTCGACGTACGACGTTTACGATTTTTAATATTCCTTTTATTCCCCCGGTAAATATATCGTTTCGATTCTCGCGATCCGACCCCCGATTCCGCGAAACGATCGGACGCGAGCGGAGAGCGCGCGGCCGTCGGCGACGTTTCGCGACGAGGGATCGTCCGCCGAGCGCGACGTGATGAGACCGAATGTAATTGGAATTGCGTCACGAACTCTTATCTCCACTCGGCGGCGGGCGCCGGGCCGCGCTCGACGCCGGCTTGAAGCGCGTAGTGAAAACTCATCTATGTATAGACATGTGAAATCTATTATAATATATTTTTAGACTTTCAGTATGTGAATTTTAGGTTTTTATTGCAACTTTTTCACCGATTTTACGATACGCAGTGAATATGTATGTTTCTATGCAGTAAGAGAGATGTTTGTAATAAATAATATCACGAGGATATCGACGATGTTTACTTGACGAGTTTCGTTACGTGTCTGTACAGTTAGATTTATGCAGTACATATATGATAATAATCTGCAAGAAGCAATGAAATATTTAGTTTAGTCCTTATATTGTATTTAAATCGATTTGACCTATATATAGTATTTTATTTTGTCTCACGTACTGAAAATACTGCTGTCACTTTACTTATGAGATTGATAATCAATCGAGAATATGAATGAGTAGATATCGAAAGTAAAATAAGAATGTTTGTTCATAAAATACTGCGATGTAGAATATATAAAATATTAAAAAACATTACATATTCCTTTATTTTCCTCGAATTCATACTTGTACACATACATCCAAAATTATAGTAAAACAACATAACCGAACTTTGTTTTTTTATTTATTTTTACATTTTTTTGTTGCCACCCTCTGTTCATAAAACAATATTTTTTTCAACAGCATTTTGGTTGTTATAGCTTTTATTTGAATATTTATGTTCTTAGATAGATTTTGTGTAAGAAATTTGGAAAAGGTATCTAGTATCTACTCTCTAACCGTACTTAAAGCCTTTAACATAATATAATTATTATAAAATCAAATTAGCTTGTTTAAAGTTATCATAGTATGTTTTGTGTCTAGTAGAAAATTAAATTGTTTCTGGGCATAATGCGATTGGAATGTGATCCGTTATGTCACGAGCTGCGGGCATAACTAGTCTGTCAGTATCACAAGCATTATTTTGTGATATCGTGAATTAAAATTATCTTATTGGGAGTTTATGAGCTGAGATCCCAGCGCCGCCAGACTCCACTTATATTCTGATAAAATATAATATGTCATATTGTAGTATTAGTTGTGTACAATGAACGTTTGTGTGCCCGCCAGATTGTGCGGTGGGCCAATTCTCAGACACAGGGCGCCAAAGGTACAAAAATGTGCTCACTTTACTTAGATTCTGAATAACTATCAATCTTATTTTTTGGATTCAGAATAACTTAAAGAACAAAACTTATTAATGTACATTTTTATCTAAACTTAGTATGAACAGAGATATAAAGGTAAGTTTAATGATTCTTATTTCTACGTGGATGATTTCAAAAATTTTATTTTGATGAAAACTACAACATAAAAATAAGCAATCGGTGTAAATTTCACTTTATAAAGTTCAAATGTCATTATTCTAGTATACGTTATAATAATTTCAGAGACTGTAAGAAAAGTTGGTACAATTTTTTGTACTTATGGCGCCCTGTACCTGAGAATTGGTCCACCGCACAATCTGGCGGGCATACAAACGTTCATTGTACACAACTAATACTACAATATTATATTTTATCAGAATATAACGGGAGTCTGGCGGGGACGGAATCTCAGTCCATCTTCGCTAGAAATCCTGTAAAAATGCTCTCCCTTATAAATACTACACACACCGGCATATTTAGCGGAACATAAAACAAAGGTTTGATATCTGTATCATATAAGGTTGCTGGCTGGTTTATACGTCATTTAATTTAAAAAGAAATATTTTCAAATTAAGAAAACAACTGAACATCACATTTTATGCAATTGTTTTAATGTTATTCAAATACACCTTATCTGGAGCGAACTTCGAGTATTTCTTCCTTCTGAGTTTGATTTAAAATTTCATTGAAATACTGTTTTTTGTTAGTTTTTTTTTAATCGCGTATCTTTTTGGAGTTGAGGACTGAATTATGCCTGACTTAGCCCCAACGGAGATTGCCAGGGCACTCGAAATGCGAAGAAATTGTCAAACCTACAGAGTGATATCCAGAGATCTTCGTCGACCAGTTTCAACGATCCATCGCAGTATCCAACGGTTCAGGAGATACTTGGTAGTGATTGACAGAGGGAGTCTGACTGCAGACCGCTATATCAGAGAAGTTTTAGAAGAAAATGTCGTACCGTTTGCCCCATATATCGGTAACGATTTTGTTTTTATGCAGAATAATGCTCGGCCGTATACCGCTCGGGTAACTCAAGCTTATCTTAATGATATGAATATCACTTATGGAGTGGCCGGCGAGATCACCGGATATGAACCCAATAGAGCACGTTTGGGATTTGCTGAAAAGAAAAGTTAAGTCCAGAATTCCAGCTCCTGCCAATGTGGGTGAACTGCGAATCGCCGTAGTTGAGGAATGGCGGAGACTATCCCAGGAGACCATCGATAACATCATTCTCAGTATGCCTAGACGGGTAGAAACTTTAATAAGAGCACGTGGAGGAAATACGCGATATTAATCACCATTTTTATACATAATTTAATTAATTGTTATTTTAATATTAATTTTCAGTTTTCTCGGTTACATGAAAAGTTCAAAAATGTACAATTTTTCACAAATAGCCTTTACTCGCAAAATCTGTTCTTAATGTGATCTCATTTTAAGTAAAACAAATGAAACTTTAAATAACAAAATCAAAATCAAAATCAAAATTTTTTTTATTCAAAATTGGTATTTTTAAATGCTCTTTTTGAACGTCGATACTACGTGATGCCTACCACCGGTTCGAGAACTAACTCGGCGAGAAGAGCCGGCAAGAAACTCGTCTGGGGCCATCTTTTACCAAAAAGATGGAAAATTATTCTTTTAAAATCAAAATTATTACAATGTTTACTTATGTCTATGTAACAAATAATAAGATAAGATAAGGAGCCACCTTATTCCCAAGGTGTGCCGTCTTGAATGAAGTCATTAATTTTATAATACGCTTTGGCACACAAACGTTCTTTAACTACTTTTTTAAACTTATTAATGGGAAGGTTTTGAACCTTTTCTGGGATTATATTGTATAAGCGTATAGCCTTTAAAGGATTTACTAACTTTGCTTAGTCTGAACACTGGCATATCTAACTTGTTCTTATTTCTAGTGTTTACACAATGATTATCACATTTCTTTTTGAAGTTGTTTAGATTCTTTCTTACATATAACACATTTTCCAAAATGTATTGAGATGCGACGGTCAGAACTTTTATTTCTTTAAACTTTTCCCTTAGAGATTCAAAAGTCGACATCTTATAAATAGAACGTATAGCACGTTTCTGCAGCACAAATATTGTATAATTAATGTTTGCAGCGTTTCCCCACAAGAGGATGCCGTACGACATTATGCTATGAAAATAGCTAAAGTAAACTAATCGCGCGGTCTCTATGTCGGTAATTTCTCTAATTTTTTTAACAGCGTATGCTGCAGAACTCAGCTTATCTGCCAATTTAGCAATATGTGGTCCCCACTGTAACTTACTATCTATTGTTATACCTAGAAATACAGTGGTGTCTACTAATTTCATTTTCTCATTATTTAATAGTATATTGGTTTGTGCCTGCGTAACATTTGGCAAGCTGAACTTTAAACATTTTGTTTTATTAGAATTCAACAGTAAATTATTAGCATTAAACCAATGTACTATTTTTGAGAGAGCACTATTTACCTCGTCATTGTTAGATTGTCGTCGCTTCACATTAAAAATTAGTGAAGTGTCATCAGCAAAAAGTACTATCTCATGCTTATCATTAACTAGATAAGGTAGATCATTTATATAGATGAGAAATAGAAAAGGGCCCAAAACAGACCTCTGTGGTACTCCTAGTTTAATTTTAGTACCATTAGACCTTTTGGAATTAACTTCTACAGTCTGTGTTCTATTTATTAGATAAGAGCTTAGAAGCTTTAGTGCCGTGCCCCTTACACCATAATGGTATAATTTCCTGAACAGCGTATCATGCTCCACACAGTCAAATGCTTTGGATAAATCACAGAATATACCAAGTGCATCCTGTGACCTCCCCCAAGCTTCAAATATACTGCACAGAAGACTGATGCCTGCATCTGTTGTGGACCGACCTTTAGTAAAACCAAACTGATTACTATGTAACAATTTATTCGAGTTGAAGTGAAAAAGTAATTGATTTAGAATAATTTTCTCAAAAATTTTACTTCAAGTCGGTAATATGGATATTGGTCTATAGTTAGCTGGGTCTGATTTATTCCCAGCTTTAAAGAGAGGCATCACCTTGCTGTGCTTCATCAAGTCAGGGAACACGCCACTTTTAATACAATTATTAAAAACTAATGCTAGGTGAGGGGCAATGATGTCAATTACTGGTTTTATAACTTTTGTGGACATACCCCAGAGATCAGTTGTACTTTTAATATTTAGTAATTTAAATGCCTTGATAATGTCTCTAGAGTCTATTTCTTTGAAAATAAAATTTACATCACATTCCTTCACATTATCTCTAAGTAATTTTTCGGCAACTGTAGGTGATGAATTTAAGTTTTTTGTAATTGAGATCGGAATGTCTGCAAAAAACTTCTCAAATACTGTCGCAACTTCAATGTCAGAACTAACTTTTTTATCATTAATATAAAGTTCAAATTTAGAGTTGCGACTGGCGACTCTTCCAGTCTCATCTGCAATTATTTTCCAGGTGGTTTTCACTTTGTTTTTAGAGTTCTTATTTTTTTCTTTGATGTGAAGAACCTTCGCTGCTTGACATACCTTCTTGAAAATCTTCGAGTATTTCTTGACATATAGTTTAAAAGCTTCACTCCTGTTCATTGACTTCTCGTTATACAAGTCATACAATCTTTGTCTACTAACAATAATAACTGCAGTTGCCCAGTTACTAAAATTATTTCTTTTATTACTAAATCTGACCGATTTAGAAGTAAATACAGAGTCAAAATGGTTTTTTACTACTTTAAATAGATTATTAAAAGTTTCATTTGGATTAATTGACTCATTCAAACATTGAAAACTTGAAAGTAATTAAAAAAGAAGTGTAGTAAGTAGATTTTAAAATAAAACCATATTTTTTTAATTATGGACCTTTTTTTTGTGTTCCGCTAAATATGCCGGTGTGTTTATTTAAAAGAATGATGTGGTGGTTTACTCTTTATACTTCAGTAATGTTTATTTGTAATTACATGTGGAAGTTTACTACAAACATCCGAAGTTGAAAAATACAAAATTACTTTTCAGTTCAGTTTTAGCTGCACAATACTTTTGTTGTCAAGAAAATGATTGGGATGTAAGCATCTTTTTTTATTTTTAATAACCGCAAAGTAAAATGACAGTCACAGTTTTTGTTCTTACTGTTCCTCGATAATTGGCGTATTTCTATGGCAGTGACAGATAGTATGAAACTCATGATGTAACAAGTTACATTAAACTAATATAGGGAAAGGAATTTTGCAATAAACGGATGATTACTTAATAGGCTCGATAAAATAATGCACCATAATATTTTCAGGCTATCAGGAATGGGCATTTTTCTCTACATGCTGTTCTGGGTCACGCAGAAATTATCGGAGCTGCCCAGTCCACCCCCCATGGGTGCAGTGCAGCCGCCGCCGCACGACCGCCATCTGCCGCCGCCGCCGCCGCCCAAAATGAACGGCTAAGTTATTTCTTACACATCTGACGGACGATTTTATTTTCAAGCTTTTCATAGTAATTGAATGTAACATGTAAGTTGTTTACTTTACTTATGTGTTGAAATTAAAATATTGTTGAAGAAAACATTGTTTATTGCTATAATAGTTGTATATTTGTATCGAAACAAGCATTCAAAGTTCATCTTTATCCTGGCACTGGCATTCTTCCATAGTTTTGCCTATTAGATCTCCGTGTGGAAGTTTTGAATTCATTTCAAAACTAAGTCCGTCGAACATGTGGCTACACTAAAAAGAGAAGTAAAATTATTGAAGTAGGTACGCAGATTAACAATAAAAATGAAATGGAAAAAACCGTAAATGAATATAATTCCATTGTGATGACAGCTTGCGAAGAGGTCCTCCCCAAAAAGAAGGCGGCTATGCAAATCAAGAAACAAACCGTGGTGAACAGACGAGTTAGAACAGCTAAAAAGGAAGATGAGAACCCTGCGCAGAAGAATCCGATGGGCGGCACCAGAAAGAAAAGTGTTCGTAGTGGGTAAATATCTAAACCAAAACAAGAATATGAGAAAAAGGCAAAACAGGAACAAGTAAAAAGCTGGAAAGATTTCTGCGGGAAACAGGATAGGGAGACAGTGTGGGACGGATATATAGAGTGCTTAGGAAGACGCTGTATTGCTGGTAAAAGGGGGGAAGACACTGAGCGTCAAGGAATCGGTCGAAGAACTGGCAGAGGTCTTCTATCCCTGGGACGATCCTAAAGTAGATACAGAGCTCCATGGCAGAATAAGAAAAGAAGCAGATCTCGTAAACAGGGAATATGATCTTGATGATCATGGTCCCCGTTCACTGAGACGGAGCTAAAATCCGCCATGGATAGCTTTAAACCCAAAAGGCCTCAGGGGGTGATGGACTTACCTCCGATATAGTGGCGCGGCTGGTCTACGCGGACCCTGAGTAGCACCTGATCCTTTTCAACAAGTGTCTGGCACTCAGGTGCTTCCCCAACGCCTGGAAGGAGGCCACGGCTGTAGTCATACGAAAACCAAACAAGGAGAACTACGCAGCCGCAAAGTCTTACAGACCAATAGGCCTCCTGCCGGTGATCGGGAAGCTGTACGAGAAGATGCTGGTGAGGACACTCAGATGGTATTTGCCCCCCAGATTAAGCCCACAACAATACGGCTTCACCCCACAACGAAGCACTCAGACACCCTCTACGAGCTAATGAACAAAATCAAGATAAACCTTGAGAATAAAATTATTAGTTTAATGGTATCATTAGATATCGAGGTACAGTGCGTGGTGGCCGAAAATTAGAGTAAGGCTGGTAGAAGAGAATAAACCTGAGGAGGACGTTTGACAACTATATGTCCGAAAGAAGGGTGAAGGTGAAATGGATGCAGAAGAGGAGTGTACGAGAGAAACAAATAAAGGGTGTGTCCAGGGGTCGGTTGGAGAACCTTCATTGTGGAATCTGCTGATAGACCCACTGCTCAAAAATTTGACTGTACGTGGACACTATGTCCAGGCTTTCGCCGACGACATAGTGTTCCTCTTTTCTGGCACGATAGCGAGGGCCATAAATGGGGCTGCGAGATATGCCCTCGAGTATACGCACTCGTGGGGGGTGGGGGGGGGGGGGTGGAAAACAAACTAAAGTTCGCCCCTCCCAAGACGCAGGCGATAGTCATCATTCGCAGGCTCAAGTATGACACCACAAGATTAAGTATGGGGAATGAAAATGGCCTTACTATAGATTACAAGTTGACCTTCAATCCTCACATTGACAATGTCTGACGGAGAGCCGTAGAGCTATGCTCACGGCTCTAGCGGGCGGCCAGAGTCAATTCGGGGTTGAAGGCCAACGTGTCACGCCTAATTTATACTGCGGCAATAGAGCCGCGAGCGCGGCCTGTATGTGGGCAGACTCGGCGAAAAAGCTGAATGCTAGGAAGCAAACTCAACGCGATACAAAGGGGCTTTGCCCGAAAAATATGTTACGCCTATAGAACTGTTTCCTTGCTTTCAGCTCTTGCGATAACTGTTATCGCAAGATACCTATCGCGCATCTGTTATCGCAAGGTACCTATTATACCGCTCAATCTGCGAGTCCAGGAGGCGGCAAGACTCTACTAAACCCGTAAGAGAAAGGCGGAAGGCGCTATCCGGGACTTGGAGATTGAGACGGTGGAAAAATACATTAACACACCATACCACTCGTCGCACACACAATATACCTGCCTCATGGACCAAAATGAAATAGATAGCACAAATATTACCGTTAAAATCTTCACGGATGGTAGCAAGCTTGAGGGTAAGGTGGGTGCGGATTGTCCATATGGACGGGAGACGGAGACGCGACCCAGTCGCGACGCGTGTCCAGGTCTCGTACGCGAGGAGGCAAATCCTTCAGGATACTCTTCGCGAGTGGGACCGGAGTTACAGGGAAGGCGAATATCTTTGTTATGCATGCTGTGTCCCCTACACAGCATGCATAACAAAGATATTCGCAGACAACATGTACGAATGAATATGAATAAAAAGTTTCAGACAAACTTTTATCCCCTATTTCACCCCCTTGGGGGTTGAATTTTGAAATATCCTTCCATAGTGGATGCCTATGTCATATGAGAAATACGTGTGCAACATTTCAAATTTTTAACCTTAAGGGTTTGGCCTGTGCGTTGATACATCACTCATCAGTCAATCAGCTTTGCCTTTTATATTATATTAGGTCCTTACATATTATGAAATTGGCCTTTTCTCGTACTGGCCACTTTGATCTCAAATTAAAAAAATAAAAATAAATTAAATTGGAATTCCTAACCAAAGAAGATATTTCTTTGGTTAGGAATTCCAATTTAAAATTTATACCGCTATTTACTCATGTATTTGTGTTTCGAAAACCGTAATTCATTTGTTTTTTCCTTTTGTTTCTTTCTTTGCGTCACTCTGTTTACAAAATAGAAAACTTGAAATATCGTATTATTTTCGAGTACGTGTTCCACCGTGGCACCAGTGCTACAGAAACGGCCCGAAGGATTAATGATGTGTATGACGGCGGTGTCGCAAAAGAAACACACACAGTACATTTTTGGTTCCAACGTTTTCGATCTGGAAATTTGGACCTGCAGAACAAGCCCCGTGGACGGCCGGAGACCAAAGTTAATGAAGAATTGAAGGCTATTTTGGAAGCGGATCCATCGCAAACCACGTCCGAGTTAGCTGCAGGCTGCGGTGATAAAACTGTTTTAATGGGTTAAAACAGTGAAACAACTTGAAGCAAATTGGGAAGCTTGAAAGGTGGGTACCTCATGAAATGAGTGCAGCAAACCGACAAACGCGCGTCGACTGCTGCGTTACATTACTCAACCGGTACAATAATGAAGGGATATTAAATCGAATCATTACCTGAGATGAAAAGTGGATCCTGTATGATAATCGGAAACGTTCATCGCAATGGCTGAACCCTGGCGAACCAGCCAAAGCCTGCCCCAAGCGAAAATTGACTCAAAAAAGTTACTTGTGACCGTTTGGTGGACTAGTGCCTGTGTCGTTCACTACAGCTTTCTTAAATCTGGCCAAACGATCACGGCAGATGTCTATTGCCAGCAACTGCAAATCATGGTGTAAAAGCTAGCTGCTAAACAACCGAGGTTAGTCATTCGCTCTAGGCCACTGCTGCTTCTGGACAACGCTAGACCACACACTGCACAACAGACGGCTATCAAATTAGAGGAGCTTCAATTAGAATGTCTAAGACATCCACCGTACTCCCCGGACCATGCTCCGACAGATTACCATTTTTTCGAAATTTGGATAACTTCTTGCAAGGGAAAAAATTCAACTCCGACGGGGCAGTCCAAAGCGCTTTCAAATATTTTATTGATTACTGTTCGAATGGTTTTTTTAGTAAAGGAATCAATGAACTACCTATGAGATGGCAAAAGTGCATAGATAGCAATGGTATATACTTTGATTAAATATATATATTACATGAGTTGAAAAAAAATCGACGTTATGTTCCTCCTTTACAAAACGCCAATTTCATATGTTATGACCTAATATAGAGATTAGACCACTAAGAGCTTAAATTCATCGACGTTTATATTATTGACGAGGCATGTTGAGGCAAAAAGTTTTGGAGTTTTTGGGGCCATTTTGACATTTGAAGTATGGTGAAATCAAGATGACTGACATTTGAGGTATGGTGAAAACCAAGAAGGCGTAACTTTTTCTTGTATGAAGATTTGTTCTGTCAAAAGTAGGTACGTCATACATAGCCTATCTTTAGTTTTGAAATCTTTGCATAAATTACTATTATTGTATTCGTATGCGGTGTTATAGTAAGTATTTTTACCATATCAAAATTTTCAATGCCTTTTTATGGTTTGGTACGCTTTTTTATGTGCCTTTCTTGTTTTTTATATCTATCCTAGGAGTTAGGACTACGGAAATATGCAATAATTAATCAATAATTAAAAATATTATAAAAGGGCCGGGAGTAGTTTTAATTTTTATGCTATAAACGTAGTGTAGTCACATTCTCTTTGGATGTAAATAAATTAATCATTAAAGTCGATTTTATTTAACACTTTTTTTACACAAAAAAGGACACCTAGGAAAGAATTTTAAATTAATTTGATAGTTAGGTACACATCTTAATAACTGTTAAGTCAAAATAAAATAACTTATTTAATCATTTTTCGTCCTCCGTTTAAAAAGTGTCATACTTCAGTATTTGACGATTCTACTAGTCATTAATCTGAGATTCTACTCATTTGAAAAAGTTTGCTGGTATCGCATAGTAGTTGCAGTACCGACATAGCCACTGTAAAATAGGCATTGCTCGTAAAGGTTCTCTAAATTGAATGTAGGTACCTAGTCTAACCCTTACCCTTAAGGATCAAGTGTTCCTGTCGTCAGCCAGTCGTGAGCCACGCTTCGGCATGAATGGGCCGGCTCGACCAGGTCAATACAACGGCCTCACATAAAACCGGGGTGAAATAACGCTTGCGGTGTGTTTCGCCGAGTGAGTGAGTTTACCGAAGGCCCAAGGGTGGTTGGGGATTTTAAGGACTGGGAACGCAATTCAAGTCACAACACCAGAGGAGTTACACCTGTAACTCCTCTGGTGTTGCGACTTGAATTAAAGTGTCGATGGGCGGCGGTAATCGTTTACCATCAGGCGATGCGTCTGCTCGTTTCCTGGTTCATTTCATTAAAAAAAAGTTACAAGTGCTTAAGTTTTTATTGGTTTAGTATTTCTAAAATTTGTTCCTTAGTTGGTGGTTGCTGGTGTAATAATATTGACTATGTCATAAGTCATAACTCATAGACCTATATATTTTACTAGGTACCTAAGCAATGTAGCTTATTAATACTTTTCAAGACAGTCGGTTTGATTCTTAGGTGGGATTCTAATATTTAGGTCTAATTTTTATCAAATCGGGCTCACTTCGTAGGTAAATCCTTTCAGGATTTACGCTATTCCTTACCATACTTACGTAAAAAGAATCACCCGGTATTCTAATAGGTACAGGTAGTAAATAGTTATATTTGCAGAAAGCGAAATTACCCAAGTTGCCATATACTGACAATGTACACGTCTTGCTGTGGGTTTGACCGTTCTTGACAAAATCGTCCAGGCGTATTCGAAATATCTGTCGTACTTGACAGCCTGCTCCGCGCACGCTACGATGTAGTGGGTGGACAAATCTGGGTTATCTTGATCTCCAGGTGAACCAGGAGCATCCATTCTTCTTAAGGTATTCTTATTCTGGAAGATCGCCGACTACATCATATAAGATACAGTACATATTTAGAGCTTTATTTAAGAAAGCAAATACAAGAAAATAAAAAATAAATGTTACGTAAGTAGCTGTACCTAATTAGTAATGACTAATTACCTAATAATCTAAAAACCTAGGTCAGGGATGGCGAACCTTTATGTATTAATGTGCCATTTTTGTAAAGAAAATAAGTTTAATAAGGTTATACTTAGACGTGCCATCCAATTTTTCATTCCATTTTTCTTTGTGCGTATTTAAAGATTTCACGCACCACGGGCTAGTTAAATATTTAAAGAGAGTCCGTGTACATACTTCGGAAAAATACAATACCTATAGCAATTCTGTTTAAACTAAAACACTGAAAAACGGTGAACTTCAGAAAAATACCATAAAATCAGGCAGCTAAAACAGAACATCGGTATTGAATAGTATAATAATTATGTTCTTATGTTAGGCGCGAGCGCGCGAAGCGAGCGAGCAAAACATTTTTCCTATTTAACACTTTAAATAAATATGTTCAAACTTTAAACCCTTAAGAGACTGTGAAAATAGGATTTTGTAATTTAAATTAAAGTAAAATTAATGTAATTTAAGATGTGGAAAAATAGATGACAAATAGCATATTGTTAGGGTTGTCATAAACCACTTCACACTTTTTTCGTAGTACATAATTACAACAAGTTGTGTTCAGTGACGTGCCCAAAATATTGTGCCGCGTGCCATTGATGCCACGCGTGCCATAGGTTCGCCATCCCTGGCCTAGGTAATAGGTATAGTATAATATTAAACAGCCACTTAAATAAACAACGTTAATTATTTCTTACCTAATAGTCTGGTTCACCTAATAGTTAGTTGGATTCCGGAGCATACATATAGTGCCACCGTACCGAATTTTACCCAAATTTGTATTTACAAGTCTGATTCACAAGTGCAATTTGGCCAAAACCTAACCTGTGTGCTGTGTGCGAGTTTTCGTCACTACTCACCGTGAAGAAGTTAACTACAATTTGTATGGCATCGAAACAGCGCCCCTAGTGGCAAACAATGGTAACTAATTCAATGCCATACAAATTGTAGTTAACTTCTTCACGGTGAGTAGTGACAAAAACTCGAACTCCGCACACTGGACCACCGAAAATTATGATTTTGGTCTCATTCGATTCGGAATGGCATCTAAAATAAACTATCAAAATTACCAAAGGGGCTGAAAAAAAATACACACATATATCTATATATGTACTTATATATATATATATATATATATATATATATATATATATATATATATATATATATATATATATATATATATATATATATATATATATATATATAACAATCAAAGGCATATATATATATATATATATATATATATATATATATATATAACAATCAAAGGCATATATATATATATATATATATATATATATATATATATATATATATATATATATATATATATAATATAGAATCTAGTTTTGTAATAATCAACGTTATAAGTTATCTTTTAGGTCTTTACCTATGAAATTGTCGTTCTGCAGTACTGGCCATTTCAAATCAAAATAATTTTTGTTTGGCTAAGAATTCTAATTTCAAATTAATTTTATTTTAAAAACATGGAATTCTTTTTCCAAAAGTAGTCATTTGTTTATTGATTAGTGTTACATTTTCATCGCATTTCAATCTTTTTTGTCATCATGGATACGTTAAAAATTCGAGTAATTATGGAATATCAGTACCGTCGTGGCAGCAACGCGGCACAAGCGGCACGCAACATCAACGACGTTTACGGAGCTAACACTATTGTACAAACCAACGCACCACCTGTTATTGGTTTGCTCGCTTCTGTTCTGGAAATTTCGACCTGAAAAATGAACCTCGCGGTCGTCCGAAGACTTTGGTCGACAATGACGAATTAAAGGCGATTGTGGAAGCTGATGATACACAATCTACGGCTGAATTAGCAGCAGCTTTCGACGTTAGCGTCAAAACAATATTGGTCCATTTGCGTCAAATTGGCAAGGTAAAAAAGCTTGACAAATGGGTGCCCCACGAACTCAATGATCGCCAGCACGAAGCACGCGGCGAGACCTGCGATGAAAAATGGATTCTGTTTGATAACCGCAAGCGCTCAGCAAGTTGGTTGGATCCTGGTTCAGCACCTAAACAATGCACTAAACGAAAACTTACCCCTAGAAAAGTGATGGTCACTGTTTGGTTGTCTAGCGCCGGTGTGATTCATCACAGCTTATTACCAAACGAGGTGAGCATTACTGCAGATGTGTACTGTGAAAAACTGAACACAATGATGGAGAAGCTGGCACATCTCCAACCAGCATTGGTCAATCGCTCGTCTCCGCTGCTCCTGCACGACAACGCGCGACCTCATACTGCATAGCAGACGGTCTCCAAGTTGCATGAACTGGGGTTGGAAGCTCTCCGTCATCCGCCCTACTCACCAGACCTTGCGCCTACAGAGTACTACTTTTTCCAGAATTTGGATAACTTCTTGGCGGAAAAAAATTCAAAACCCGAGAGGCAGTACAAAATGCCTTTGAAGAATTTGTTGCCTCCCGTCCAGCTGATTTCTTTAAGAAGGGCATCAACAAACTGCCACTGCGTTGGCAAAGATGCATTGATTGCATGGGTGATTACTTCGATTAATACAAACAAAAAATACATAAAAAAAATTCGTTTAAATTTTTTCATACAAAACGGCAATTTCATAGGTAAAGACCTAATAATAAAATAGGGATAAAGATTTTTTGTTGACGGATTATTGTTTATTGATGTCTTCATAGTACCTACATTTTTTTATTCCTTAATATTAATATTTAGTCAATTAAAATATTTTTTTTGTTCATGTGACAGATTCGGGCGATGCGAGCGGCAGCCGAACCACGCGTTTTTACCTTTATTTTCGCCGTTAATTGTCGTTATAGTTCCCGGAATTTATTTTAGCCCCTTTTGTAATTTTGATAGTGTTTTAGATGCCATTCCGAATCGAATGAGACCAAAATCGTAATTTTCAGTGGTCTAGGTTAGGTTTTGGACGAAATGGCACTTGTGAATCAGACTTGTAAATACAAATTTGGGTAATATTCGGTAAAACTGTGCAACTTCAACAAGTTTATGTGCGTAACCCTACACTAGAGATTATTGTGCTTTAGGGGTAAGGCTGGCACTATATGCTCCGGAATCCGGAAGGCCGTAGAAAATTCTGAGCATTGAAAATAGAACTCTGCGTTCGATTTTCAACAAAAGAGTTGAAAATCGAACACATGAGTGTCGAGTCAAATGTCAATGTCATAATATATTATGACAGCTCGACTCGAAACTTCCATTTTCAATTCTATTGTATTAGCGCAGTTCAATTTTCAGTGCTCTGAATTTTCACCGGCGTTCCGGATTCCGGATCATATAGTCCCAGCCGTTGGCTGCTCTTCAGTATACACTCTAATAGTAGACCGGTTTGAAATATATATTTATAAGTATAATATATTTATAGTAAGATTACCATCATGAAGAACTGCGCTAGTTTTGTCCAGGCATATGCGCTGGGTTGACGACGCACCAAGTCCATGAGGACTGATCGAGTAACGTTGATGTCATGTCTCGATAAGCATGAAGTCGAGATGGCCAGGAGAATCCTTAATAGACAGGTAAATAATTTGGTAGGAAGGTACTAATAAAATATCTAAGGAGGTCTATCGTTTTTGACTTATTACTAGATAATGACTTTGCTCGACTAGCCGATTAGTCGGTTGTAAAGAGAGTGACTACTCGGCCAAGCCGATCACGGTTTCGGGGATTTCCGTAACGCTTCGTTTAGACTTTAGAGCAAAAGCGCTCTTGAGATACGACAGTCTTAATAGTGCTAACAGACACTCGAACTTGGTCCATGGACCATTTCCGCGTACCGAATCCGATGTCTACACACGCACGGATTTGTTCCGGCAGACTGAATTAAAAACTCGACACTCGTGTGTTCGATTTTCAGCTCTATTGTATTAGCGCAGAGTTCTATTTACAGTGCTGTTTTTCGACGACGACGATGATTCCAGCAATCAATTGAAATCGTGCAGTGATACCAACTCGCAAAAATATTTCTCCTCAAACTTAACCCTTAATTCGACCCTGATTAGTTATAGGTACTATTTACAAGATTTACGCTGATTTTATTGGAATATAATTGGGTTATCCCAATTTTAATTGTAATTGGGGTAAGCCAATTATATTATAATAAATAATAATATAGTTATAAAAAATAAGAGATAATAAGCTAGAAACTCTAAAAACTTTATGTGTTTATACACATAAAGAAGACAATAACATAAAACTTACCTCTTAATCTGATTTCACTCTCTATAAATTTTCATACCCCGGGCTATATACACATATAAAAATTGATTCTTAAGGAGTGAACTCTAAAAATCCTGCCCCCTAGTAAACCCTATAGATTTTTCCCTAATTTTGGGGGGAAAATCCCTAAGTTGGCAACACTGAGATCGTTGTCCGGCCCAAACGCCCGGCTGCACTACACACGCACTGATTTGGTACGGAGCGAACCAAATCCGATGCGGACAGCGGCGGACTCGATTAATAATAATTATTTTCGCCGGACTACTCTACACACGGTCGGATTTAGTACGGAGCGGACCAAATCCGTGGTCCACTCCGTACCGAATCCGTATGTGTGTTAGCACTTTAAGACAGACTATTGCTTTACAAAATATACCTATTATGAAGATGCGCACACTTTAAACAAAACGTCTCATAGACGAAACTGTCTTATAGCGACATAGTGCAGTCGTCTTAATTTGAAATTGGGGTCCACCTAGGAAATCTAACTGAATACTTAAACTGAATTTTTGTACAAACCTTTATTTATAAGAAACTAGCTTTTGCCCGCGGCTTCGCCCGCGTGGATTAGTGTTCTTGGAGAAAAAACTTCTTCAGCAAATAACTCTACTCACTGCTATATAAAGCTGTATACAATATTGCAAATGTTTTAAGGGTTTCGTACCCAATGGGTAAGAACGGGATCCTATCACCTCGACGCGACGCGCGAGACCGCTTGATATATATTTTTCGCGCATGAATATAAACTTTACGATATCTTCTAAATATAAGATATTAATATAAACTGTATGGTTTAAAGGTCTACTATAATGTGTATAAAATGCTTAAAGTGAGTAACGTATTTAATTTGATAAGCATCAACTGGGGCTCACCCCGGGCCGGGCCAACCGCTATGTCCCTGCATTTTAAATCTGGAATATCTTCGAAAATATTCATTTAAATTACATGCTGTAAAGGGCTATATTGATTTATATTAGATGCATAATGTATTTAAGGTACTTAATTGGATATGGATAAATGCTGTATTGCTTAAAATCGCTTCGCAAAAAAGCCATTATTTCTCGCAAAAAAAAAAGGATAAAAAACGGTTATTGTGGGTTATCCCCAAGAGATAGACCATCGCGGACTTTTTTGTAGACAAAAGGTCCAAAGGTCTTGTAGACCTTTTTAAGGTGTACAATGTACAATATTTTGATCAATCTCGTAGGGTTCAGCCAGCGTTTGCAATATAAGCGCAAGTGTTAATTTACGACATCAGAAACCTCTTAAATTATCAGTGTTTCTCTAATATATTATGCATGTTATATATATATAAACATTTCTCATGAATCACTCTATCTATTAAAAAAACCCGCATCAAAATCCGTTGCATAGTTTTAAAGATCTAAGCATACATAGGGACAAACAGAAAAAGCTACTTTGTTTTATAAATATTTACTATGTAGTGAAGCGAAATATGCTCAAAAGATTATCGAGTCCTATTTTCGTAAGAACTAAAACTGAGTCATTAGACATACACATTACTAAGGTATATATAGGTACAAAGTAAGATGCCGGATAGTCGGCGGTTTTTGCCGATTAGTCGCCGACTATGAAAGTGGCCGGTGGTCGGCTTTTCCTTACGTTAGGCTGGGACTATATAAAACGGAACCCGGATGACCGTAAATAATTCTGTGCGTTGAAAATAGAAATCTGTGCTAATACAATATGTGTTGAAAATCGAACACACGAGTGTTGAGTCAAATATCAATGTCATATATGACAGATCGACACTCGAAACATCCATTTTCAACTCTATTGTATTAACGCAGATTTCTATTTTCAGTGGCCTGAATTTTCCTCGGCGTTCCGGATTCCAGAGCATATAGTCCCAGCCTTATAACTGAAAACTGTCATACCTACCTACACTCTACAGCTTAGGAACCTATTAGTTACAACTATGTACTGTGTTCATTTGTAAGTATGCAAGTAAAATTAATTACTAAGCCCTCGTTCCTACAAGAGTTTTTTTGCGGCGCCACAAAAAAGCGCTAGAATAAGTAGAACAAATTCATTTCCTTAAATCGGTTTACACCAACACCTACTGTTAATATACTCTCCTATATATAATGTATATAATATATACCTATATAATACCGTGGGTATTGTTTACACACGTTTGACGAGACAAAACTGATTAAAAAGCGTCTCTGTCGGAACAGTAAAATAAAATGTGATCCGCGTTGGATTTATCGTGACCACAAAAAAAACTCGTGGGAACGTAGGCTTACGAAAAGGGTTGGCTATAATAAATACTTTTCTCCAAACACATTTTGGCGGCGGTCCTGTTACCCTTTAAGTAATGGCACTCTCCCTCCAAACTGTATAGGTAATAAGCCTGAAATGAAATTACCCAAAGTTACTACCTACCACATTCTGAAGCCCTCGTGCCCACAAAAGTTATTTGTGGTCGACAGACAGAAAAAACTACACTGCAAATAGAACTCTGCGCTAGTACAATAGACCTGAAAATACTGTAGAGCGTCAAATCTGACATTTGACACTTGACACTTCGATTTCCAGCTTTACTGTACTAGCGCTAAGTTCTAATAAAGTGCTGTTTTTTCTGTCGCGTCCACAAAAAAACGAACGTGGGAACGTAGCCTCAATTTCTGATCGTTTATTTGTGCCAAGACGTGGTAGGTTTAAATACGCAATCTCGAGCCTAAGCTACGTGCCGCAATTTAGATCTATGCTGCTAAGCTGCAGTAGATATGTGGGTAGTTAGCGTGGTGGCCTACAATCTTCCTCTCATAGAAAGGAGTCCAGTGCATTATCATATCATAGGTAATGGTAGACTAAGATCAACAGACCCCACTCTTCTTCCGTGCGTGCTCCAAGTGACAGAGCGCGGCATTGACTTTCCCGCGCAGCCGGCAGCATAACGCCAACAGGTGGTGGTACATCGGCGTGGCTCCGGCCTCGGGCAGAGACAGCGCCACACACACTTCGGCTAGCTAAAATAGTCACACATTCATAATGCCATCTATTCTTACATAATATTGTTGATTGTATTATCTATGTTTTAAATAATATCTATATCTATAGACGCCTCAAACCACGCTTGTCTGGCCCCGTGGTAAGTAGATATCAGAAGAACTTGTGTTACAGGGATCAGACAACGGGAAGTAGGTATATTTAATGCTTTATACTATACATATATTTAAGATGTTTATAATATTACGAGCGGACCCGTCAGACGTTGTCCTGCCGGGCTGATTTGTGAATCTAAACCAGGTATGGGCAACCTTTGACATGTTGAGGGCCAAACTTCAGCGTGCAAATACGTTCGCGGGCCGCGTTTAAAAGTACTTAGTGCATTTTAAAGTAGTGATAATATTTTTTGCGATAGATATTAGACATGAAATAATACGACGACAATGTTATTATACTACAATTTATTAAAGTAACAAAATGAAATTTAAAAAAATGGTACATTATAATTAAATCGTTAAATTTGCAATTGTTATAAACTACGAAAGTTAAATACACCGAAATCAATGAGACACTTGAGCTTGAATTTGGGAAACTAATCCATCGCTATTTGGATTAATTCCACTGATACAAAGACGTAAAGAATTTATCGTCAGTCAGTCTTGTACGATGTGTTGATTTATTAACTTTCATCAATGAAAAGAACTATTCGCATTTATAAGTCAACTTAAGTCAATTTAAATCCAAACGCACAAATCAATCTTCTTGCGAATTTTCTAAGCTGCGGAAAATTGTCTTTTTCTAGATATTTTTTGTAGAAATCGCATTACTCTACGTCTTCAAATTTGGATTTTAGGAGTGAGTTTTCTTGAATCTCGATCAACTCCATTTGTAAGTGTATTGGAGCATTATGTACATTACATTTTGTAGGAGTAGCAAATAAACTGAAACAGTCTTCCATGTTTTTGAAGTCGCTAAATCTGTTCGAAAATTGTTCCGACAGTAACTTGAGCTCTTCAGCATATTGAACATAAGCAATATTTTCATACGCAGAGAGCGTGTTGAAATGGTAACTGTTACCAGACAGCATCTGTGACTCCCATAAGCGTAGTTTGATCTGAAACGCTTTCAAATGGCTGTACAAATCATTTACTAACTGTCCTTGTTTTTTGGAAGTTTCAAATTTAAAAGATCGACCAGAAATGCTAAGTGACATATCCATTTTGGGTCACTTAATTCAGATAGTGGGTTATCTTTTATTTTCAGAAAGTCTGCTATCTCATTTCTAAGCTCGTAAAACCGTTTCAACATTTTTCTTTTGCTCAGCCATCTGACTTCACAATAATATGTTACGTCGTTATATTCAGCTAATATTTCATCCAAAAACACCTTGAACTGACAATGGTTAAGCCCTCGGGATTGAATAAAGTTGATGGTTTTCACTACCACATACATAACATTGTGGAGTAGAATGTACTTAGAACACAAGTTTTGTTGGTGGATAATGCAATGAAGGACTATCAAATTATCTTTTCGCACATTTAATTCTGTTGCTTTTTCATTTAAAATTCCAATGAAACCTTTACGTAAGCCGACCATAGAAGGTGCACCATCAGTGCATACTCCAATTAATTTTGACCATGGCAAACCAAAACTTGTGAATACCCTTTGAACTTCAAAAAAATATCCTCTCCTGTAGTGGTTCCTTTTAGCGACTGTAAAGCAAGCAATTTCTCAGTAACAGTGAACTCCTTATCAACACCTCAAATAAATATAGCCAGTTGAGCTGTGTCAGACAAATCGGTGCTCTCGTCTAATGCTATGGAAAATGTTTCAAAACCATACGGTCAGTCAATGTTGTTTTTATATCATTAGCCATCATTTCTATACGTCGAACAACAGTTCGTCTTGACAAACTAATTTTTTCAAATTCATTTTTCTTTTCAGGACACAAAATACCGCAAACTTCTAACATATATTCCTTGATAAAATCTCCTTCGGCAAATGGTTTTAATGCCTTTGCCAATTTTGAGCTAACTATAAAACTAGCTTTCACAACATTATCAAGTCGTGTTCTTTGTTTATGAAACATTTGTTGCTGTTTTTCCAAATTTGCGGTAAGCTTCTGGATTTTGTCTGTTCTTAATTGTCCTGTCAGTGAGTGCAGCGTAGAATGCTTAGTTGAGTAATGCCTCTTTATATTGAATTCTTTCATTACTGAAATGGATTCATTACACAGCAAACAAATAGGCTTACCACTGTGCAAGATAAAAAAGAATTCTTCAGTCCATTTTTCTTGAAACTGGCGACCCTCTGTATCTACTTTTCGTTTCTTTCCACCAGACATCATTTTTGTTTACTTTTCGTTCAATAAACTTAATAACAAACTATAGTTAGTAACCACTCAAGATGCACACAAAGTTACTAAGCAAGTTAACGGCTCGAGCAGTTCGCTAGGATATCGCTTGTCCAAGTTATCACCTCGGTAGCTCAAATAGAACTGAACTAACGTTCGGGCCATCCACCCGCTTATATAGGCAAAATGAAGGAATAATCTGGAATAAACTAGTTTAGAATAATTGAGAAGCAATAAATCTTTTGATGTGTCGCCCGTGAGGCGGCAAACTACAAAAAAACTTGCCGCCTCACTGTCACTCCCGTGAGTATAAGTACCTAATGTAATATTTTTTTAATTTGGTTTTTTTTAAATGTCTCGCGGGATGGATCATATCTTACAGCGGCCGGATCCGGCCCGCGGGCCGGTTGTTGCCCATATATGATCTACACCATCCAGGGCGCCACCCAAACGTATACAATAAAATTCATTCAAATCGGTCCAGCCGTTTAGGAGGAGTTCAGTGACATACACACGTACAGTAAAATTATATATATAAAGATAAACATATTTAATACACATCTATGACCCAGGAACAATGAACCTGAAAACCAGGAAAATTTTTGTGCGTCGACATGCTAAACACTGAGCCACAGAGGCTATCAATATTGTATTGTATTGCTTTCACATTTATTTGCTTATAATATATAAATTAAATTAAAAAACATTTACAATTTGATAAATATTATATCTACAAATATCCCGCGAAAAAATACCCACAACCTGCATGCAAATGTGTGAGTGCACGCATAAGCATGTGTAAAGCTCTTACACATTTGCAACGTTGTGCGTATTTTTTCGCGGGATATTGCTAGATAATATAATAATACCTAATTATCAAATTGATTGCTATGAATTTCCGAAGTAATGCCTGATTCTATTAAGTATTTAAATAACATTTATTTTGGGCGGTAATATTACAGATATTATTAGAAATGCCTTGCGCTATGTGCTATAATGTCCTAGGCGCCTATGTCACTACTCACTTGTATGCGAATATTACTATGTTATAGCCTATAGGTATTGGGCTTCTAGCTGAGTGGACTCACGGTGATCCCCCGTATGCGCAGCAGCAGGTCGGCCGCGTCGTAGTAGGGGGTGCAGCCGGCGAGGATAGGCGTGTGGTCCCACCAGTCGCCCAGCTCGCGGCTCCACGCGCGCGGGAACAGGGGCGACTCCGGAATGTCCTCAGACATGACACTAAAAATGTATTTTCTCTTTTTTCCGATTGAAATTCTATATTGTTACTGGCTGTTCCCAACAGACGTTTTTCTGTCTTGACTATGAACTGGGTTAAATAAATAATTACCTACATACATCTAGTATATGTAGTAGGGTCGGACCGTGAGTTTAGGGGGCCCTGGGCTAATACTACCCTAGTTATATAGTTATGGTATTTAGTGTAAACTAAATTTTAGATTATGTTCCTATTCAAGAGTTTTCACATATTGCATTGAAAAAATTGTATAAAAATCATTATCAAATCGGAGCGGGCCAGACATTTTTAATGTTTATAAAACATTATAATCTAACCTGCAAACTCTACAATAAAAATATAGAATTTATGTTAATAATGGTGAGCGATTGAAGCGAGCAAGCCGAAAGTTTTTCGAATATTTTGTCTGGAAACTTTGAAATGGCTGGCCATAAAATTAGCAGCAGAGTTAGGACTGTCCAAGTCCTAACTCTGCTGTTAGTTAGTAGTTGTTAGTAGTTGTAAGTTTCACATGTTGAAAATCAATTGCTGATTCTAATATTTGTATTAAAATCATTAGCTGAGCGCAGCGGGCCAGATAGTTATAAAAATATAATACCGGTTCCTATTTATTTAAACATTATACTAATATTATTAAGTTATCTGCAAAACTTACAGTAAAATATATAGGTACTTCATTTAATCAATCGCAATCGCAATCACAATCAATCGCAAGTGAGCGAAGCGAGCGAGTCGAAATTTTTGCGTATTTTTAGTTAATAAGTTTTTATAATTTCGAGGTTTAAACCTCCAAATTAAAAAAGAAATACTGGTCATAAAATCAACAGAGGAGTAATGCGAGTGAGAGTAAGAGAATTAAAAATTAAAGATAATAGATATTTTAAATTTAAGATAAAAGACTTAGTTGCTTAGAAATCATTAATTGCATGTTAAAAACACTTAGTAGTAATAAATTTACATAGGTGATAGGAGCGGGCTTGATATTTGTTTACCTTAGACACACAACAGTCTAAAACATACAATAATCCATAAGTTTACTGCGTATTTCTCAAGTTTCTGTGTTCATGGGGTTTATAATGATATTAAGATTTTTTTTATCGCGAAGTTTGGGGTAAGAATGAGACTGTGTAATGTGTAGCTATAATGATTTACGATTTAAATCTCTGACACATGTTCGGGGGCCCCTGTAGCCCGGGGGCTCCATATAATTGATACGGCTGATACAGCGGTAGCTACGCCCCTGATATGTAGGTAGTTATTTATAAGTTTCTACACCATATACATATAAGTTTCTACACCATATACATATAAGTTTCTACACCAACAATTACCTACAGCTACTACCTACATCTACAACTTACACCTACTTCTTATCTTAACATCTACACGTAGTTACTACAACCTGCACCTTCTACCTACCCCTACAATACAACCTACTGGTAATGAGTGAAAGAGTATAAAGACGACTGAGGGTTGAAGATTATTACTTTACTAATATCGCTAGTAAACTAGTGAAAATTGAGGGCTATAATATTATGTATTTTTGAAAGTCAAGTTATAAAATAATAAAAATAAAAAATGTATTTTATAAAAAATTGTGGTATAGGAGTATGAAAATAGCTTACAACCTATTCTTATACTAAATCTGATACACCTGCAAAATTTCATAAAAATCGATCGAGCCGTTTCGGAGGAGTCCTCTAACAAACACCCACACGAGAATTTTATTAAGAAGATAAATTTAATCAAAATTAAAAGCAAAGAAGCATGTCTCGTTCGTACAAATAATAACAATTATGATTCTAGGTACGAAGCGTCTTTGGCAGTGGAAAGGAGTGACGTCATAAAGTATTCTCTTTCTCATTGCAAGCGAATTATAACATTTTACCTTTTAACATATGCAATAATTTGCTCGGAAATGTTATGCGACCCTCGAAGGAAGTAGTAGGCACTTGTAGCGATCCACACTAGCGTACAAAAGGGGTACAGAGCGAGTATTGCTAAGAAGAATACCTCTGCCTCCTCTAAATCCTCGTCCATCACCAAACATGCTTTTGATAGTAAACTAAAATCACAAGCAACAACTTTTATTAATGCTAGATGTTGACCGCGACTTCATGTGCGCAAAAGGAAATCCCGCGGGAACAGTACATATTTCCGCAATAAAAAGAAGCCTTTTCCCTGGTCTACTCTATATCTGTGCCTAGTCTCATCAAAATCAGTCCAGTGATTTCGGAGCCTATTCAATGCATAATAACAATCAATTTTTTCCTCTTTATAATATTAAGTATATATTTATTGCATGCGTAGAGTTTAGTTATGTAAGTAAAAAATACAGTAGGTAAACATAATAGAATTTTTGCCTAAAATAATGTAGCTTAAAATAGTTTTAGAGTTTGAGCTCTACGTTTAATTAAATAAGTGTTTTACCAACCTCAGAGGATGACGAGGGTTAAGTTTCAGAGCTTCATCGATGCATACATTCGCTAATTTTTTATCCACATCTTTGAAACAAGTGGCTAGTTCTCGCCAAAGGTCCGAATCACGTTTGTGCATCGCTAGCAACTAAAATTGATAGTCCATCATAATTTTATCGGCTTCATAAATATTGGTTTAGATTTGAACGAATATCTAATTTCTATACGATAACATATGCTAACTGTACCATGTCTACCTGCCTACTTAGAAATCAAATGTTGCTTTTATTAGATATTTTTTAGTTGACCTGTAGGTAAAGGTCGATAGCGTGAGGTATGTCTTGGGTCTGTCGGGCTTGGCGCGCCGCTTGATGCAAACGGCTTCGTTCCTCAAAATCTGGAGCACCGAGGATGGCCTCTGTAGCCGCTCGCATCATATCGACATGTGCCATCATCCTTAGCTCCTAGGACATAGTTTTTGGAGAAAATAATAACAATAACGCTTAGAAGATTTAAGTAAAAATGTCTCGTGGACTGGTGGTTATAGCGAAGCAAGTAGATTATACAATATGTTGTTTTTGTATGTATGTACTTAAAAGTAGGTACATATTATGTAATATCTGAACACATGAGTTCAAAGTATGTCTCGACAATCACATACCTCGAACGCTTCATCAGATTTTAAGAACTGACTCGCAATAAAATTATTATTGACGTAGTGTGCTGCCTCCTGCCAAAAGGAACTCTCTATTTCCACTCGCGTTTTGTTTGTAATAAGTTCGTGATCAAACGTACAGGCATCTGAAGATGGAAATGGCATTCGTTACATAATGTTTATAAGACTCCGACGATATCTAAGTACTTATTTTTACCAGGAAAGCTCTCTGCTGGAGAGACAACACGATATCCTAGAAAACTGGCATCAAATAACGCTTTTATATTTGCGCGTTGTGATTCGCTGAGAGAGTGAGCTGGCAGGTGGAAAGTCCCACTAAAATGATCTGTCTTTTTTACTTAAAAATAATATTTTAATAATAAATAATACCCTACTAAGTTTACTATTTCAAGTTGCATCAAACACTTTATTTACTTTTTTCACAATATACTTTTGAACTGCAATGGCAGGGTAAAGCCCCGACTGAATAGCATGGCTTTTTCACCAACTACTTAAACTACAACATATCGAAATTTCAAATTGCTTCAATATATTTTTTGGAAAAATAAATCGCTTTTAAAAATTTGTATAATGACTTAGCCCCACTTCTGACCAGCCAGTCGGAAAGTCTCGTGTTGAGGTAAAATAGGAGAAGTATAGGACAAGATTTTAGCTTGCCTCAAACACCTGCTCTAAATTTGCTGGTGCTGTAATATTGACGTCACGTTACCTCGCTGTGGAAGAGTGTACAGCAGCTGGGCTGCGGTGCGCACTCGCTCCCGCCAGTGTCGGTCCGTGTGGCTGCGGCCCGAGCACCGGCGGGGCTGCGCGGACTGCTCCTCTCTCCTCAGCACCTCCATTAGTTCATTACTTAAAATAATTTTAGGTTATATTTATTAAATTAAGCACGGATAAAGCACAGTCTATTAAATGCCGGTTTATGCTGGGATTGCTGGGAAATTGAATTTAAAATAATATGTTTTGTTTCATATCGATAAATAAGAAAAGTTGTACAATTTAATTAATATTATATCTAGCAATAACCCGGGAAAATAGACCCACTACCTGCAAGCAAATGTATGCGTGTAATGAGTGCACGCATAAGCATGCGTAAAGCACCTCCCTCCTCCCACACTGCTTATGCGTACACCCAGAAACAAGATCGTGCAAACACCACCACCACACAAGCAACGATGCAGCAAGATCGCTGCAAGGCCCCACACCACCGAACCCGGAGTATCCTCAGGAAGTCGATTAAATTGAAATTTTGGTAGTTTTTTATGCTAAACCCCAATTCTCGTAATTAACTAACACTCTACTTTATTGAATAATAAATTAATCTTCTTGATATCATAAACTGATTTTTGCAGTTTCAATCAAAACGGGTTTGACGTTGGTTCGACGTTAATGAGAATACCATTTTGCAGTTTCATTATATCGGGACCTTCTGGTGTGAAACATAATGTTACAACCTAAACTTACCTACTACGTATTACCTACACCTACTTTTATATTATATTTTAGTGATGACGTGATAGAGACGTGGCTACTTCCCCTCGATTTGGGGTTTATAAGTAAGCTTAATAAAAACTTCGGTAGTTACGCAAAATCTGCAGTGGATACGTCGCTAGGTATTTTGACAGGTCGACCATATGGAGGTGTCGCGCTGATGTGGCGTAAATCACTGTTCCCCTACGTATGTATCATAGACTGCGCCAGTGATAGATTGGCGGCCATACTGATCAAGTCGGATGGCCGGAACTTACTCGTGATGAGTGCCTATTTACCGTATGACCAAGGTACCGAGGAGAGCTTGGCGGACTTCATAAGTTGCTTAGGAGGCATCGAAGCAATCATTAGTGACAATGACATTGAAGCAGTCTTTGTACTGGGTGACTTTAACGCTTATGGAAACTCCAGGTTTGGGCATGAGTTATCAGCTTTTTGTGTGGAGTGATCTCACTTGTATCGACGCTGAGCTGCTGCCCGCAGATTCTTTTACGCACATTTTTGGTTGGTTACACCATTGTATCGTGACGGCTGCCGCGCAAACGACGGTAACTTTAGCTTCTATCAACTATGAGGTATACTGGTCTGAACACTATCTCCTCCTAACTATGTGTAAGTTAGTTAAAATACAAAGGAAACATAGTTCTACTAATGTCCCAAACCTAACCCACTATCTGGTGTCTACTGGGGTAATAGATTATGGGAAAACTTTTGGAAACATTAATTTACCCTGACATAAACAATAATATTAAGATTGATGATGCACAGTTTGGTTTTCGTCCCGGTCTCTCAACGGATTCAGCTATCTTTGCACTTAAATCGACGGTCTTATACTATACGAAAAGAAACACATCTTTATATGCATGCTTCTTAGATCTCAGCCGAATTTCGACCTGGTAAATCACAACTTACTTTGGCGAAAGCTCTACGAATCTAATGTACATAATAAAACCGTAGATCTGTTGAGATTCTGGCACGAGAACCAAACTAATTTTGGTCCAACCAAACTAATATGGTGCTTCTGAGTCCCTCAATCAGAGGCTTAAGGCGGCTACTCGGCATTTGTGAGACTTATGCTAGTAAGCATGGTCTTAAATACAATGTCGCGAAGACGCAGATGATGGTGTTTCACGCTGACAAAGGCCCGGAGAGGGTCCCGCCGGTTTATTTGGATGGTCAAGTAGTGGAAAGAGTTGAGCGTTTCAGATACCTGGGACACATAATGACTAAGGATCTTTCTGACAATGAAGACATAGTCCGCGAAAGATGGGCATTGGCTATTCGTTGTAACATGCTCGCGCGCCGGTTTGCGCGATGTAGCGTTGAGGCAAGGCTGACGCTATTTAGGGCATACTGTCAATGCTTCTACACGTGTCAGCCTTGGGTCAGCTGCTCTAAAGCCGCGAGGAGCAGTATCAGGGTGCAGTACAATAATGCATACCGCATCCTGATGAAACTGCCAAAGTACTGCAGTGCATCGGGCATGTTCGCCGACGCCAGAGTCCCCGATCACTTCGTCATTATTAGGGCACGTGTCGCAGCGTTTTGGTATCGCGTTCGTTCTTCTGGGAACGAGATCCTCAGTGTGTGTGTCGGGTGTCTGAAAAACCCGATTCTAAATTACTGGCTGACAGTACATCGCGACAAAAACAAAAAAGACAGATTTATTTTACTTGAAATGTCTTAAGTGTCAACGGTATAATAGCTGAATATATTTATTTTTTTCAATATGAATGTTTAAATTTTGTCTGAATTTTAAATTTTAATAATGATCTTTTGTTTTTATTACTTTTATTTTTTATTACTTATACGATATGTAGTTTTATGGGTCGTTTGCCTGAAATAAATATGATTTGATTTGATTTGATGCCTAACATAATAGTTAGTAAGAAATGGCTTCGTACTTTGTTACACTTGGAGGTATGGATGATATCATAAGAGGTCGTGCAAGTTTTATTTCCACTAATATGAAAGGATTGTTTTCATCACTTTCGGTCACACTAGCTATTGAAGAGTAGTTCGTATCAGCATTCGTCGGGTTTGCTTCCGAACTTTCCCTAAAAAACAATAATAAATGCTATGTTAGCTCTATTTGATTACGTCCTCAATCGTAATTCGTAGGTAAGGCTGGGACTATGTGATCCGGAACCCAGAGGGCCGGAGAAATTCAAAACGCTGACAATAGAACTCTGCGCTTATACAGTAGAGCTGAAAATCGAACACACAAGTGTCGAGTCAAATGTCAATGTTATATATGACAGCTCGACACTTCCATTTTCAATCCTATTGTATTAGTTCATTACATATGAAATTGGCGTTTTGTAAAGGAGGAACATAACGTTGATTTTTTTTAAACATAACATATTTATTTAATCAAAGTATATACCATTGATTTATATGCACTTTTGCCATCTTCATTAATTACTTTACTAAAAAAACCATTCGGATAGGAATCAATAAAATCTTTGAAAGCGCTTGAATTTTGAGATCGGAGTTGAATTTTTTCCCTTGCAAGAAGTTATCCAAATTTCGAAAAAATGATAATCTGTTGGAGCAAGGTCAGGGGAGTATGGTGGATGTCTTAGACATTCCAATTGAAGCTTCTCTAATTTAGTAGCCGTCTGTTGTGCAGTGTGTGGTCTAGCGTTGTCCTGAAGCAGCAATGGCCTAGAGCGAATGACCGACCTCGGTTATTTAGAAGCTAGCTTTTCTATCATGATTTGCAGTTGCTGGCAATAGACAACTGCCGTAATCGTCTGGCCAGATTTAAGAAAGCTGTAGTGAACGACACCGGCACTAGTCCACCAAACGTTCACAAGTAACTTTTTTTAGTCAATTTTCGCTTAGGGCAGGCTTTGGCTGGTTCGCCAGGGTTCAGGTATTGCGATGAGCGTTTCCGATTATCGTACAGGATCCACTTTTCATCACAGGTAATGATTCGATTTAAAATTTCTTCATTATTGTGCCGGTTGAGTAATGTAACGCAGCAGTCGACGCGCGTTTGTCGGTTAGCTGCACTCAATTCATGAGGAACCTACCATTCAAGCTTTTTCACCTTCCCAATTTGCTTCAAGTGGATTAAAACAGTTTTATCACTAACACCGCAGCCTGCAACTAACTTGGACGTGGTTTGCGATGGATCCGTTTCCAAAATAGCCTTCAATTCTTCATTATCAACTTTGATCTCCGGCCGTCCACGAGGCTTGTTCTGCAGGTAAAAATTTCCAGAACGAAAACGTTGGAACCAAAATCGCACTGTATTTTCTTTTGCGACACCGCCCCTTGTGTATACATCATTAATCCTTCGAGCCGTTTCTGCAGCACTGGTGTCACGGTGGAACTCGTACTCGAAAATAATACGATATTTCAAGTTTTCCATTTTGTAAACAGAGTGACGCAAAGAAAAAACCAAAAGAGGAAAAAAAAATGAATTACGGTTTTCGAAACACAAATGCATGAGTAAATAGCGGTATAAATTTGAAATTGGAATTCCTAACCGAAGAAGATATATTTACGATCAAAGTGGCCAGTACGACAAAGCGCCAATTCCATATGTACGGACCTAATATTAGCGCAGAGTTATATTTTCAATGCTCCGAATTTTCTCTGGCCTTCCGGATTCCGGATTATAATAATTATAATCCCAGTCTAAGTGTCGGCGCCAGACTGCAAAAACTAACAGTCTTGAGTGTTTGCCATGGAAGACGACATTTAGAGCTTCTCCTGGACTAAGTACCTTATTTTAAACATGGGTACTTTAATTATCTTAAACAAACCACAAAAACATATTATCAGAGCCACTTGCGTAAGTTTTTATGTCGTACTTGTTACTTTTTGTTGATTCAATCTTAGTACATGACACGGTCCGCGACACGAGATATTCCCCCAGGCACTCCTCCGGCGACAACTCCACGTGTACTTGCTGCAGGGGCACCACCAGACGCATGTTGTGCTCTATAAATATAGATAAGAGTAAAAAACAGATGGTAAGAAAACATAAAGGTTGAAAATGAAAAAGATCAGAAGCGAAAGGCATTGTAAGGCAGAACCAGAACAAGCAATTCCAATTAATGTTCATAGTCACAAAACTCGGGCAATTACTATAGGCAGTAGAATTAGGCTGGGACTACATGATCCAGAACCCTTGAGCCCGGGGAAAATTCAGGGCATTGAAAATAGAACTCTGCGCTAATACAATAGAGCTGAAAATACCGTATATTATACGGTATATGATGGGGTATAAAGTCACAAAAATAAAGTCAATATGTTAGCTATAACAATAGCAAATCTATTTGTATTCATAATAACTTTTTTAAATTTTAACACCAGAGGAGTTACAAGTGAAACCCTTCTGGTGTTGCGAGTGTCCATGGGCGGCGGTAATCGCTTACCAACCGGAGTTAGAAAGGTAGGACGGACAGAGGGACAGACGGACAGACAGAACGAAGGGTTCTTCGAACGAAAGGGTTCCTGTAGTTACTACGGAACCCTAAAATCAAACCTACCACCAGGATAGATCAGTTTCATCAGGTCGAGGAAGGCCACGAAACAGTAGCGCTCTCCTCCCCCACGCAGATGAACCTCCAGTGGCCACTTGTCGTGATGGAAATTGTTGTACAGCCATTTCTCCGCACTCTTCACGATCAGAGATCGATGGAAAGAAATCCATAGCACAACATCTGGAATTATGGTTATCAGGCTGGGATTATATCGTCCGGAATCCGGTAAGCCGGGGAAAATTCAAAGCATTGAAAATATAACTCTGCGCGAAAACAATAGAGCTGAAAATTGAACACACAAGTGTCAATATCATATATGACAACTCGACAGTCGACAACTTCACCTCTATCGTATTAGCGCAGAGTTCTATTTTCAGTGCTCTGAATTTTTCCAAGCCCGCCGGATTCCGGATCATATAGTTCCAGCCTTAGGATTAAGGAACTAAGTAGGTACTTAATTTGAAATTTGAATGCTTGTTCAGATAGATAATTTATATATTATGTACGAGTATCATTTTTTTTACAGTAAGCTACAAATACTATAATTATTACTCACTTTGATAGGAGGTAAATATATTATTGTATTCTTACTTTTATTATCAATATGATCCAAATCGAAATTTTCTGGATTATAAAAATTGTTAAAATCGTCACAGGAAAATTTTTCATCGCTATTCGCATAACTCTCTTCCTCAGCGCGCAGACTCTCCCACTTGGGGTAGAAGCTGGTGTGATTGAATCGTCTAGGAACTGGCACCCCTTTATCAAATAGCGCTATGTACGTATTCTAGGAAAAATAAATTAGACTAGTATAGTAAAAAAATTATGAACAAGTTACAAGTAACACTGGTCTGCAAAAAATTTGGAAAGTCGAGACTCGGGAGCAAGAACTTTGTTATGTAATTTTAATGGATTTTGTGTGCTGAACCCATAGACATATATAGATTTGAAGTCTTTGGCCGAATCCAAAACTGTTTACAAAACTATTTTATCACGTCGTTTTTTAGTTCTTCTTATTCATAGATGTATTTATTATATTAAAAAGAGGTAGATATGGTATGAGCGCGCAAAAAGTGAAGACTCGAAACTGCCCGAAGTCGTACTACGCATTCCTTGCACCTTGCACAAAATTCCATCGTGTGTCTATAAAAGCTGTAAAAACCATGACAAAAAAGTGCATAAAAGGCAAGGAATTTCATTCCAACTTTACAACATTTATTACTATCAGTTAAGTATTTTCTTAAAAAATATTTTTTTAACAATAAATAATTGCAAAAAAATACTTGACAGTTTATGACGTAAGGAAAGCAATGTCAATATATACTTTCTTGTGAATCTAAATATATATAAAGTAAAGTAAATGCTTCTTTTATTTGATATAAATTTATCAATCATACATTTTTAAGGTTTCCAAAACACACACACTGACTTGCGCCTTTATAATATTAGTATGATATACAAAGTGAAAGAGGACTAATAGTTATATTAAAAACTTTTTTTCTACAGTTTTACCGTTTATTTAAAATTTGTTTTTTTTTTTAATATTTTGATTGTTAAAATTACTACGCACCTAGATTTTAAACCCTGTTATTAAGAATTTGTTGATTTTCGTGTAAATTGGCAATTTCTTTTCACAATATTTTGTTATATATTTAAATTTGTGAAAACAAAAAGTGATTATAATAAAAACATAGTTTTTTCTATTTTTCGAATAGTGCCCAAAAAATTGAATGTTTGAATATCAACAACCCTTTATATAAAAAGAGATTGATAGTAAGTTTTCCTAATGAGGAACAAATTCTGGAAAATAAGCTAACTTTTAACAAACTACTTTTTTGACGTTATATTTACACAAAGCTTGGTTTAAGAGGAGTATTTTGTTAAAAATAATTTTCTTCATATGTGCCGTCCTTTATTACTTTGCGGAATTTGTCCCATAACATCAATACTATCAAAAAGCGCAACAAGACAAATGTGTTTTTAAATACCAGGTATCAATTCCTGTTTGGGACATTAATTAAAAAAAAACTATCTAAATAATAGTAGCCATTAACGCCATTATTGTCTAGATTAATCTAACAAAAAATGGTTGTCAAACTACAGATTACACGAAAAAATTAAATTCACAGTATGTCGTCAAAGGTAAATAACTGTGAACGAATAGAATTTATACGCAATATGTACCTTCTGTGTCGTCAAATGTTCTATGCCAGAGATTCCAAACTTGAATATACGCGGTTATTTAATAATTGTGTATTGACAAACATTAGTCATTTTGTTTTGCTATTGAATAAGCATTCCATCCCCTTCACCAATTTTTGCCGTGTAAGTGAAATGAAACAGTAATGAAAAATGGCAATGTGTGTCGCAGCACAGAAATTTTGTCAGTTTTGTTTAATTTATTCATAGTTATCAATGTTCTTGTTTAAATTTTACTAAGTTTGACATATATAGGTGTTATTATAAAAAATATGTACAAAATTATTTGACTTTGTCAATGAATTTGAGGATTAGATGATAATAGGAGGATGATGATAGGAGGATAAAGTAAAATATCGTTGAAAATACTAATAAGATATTAAACAAAATATTTGGTAGATAGCTTTCATTATATTATTGTAATTTTATATTATGTTGTTTCGCGATTGATTTTCTGGCAAAAATCTGCTAAAATTGATGTGGACCACTTGCTGTTTTAGGTCAGATTTACCATGTTCGCAATACCTTGGTCGAACCTGTCACCATACTCAAATACACGGTACCAAGGTTTTTTGGGAAAAAATCGAAATGCGAATGCAAGAAATGTACTTTTGTATGCATCAAAATTTGCTTACAACAGAAAAAGTAGACGTGCTAGATAAATTCTGTTTGCGTATTTGGATTTAGCGCGTCAATAACCACCGCGGCACCGCACTCAGCGGATCCGAGGAGCGTCTGCGGTATGAGGTACCCGTAACGCCGCTGTACGTGTCCCGCCTGCACTGGTCCACGGAAGTCGAGGACGTCGTGGACTACATCAGGAAGAAGACGTCTTTTACTTTAAGGGTCGAGCGTTTGGAGTCTCGCCACAAGGTTAACTTTAGTTCCTTTGTGGTGAGAGTACCAACGCATCTTCAACCGACCTTTGAGGTGGAGGAATTCTGGCCGACGGACGTGGTCTACCGTAGGTTCATCTTCCTAATGAAGCGCGCATCACGTCGCCGGCTGTCCGTGACAAACATGTGTGTTAGTGGGTGTGGGTGTAAATTATAGTTCTAGAATGTTATATGTATAGTAGTAGTTATAATATAAATTTTATACCCGATATATCTAGTACTCGTAACAGAAGTTAAACTCAGCACGGGACTGAATAGGCGTGTTGTGTATTAATACAATTATGTATAATATTATTATTTTGTATATTGTTTTTTTAGTATAAAATGATGCGTGTATTGTATAAAATATATATCCGTTGTCCGATACCGGACTAGGTCGACGTGATATAGGTATATTATTTAATTATGTATTAATGATATCTTTGTATATATTTTAACTGTGTATGTGAATTTGAAAAAAATAATATAATTTAAGTATCAATTCCATATATTATACTACCAGGGAATCTAATTCATAAGCTAATTAACCATTTCGTTTCGGTTCGTATTAGAGTAATATTATGATATCAAACTGACATGTCATTGACAATTGTATTGTGAGTGCATGTCGCCATTATAATACAAATAAATTATCAGAACACTCTACTGATTATGAATCAGATTCCCTGATAGTACATTATTTTTATGCCGACCAGTATAGAAATAGTTTTAACATTACAGTAAATTAAGGACAAAAGAGAACTAGATTATGTTATAAAGATTTTTAAGGTATTTTTACGGCAGGAATACTAAAATTTCAAGTTCTGTGAATTATAAGAGTGTATCACAACCTCTTCATTACACATGGGCATTTCAGTGATGCATGCGTATGAAAAAGTATCGCCACTTGAAATCTTCATATTGTAACATCCAATCAAAGTAAAATTTATAAAGTTGGCATCTCTTATAACTTTATGATGCTGAGCATTTTTTTCATTTCTTTTGGCGATTATTTCAATTGATATAAGTGGTAAGTTCTGCCAACTTTTTGCACGAAGAACAGATCGCGAGGTAGAGTCCATGCGTTTCTCTACTACCAAATGGTCTACATCTGAAAGGATTTTTAAAATACACGTATTGTCTGTACATTTTGAGAAGTCATAAACTTTAAGTTATAAGGTTAATAGAGTTAAACATAAGAACAGGAAGAAGCCCTGTTATTAATCACTAACATCAATTTATGCAAAAGTAAATAAAAAGGAAATCGTATTTACCTGTAAAAATTTGAACAATATCAATGTTACTATGATAAGATCCAACTTCGAAATAGTTACTTCCTTCTTGCACTTTTTCGTCTAATTTTTCTTCTGATTTTTGCTCTATTTCTTCCGTTGGATGATATTCATAATGTAATTTAGCAGGTTGTATTAACACTGTGAACAAATGTTAAGTAGTGTAACTTTACATTCGTCGCTATAGATAACAAATTCGGGAGATTTTTTAAATACCTATTCAAGAATTTTTTAGTAGCTAGAAGAAAATATTATGGTATCGTTGTTGTGAAAAAATCAACAAAACGGTTGCAATGAAGATACAAGACTCCTAGTTTACTTCAGCTATGACGACTGCAGGTCTAAAAGGGCCGCTTTCGGCGATTCACGTTCAATTCTTGTTATGAATTACTCCAAAGATCGTTAAACGGCTACTTGACCGCCAATTCATAATTTGTGAAATATGTGGCCTTTTTAGACACGCAGCAGGTCTAAATAGGCCACATCGCGCAATATTCCCAAAAGTAAATCATTTGCAGCATTCCATGCAATTTTGCTAAAAGTTCGTAATATTGTCACGTTTTATAGCAAGATTGCAACACTTCATTTCATTATCAGCTTCATATTTGTCGGTTATGCTGCCACATGAAAAAAATATATAACCGTAATCAACCGTTAACCACATATTCTGTATTTGTGTAAAAAATACTAGTCTTAGAGGTTAATCTTGAAGAACTATTTTAGTACTTGGTATTTGTAAATAAAATTTACCAAGAAGTATATTAAAATATTTATATTAGGTCCTTACATATGAAATTGGCGTTTTGTCGTACTGGCCACTTTGATCTCAAATATATCTTCTTTGGTTAGGAATTCCAATTTCAAATTTATACCGCTATTTACTCATGCATTTGTGTTTCGAAAACCGTAATTCATTTGTTTTTTCCTCTTTTGTTTTTTTCTTTGCATCACTCTGTTTACATAATGGAAAACTTGAAATATCGTATTATTTTCGAGTACGAGTTCCACCGTGGCACCAGTGCTGCAGAAACAGCTCGAAGGATTAATGTCGCAAAAGAAAATACAGTGCGATTTTGGTTCCAACGTTTTCGTTCTGAAAATTTCGACCTGCAGAACAAGACCCGTGGACGGCCGGAGACCAAAGTTGATAATGAAGAATTGAAGTCTATTGTGGAAGCGGATCCATCGCAAACCACATCCGAGTTAGCTGCAAGCTGCGGTATTAGTGATAAAACTGTTTTAATCTAAACAACCGAGGTTGGTCATTCACTCTAGGCCACTGCTGCTTCAGGACAACGCTAGACCACACACAACACAACAGACGGCTACCAAATTAGAGGATAAGACATCCACCGTACTCCCCGGACCTTGCTACAACAAATTACCATTTTTTTTTCGAAATTTGGAGAACTTCTTGGAAGGGAAAAAATTCAACTCCGATGGAGCAGTCCAAAGCGCCTTCAACGATTTTATTGATTCCTGTCAGATTGCTTTTTTTATTAAAGGAATCAATGAACTACCTATGAGTTGGAAATTTTTGTTTCAAAAAATCAACTTTATGTTGTTCCTTTACAAAACGCTAATTTTATATGACCTAATATTTAAAGTAATCAATGAAGTATAAAAATTTCGTTTTATTTTTTGTTCTTCGACTGGCAACTCATTGACGTCACGCCGAGTTTTGTTTGACGTTTCACGTTTGTTTATAAACAATACGTATTTTTATAATAATACCTCTGAAAACTGCGATGGTTATATTTATTAATTTGAAATAATCGTAATAAGTAGATACATATATTATGATAGTTTACTCATTTATTATACGTTTATTTACTTTGGAGGCAATACTTTCCAGGTTCGAACTCCCGTATGAGCGACTCGAGCCTTTACTGAGGCGAAATAATCCTATCAATTCAGACTTCTGAATTTCGGAATTGTCCATTATGCATTTTTCTAAAATACGCACTTGTTCAATGATATTTTTCACTAACACGGCTCACAATAACACTAAAATGCTCTCAAAAGTTTTTATACAGTTATAAATTCATTCTATTTATATAAAACACAAAAAAAATATTGCGAGATGTTCCCTCACGAATAACTTTTTATGAATCTGCTATTTGACACTAGAGTTTAGAGCAATTTTTCTTAAGCTACCTTTCTTATATCAATGTTCTTAAGCGGACCATTTTAGGGATTCTCATAGAAAGTTGTCAAATGAATGTTTTATGCTTATGAATTGTATCCTAATCAAATTATGAATTGGCGGTCAAGTGGCCGTTTTACGATTTTTGGAGTAATTCATAAACAGAATTGAAAGTGAATCCGGAATCGCCGAAAGCAGCCATTTTAGACCTGCTGGTCTTGTTAAAACTAGGTAGAGCGTAGAGCTGCTTTCCTCTACTTAAGTTATCGTGCAAGACGCCTGACTGACAAGAGACAAAACATTATAAACTGTTAGGTCGTCTTAGAGAAAAAATATTTCGGGCGGCGTCTATAGGCATGCTGTGGATCGTTAACTCTCGGATGAATAGTGTAATTAGGTACAGTGCCACTTTTATTTTAGTAAGCATACCTAATGTTAGGTAATACTTTAATAGGTAGGTACTTTGGTTAGGTAACCTGCTAGAGGAGTGTCAGCAAACTTAGTCATTCTGTGGTAATCCGAGGGGTCATATTCTATTTGTCCAGTAGGAGCTGCATACTTCGTTCGTTTCTTGTTACTTGTGATAGTGCCAGATATGACGAGTTGGTTCAGAAAGGTGGCTTTGATATCATACTCTTTAGGATCTTCATCAGGTAAATCCAAATTTAAAATTTTGATCAGCACTATGTCTGGATAAATAAAAAATTCTTCGGATTCCGCTTTAGTTGCTTTCAACATACTAACCTTTCCTCTAAGAAATAAAGAATTTCGGTAAATAAATAAAAAACTTACTATATCTCTGAGAAACGAAAAATTTTGTCTCATGTATGTATTAATAATTCTTAATTTTATACCTCTCTATCTATTATTTAAGATACTGTCGGAAATGCATACAAATGTGTCTAGGAATAATAATATAGTTACCTATTTTTCTTTAAATAATATAGTATTTTTCACAATGAGTATATCATTGTCATCAAGTCATTTATGTTGACATTGACAATAATTTACTTTATTGTTACAAAACGAGATTGTACAAAGGTTATTCATAATATTGTGCGTTAGGTAGTAGGTAATAAGGGTTTTAATTCTACCACATTTACGGCCCCTCACAACATCAAAATGAAAATAGGTACCTTACTTATAGTTATCAAACACGAATTTAAATGATATGAAGTTAGGTACCTACATTTTTTATATATTTGGCAACTCCTATTACAGGGGAGGCTATGCCAAAAGAAGAAGAAGAAAAAGAATGTATTGGTAAGTTATGATTGCTCTAAGGCCCTATACTCACCATCCAGCCTGCAAGCCCAAGGTCGCGGACTTGTAGGCAAAATTTATAGATTGGCTCCAAGTGGAGATTAACCTAAATATTATCTTATTTATTGCTTCCTCTTTCTATTGATATTCAATATTATTCAATATCATGCAAGAGTTTCTACTGGAACTCTCTTAAGCATCACGAAAACATCCAAGGAAACTTCTTGCGTGCATCGCAATGCGTTTTTAACCAACTTCCAAAAATGAGGCGGTTATACGTTCGGCTGTATATATATTGTATGTTCAACGATTATTCCGCCGTCTGTGGACCAATTTTCAAAATTCTTTTTTTGATGTATTGGGTATAATCCCAAATTAGCCCTTATGGCATCAAAGTGGTGACCTGGTGCTATCATCAGAGTGATGATGGGATCCATGAGGAATCGAGGGAACTCCTCGAAAGTTTTTTTATTAATCATAATTTATTTTAATATAGAGTCAAATGTTTTATAGAGAATGTAAATTTTATTATCTGCAACTTCTTCAGTAACATTGCTTACAAAATTAAATATATTAAATTCTACTTAAACAAGTGCACCTATTTTGCACTATCATGTTTATTAGTTAAATGTATGAGCAACCCTAGTAACGAGCCTAACAGAACATTTGTGCGCAATCTAATATACATTCATATAGTCATTATTACATTTATTGGCCGTAATGATAGTTGTTTAGATTCGTATGTAGAGTCAACAAATATTGAAATGATTGCTATAATTTTGGTAACCGCGTTTATGGTAATGGTGCCTATTAACGCAGGTATTGCGCTGCAAAAAATTGAGAATAACTTCGTAAGTTTTTTTAATGATAATGCATAATATGATGCCATATAATATTATGTACAAAAAGTTTAAATAAATTAAAAATAACATTGCTTTCTGCCAGTGGAAATGCTACATTTAGTGTGGTTTAACTTCTAGTTTTTCTTAAAGTATTAATGTGTGCTAATAAAACCTATGTTAAATTCAGGGGCCATATACACTACTATGGAATACGTTCGACCTCTGCAAGGGACCGAAAGCGAAAAATTTATCATCCATAGAGGTCGATGTTCAGAGGGAAGGCGATGACTATGTTGGGCACTTTAATATTACTTTCTTTGCTCAGAGTCGAATTGAGGAGGTACGTGAGTGTTTTGATTCTGATTGAAATTAATCTAAATCCAATGGCACCATTCTAATAGATGGAGAGCTACTAAGAAATTTAGAGCAGGTGTTTGAGGCAAGCTGAAACCTTGTCCTATACTTCTATTGTACCTCAACACGAGACTGCAGGTCTGGCTGGTCAGAAGCGGTCATAGTTTCTTACTATGACCATATATGATGTCAATATACAAATTTTTGAAAAGTGAATCAATCCCAATCCCAAAAAACATGTTTGAGGCAATTTGAAATTTTGATATAGTGTTAGTTTAATGAGTTGGAAAAAAAGCCAGGTAATTTAGTCGGGGCTATAACCTTATACATATTATCATTTTAGTGGAATTTACCACCTGCCAGATGACTTATAAAATCTAGAATATTATGCTAGCTATTATTCATGATTTTTGACATCTCTCGGTCATTTTATGAACTACGATCTCCATATCAACGTAAACGCGACATCTAGGAAGGCCTCAAAGCACTACGTGGTCTTGATAATCTTACAAAAGTCGATAAGTGGATGGTTTAAATAATTCACCTTATTACCGTGCCATAGCAATAAAAACGCATTTGACGCGCACGCGTTGTTTATAATAGAATGAAAGTCTTCAATTTTTATTGAAAAAACTATTAGAACGGACTCAACTCGGATCAACGACTCATATCGACTTTGCTAAGATTATCAAGATCACGTATTTCTTTGAGGCCTTCCTAGATGTCGCATTTACATTGATATGAATATCGTAGTTCATAAAATAACCGATAGATGTCAGCAAATCGTGAATATGATAGCCAGCATATTCTCGCTTTTATAAGTCATCTGGCAGGTGGTAAATTCCACTAAAATGATCTGTATTTTTCGCAATATTTGTTTTAATAATATGCCTTTTTTAACCTTTTTCCATTTTACTTTTACCCGGTCTAGTTTGACACTTATAAGTAGATATCGTGAAACAGACCCTTAGTGTAAATTACTTTTCTATTCCAGATTAAAATTGTAGTTAGTACTTTAAAAGATAATATTAAAAGTATTCTATGGGCTTATAACCTGAAGGATCCTTGCCAGCATTTTCTGTTCGCGAGTATCATTGAAAAAGGTCTGAAGGCGCATAACTGCGCGGTAGAAAAGGTGACTTAGCCCTCGATCCTAGGAGTGATTTTTTTCCGTCGGCGTTAGTAAAAACAGCACCGTAAATAGATCGCTCCGCTAATACAATAGAGTTGAAAATCGAACACACTGCAGCGATTTGACAACGCGACGCTCGTGTGCTGTTCTTAGTAACGCTGACGGAAAAAACCGCTCGTGGGAATGTAGGCTTATTTGTTTTTTATTTCTATGAATATTTATTTCATGTGGGTTATTATAAAATACTTTCTGCTCTACTCAGTACGAAGGACAATTTTAATAGGACTGTTAATACCTAGTTGTAAATAGGTGTTATTATCAACACCTAGGTTACTTTTAATGTTTAATTATTTTCAGGGTAATTATGATATCGAAATAAACTTTTCTGCATTGATGAAATCGTTCCTGGGTCAGTCTTTCTTCTATGGCGATTATATTATGAAAGCGACCGTTATCGCGAAGAAAGGAAACATTTTGTGCGTTTCCACAAACATCTCCGCGGAGAAATTGAAGAAAAAATAATGAAAAGGAAAAACCAAAACAAACAGCCTAAATATTTTTACTACTTACATTTTTATTTCAAAATTTCTTACTCACTTTAATATATATTTAAATGCACGAATTTATACAATTTATATTAGAGAGTTGGCTATTATAAGCACCTCGTCCATCAGCTAAATATAATTTTGATATCGTTTATATAAAACTTATACTTTTTATATTTGAAATTGTATATGTTAATTAATAATAAAATATTTTATATTAGACAATTAATTATTTAATTATCAAAAAAATATACACAATATATTATATTGTCACAAATTGTGACTATCTGCCTAGTGTCTACTTATTGACAATTCACTAGATAGACACATGTACTTCGGCGGCGCAAAAAAGTCACGCAAAAAACGTGCATTTTGCTGCGATAAAAGTAGCATGTCTTCGTTAATCCAGAGCCTGAGCTACTCACGCTACGCTAACTATAATAACAAATTTGATCAAAATCCGTTCAGTGGGTATTGTATGAAAAGAGTAACAAACATCCATACATCCAAACTTTCGCATTTAAAATATTATGAAAGGATTTCTTCATTCGTCCATTAATGTTTCAATAATTTAAAAAATCGTTTGAATACGAAAACGTGCGCATTAGGCGCATGGACTTCAACATTAAAAATATTAGGGATCGCGGTCGGTATCCCAGTTAGAACCAAGACCAAGATTGCTTAACATGAGTTAGCGTTGCGACCATGAAGCCATCGATTTTATCACTCATACCTCATAGTATTATATACTTCATTGATTACGTAATACCTACGTACAGTTTCAACCAATTCATTTTGCCGGTTACTCTATATATTTCATAAGTTATTCTTTAGATTTATTTATCGACGACGACCTCTGTGGCCCAGTGGTTAGCGCGTAGTCGAGGCAGAGGTCGCGGGTTCGAATCCCGCCGAAGGAACAAAAAAATCTCTGTGGGTCATGGATGTGTATTAAATATGTATAATGTGTATTTTATACTAAAGATTAAAAAACCAAAATATGATAGTAGTCTGGCCTCCGTAACACAAGTTCTTCTGGTACTTATCACTGGGCCAGATTGAACTGGTATAAAGCATCCATAGATATTATAATATTATTTTTATTTATGGACCGGATGAAATAAAACAAACACAAATTTTCAAGTGGAGCAAACCAAAATGCATTAGTGAAAAATGCATTCAATAATAGCTATTGTATATTATATTTAAAAAATATAAATTACTTATATTAAATTGAAAACCGACTAATTTCAATTTATTTGTAATATTGTTTTAATACAACTTATCTAAATATTATACTGCCAAAAAAATTAAGTAAGTAGTCGAGCTCAAACGTAGTGTGCTTTAATGTTCAATCCTAGTTACCTACTAGAGTAACAGAGTTTTGCGTTCATTGATATTTTTTTATGATCTATGATCACTTAATATTTAAAAATATTGTAGCGCACATAAAAAAAAAAAACTACAATACCTTATACAAACTTCACACCCATCTCCCAAATTAAATATCTCACCCTGCCTCTTTGTACTATAAATTGTAATTTTTGCTATCCTAAAAATACATATCTAGTGCCTGAGTAATTAAAAATAATACCCCCATACATTTTTAATATAAAAGTAACATATAAATACTTAACAAAACATTATGTAAAAAAATACCGATCTGTATTTACAATGGGACTATATTAATTGCTTTGAGAGAAAACTCTACATACTTAGTTTATAAAATGCATCTATGATCGAGTTATTTTGTTCCATAAGCAACTATTAATTGATAATTTGTTTTAACGCTAAACGATTCTGTTGAATCGTTATTGGCGTGGTTTATTAAGTACTTTTCCTTGACTATTGCGACGTAATCTTCTAAGAAGTCTTCAACTCTGTCTTTGGGTATTTGAAACGGATTGACTCCTGCTACTGCCTCTGAAAGTAGACAAATAATTTACGAAATATTACTCGACGGTGAATTAAGTTTGTTTCAGTGAAAATTAGGTTCACCTATTTATTTTCGTATTAATGGACTACGATAGATTGTTTTACTAATGAAAACAAGCAAATACTGGGTCTCTGACTTCTCTACATTTACCTACTATTTTATTTCATGTTAATATCTTATACTTTAAACGAGACAATATTGTATATATTTTATTTCTTTTTTTTTTCAAAAACGGCTGCAAGTGTTATCATGAAATTTTGTGTGTAGGGAGTTTTGGGCGAGAAAAGTTGATGTAGCTAGGTCTTAACCATCCGAAACTGCTCATTTTAAGCTATATAGTTATGTTTTTCCCTTCGTCGTGCAATAATATGTCAATAATTTCGACTCTATTAAATCAGTCCGATTGGCAGTTTGGTCTGCGTATGTGTAATTTTTTCTTTCTCCGAAAATTCGTAATGTGGTTTTGTGGTTGGTGGGTTCGAATCCCGGTCAGATAAATATTTTTGTGATTCTTTCTATTTTATTAAATTTATCAGAACTCCTTGCAAAGCTCGGTTACCCAGGTACTTCTTATAAATACGGGATTATTGTTTTTAATTATTTTTATTATGAAATATGCATATTACTTACTTTTAATAGCAGCCGTACTCTCGTATAGAAAAGACCTTTCGGAGCATTTCACTTCGACATCTTTGAAACCAATATCTGTCATCATCCTTTTTATTTCTTTTTCCGGGTCCTGTAATTTTTAATTACATTTTAAAATTTAAATATAATGTTTACAAACTATTCGTTTTGTAAGAACCACATTACAGATACAAAATTATATTTCGCTACTCAATTGTTACTATTATATATTAGTTACCCTTGGCTACCGAGCTTTGCTCGGAGTTCTAGTATCACCACATTCCAAATTTAGAAAAATGTAAAAATTATACATACCCAACTGCCAATCGGACTGACATAATAGATACGAAATTATTAATATATTGCTGCACCACCACAGGAAAAAACATAAATAGCTTAAAATTCGCAGTTTCCAAGGGATAAGACCTAACTAGATCGATTTTTCGCCCTAAAACTCCTTGTATACTAAATTTTATCGTTTTACTTGCAGCCGTTGCCGAGATTCCGGTTATATATATACAAGATTAGCTCGTTTAAAGTATTAGATATTTCGACGGTAAGCGACTGGCGACTGATGTCCACACTACGCTAATATGCAACCTAACCTAACCTAACCAAAAAGTAACGATTCAACTGATAAACATTCATTTTCCCATTAAAATACAGTTGGGTTGCTTTGGAAAAGTTTAATATGGATAGTAATGGAAAACTTTTGCTATGCCAAGTAGGTCCTAACTCCTAAACTCTTTCGAGGTCTGCAAAATGCAGGTTAGGAAAGAGGCAGAAAATATAACATACTTTGCGATCATGATACGGTGAAATGAAACGGTCGACGTCCTTTAACCAGTGGTGCCACTTTTTGGACTGGGCCAGCTTCCGGAACACGTCGTACACCGGCATGTGCCCCAGGAACATCAGTAGACAGTCCCCTCCGTCGGCCAGGAGGTCGTAGATGTTTGTGAATGCCGCCCTAGAACAGAATATTTATATTTATAGGCAAAGAGTAAGAGAACCAGATAACGTTTTATCCTTTTTAGGGTTCCGTTCAAGGAACCCTTATAGTTTCGCTCTGTTCGAGAGACATACTATCTGTCTGTCCGCCACTTTTGTAATCTTCTCTTATATATAAATATGGATTTCAGTTCCTAATTTGGCAGATTTTGATCTTGGAATAATTGTGGAAGTTCAGGAAAGGTTTAACCGATGAGAAATGTTGGAAAAGTTTGGAAAAATTACGACAGTTAAATTTTCCCATACCAAATGTTCCTACCTGCCAAACATTTAATGTACCGACGAGCGGCAGTGTAAATTCGAATTTTCAGTGTTAATTGGTTGTAGGAGTAGTTTTTGGTGTTGAAAATGTAGGTGTATGTGAGTAGATTGGTAGGTACGTATGTTTAGATGGAGGTGTAAATCATTTTTTGTAGAACGGCGTTGTTTAATAAACATCGATCTAATTTTGATAGTAGAAGTATTATTTACTCTGCTAGTAATGACCGTTAATGTAGCTGCCCTATTTACCTATAGGCACTACTGAAATTGCCAGTTTGATTGGATTTTATCTGTTTACGTCCTTGCGTTATGAATACTCACGTAGTGATAAAGAAAAGTGTATCGCCCGTTTATTAGGTACGCACGTCAGCCGCAGGCTGATTCTGTATCTTGCAACAGCAATGCGACAGGCGTTAAATGCACAATATCGCTGTTAATCATAATTTTTGTATTGCCTATTAGCAATAGCGACGCGACAGCGAACAATCGATGAGATCGCGCTCTAGCAAACTATTAGAGAACTAAAAATTATGACATTCGACAGCAACGCGACAGCAGACGGCGAGCAATTTCAATTGTCAAAGAGCGACAACCCATTTTGGTTGTTGTTGAAGGATTGCTGATATTATAATTCATTTATAATATCAGCAATCGTAGCAAATAAGGCAAGCAAATGTAGGCAGTGTTACGATGTAAAGACGTTAAATTAAAGTGAATTATATGTAGTTATAATAAAATATGTAGTATATATAAAATATTACATCAAAGAAGTAATAAATATCGTGCGTGTGATCCACATAAAGTACTTCTATCTTAACTTCGTTCCATTTTTAGGGCTCCGTAAAACATAAGGAACCCTTTATGAACGGCAGTTGCTTATAAATGGCAATGAATCTATTATGTAAACAAAGCACTTTTTTTATATATGGCATCGGCTTATAACCATTTGCCAGTGTCAAGTTAAAAATGCGGGAAATAGAACTTTCGTTTCAATTTTCAACACCTTATTCCTATATCGTCAAGTGTAAAGTCTAGTCAAAGTCCAAATATATAGTCAGTATAGTCCATGAGTCATGTCAGTCGATTCAGTAAAGTGGTAGAAGCTTTACTGAAAGTTCCTAGGGAGTTTTGGCGGGAAAAACAAAATAGCACGTTTATAGAAGTTGTACCAGTTGCCTACACTTGTGCACGTTAACGAATATTTAATGGTTAATCTTCTACCAATGTTACACATTAGGAACCGAAATAACACAAATTTATGAAGAAATACGAATTTCACAACGTCACTCATTGAACTCCCCGGAAAAATTCCAATTGATACTTTATAATAGTATAATATAGTTCCATATGTCGCTACATGATTGCTAGTGGCGCTGTTTATACAGCTAAAAATGTATTTAAAAGTTAACGAATAACAGCAGAGCAACAGTCGTACGAAATACGATTTTTTTCAGTGATTAGCAAACGATCGCGCGACAACTGCGCGACCGGTTGCTGTCTGCAAACTATCGGCTAACGATACATAATCAGCTAGCGGAGTTCTTTATTGTTACACATAGAGCTAAATCAAAGACTTCGTATGACGCAAACTTTATTATGTTTAGCTGCCTGCCCCATTCTAGTACATATACACCTCAAGAAAAGGTGTATCATGAAATCAACGAATATTCACAAAAAACGGAACAAAATATTTCGAAAATTAATTTTAGTGAAATATAATAAAATAAATCATATTTTGTGATAGTTGATGGTTAGATGGTTAGATACGCTTTTGTGTTGATAAAAAAGTTTCGAGTTAGTTCTATTTTTAAATAAAATGGAGCTTAAAAGCTCAACTTTTCGCTTTATATAGACGACGTGTATCATCATCGGATTGCGGTGTGAAATATATTGTTGTTGAAAATTAAATAGTGTAAAAGTGACATAAATTTAGTATTTATTATAAAAAATATCAATTCTAGTATCTCTACATAATTTACGCAGCCGATAATAATTTTAAATTAGGTAGGAACTTAGTTTTAAGTATTTTTTTTTTCCATCTTTGAAACATTTTGGCTCCCTTGATTTCAATAATTTATAATGCAGTTAAATAAACTGCTACGAAAACTTTAAAACTTTAGTACCAGAATTAAACTTACTTTTGATGTTTGATCCAATGCAGGGCGTAAAATGAAAACGCGTGATCGAAGTTTTCTTTGAGTCCCTTCGGCAGATCGTTTTCTATGTCCAACACTATGAAGGACGTGCTCTTTCGACCATAGTGTTCGTTGGCGAACATCACCATTTTGTCACTTTTGTCGCAGCCGATCAGCTCATGGTCGCCGGGTAGCACGTTCTTCAGGACCTTGGTAGTGACGCTGCCGTCGCCGCAGCCGATGTCTATGACTATGTCCCTGCTGCTGCTCCACCGTATCTTGGTTGCGTACTCCTGCAGGCAGAGCAGCGCGTCCCTGGTCTGCAGGGTGTTGCCCTGCTGGTACAGCTCGGCGTTGTTCATGTTTTATTTTATTTTGGGTGTGCACGTGCTGCGTCCCCGGCGCGGTTCCGGCCAGTATCGCCACGCGCGGCGCCCGTATGTATTTATATGTTCCATCGGCGCTCGGCATCATGCGACTAGTGCTGTTCCAAGTTCAGCTATTCTAGAAGAATATCCAACATTTTTCATAGACATTAAAAATTCTCCAACTATGATATAGTACCTACTATATTATGTTATAACGTATATAATACTATATTTATAACGTTTTTTCCATGTTTTTGTTTAATTTGGAAAGTTTTACTTCAAATTTATTGATTACTTGAATTTTGGTTATTTCTTCATTCACTGTGATTAGTTCTCCATATTACAAAGTCTTAAAAGAAAGCCAAAACATTGATCAAGTTGAGGTCGTAGTATCTACCTAATTACAAGTAAGGTCCATCAAACTTTAAAACGTTGGAAAAAGATTCCGTATAACTTTGGACTCAACCACAAAGGACTAACAGATAAACAGCTGCATAGTTAGGTTTCGATTTGATTGCACCAGTACGAGAATACGGTGTGATCAAAATTGAGGGCCGTTGAACGGACGTCAAAATTTTGATGTTTCTCTGTACGTAAGTATTATATGTATATATTTTCTACTCTGTGACTCAACATCGAGATATTCAAATACTGTCATTAGAGTAATAATAATCTCATAATAGACTCCTTGGTTTATTTACTTACAATGGCTAAAGGTTTGTACTCTCAACAAAAAATCTGTAAATCTGAACACACTCATTAATATTTATTTTGCGTTAAGTACTTACGTTGATT